>CM038144.1:31282689-31830004 GCA_021437245.1 Aegilops speltoides
GGGCGCATCAATAGGATTTTCAAGCGAGCTGGTATTGGCTTCATTTTCTTCGGGAAGAATTTGGCCTTGATGCCTTCCTTTTCTTCCGCAGCTCGCTCGCGGCCTTTTCTTCCACTTCAAGCGAAGGAAGAATTGGAGTTGGTGTTGGCCAAGAGGCGGGCGTGGTTCTTTCTTTAAATTCGTTGCCGATCTCTTGTTTCTTAGACCACTAGTGGATGCCGGAATTTCTTGGGTGGAATGGAGTCACACCCGAACTTTATTCTCATCGGGAAAAAGTCATCAGGATTTGGCTGTTCTTCGGGTGGCAGTCTCAACCGAGGATTTTCTTGTTGCGATGGGGCTGCAATAGTTGTCATTTTCGCAAATTTTAATCTCACCTTGGCTCCTTGTCGGCATTTAGCATCAAATCCTTCGAGGGCTTGGATTTCGATTGAGCTTTGAAGTTCTTGAGTCAGTTGGCATTTCTTTTGAAGGCTTCTCCTTTTCCCTTGTCTTTCTTTATCTCACGGCTTTTCAAATTTCCATTTCTCTTGGATGAAATGGTTAATATGACTTTGACCGGTGAGGGGTCGGCATGGGAGTGTTTGGATCCGATGCCATAAGTCATGAAGTCAAGGATCTTCTTGGATCCAAAAGCGAAACCATTGTTCCTTTGGCTCTAGCGGCCTTTGTTATCTTCTGATGATTTCGCAAGTTCTTCATCGAAGCTTCTCATCGGAGGGCACTTGAAAGCAACTGTTTTTTCTTGGACTTGGCGAGGACCGCGCCTTTGCTTTTGTCTTGGGGGGCTGATGAGGACATTTCGGGAGAACTTCGAACAAGCAATGAAACCCAGTCCTTTGAATGTAGCCAATGCAGGGAGTTGAGGACTTGGAGGGCCGAGGACTTTGATGGAGCGGGAGGTCGAGAATTTGCCTGAGGGGGGAGGAAGGGGCCGGAGGGTGATGGTGCCTTGGCCGGGCGGCTTCTTGGCATTGATTTCCTCGGCTTGACCGGTCTCAAAGACGAATCCTCATTGAATTTCCCCGCCTCCTTGGCTGTCTTGCCAATTTGGCTTGGCGCCGACCATTCTTGGGAAAGTCTTCACCAGCTTGATGCTGGTGGGATCGACTTGGCAGTGCCAATGGAGCTCTTGGGCATGGAGGTTTAAAGGCAATTTCTTCATGTACTTTGGAGTAACATAGCGATATTCCCTCCATTCGTGCCCATCTTCGTTCTATCCTCGAATGCCTGCGCTGATTTTTTCTCCTTGCCAAACTTGGCTTCATCGTGTCAATTCTTTGTATATTTCATCAGGATCTCAAAAGGCGTATGACCTCTTTTTTTCCTCCTTTCTGGGCTCTTGCCTTGCCATTTTCTTGGATGAGGAATTTGAACAATTGAACACTCAAGAAGTATGCGTTTTCTTGAGCGCGCAAATGAGTTAAGTTGATGAGAACCTAGTGATTCCGGGGACATGAGTACCTGACGAGTGTAGGTCGAGGAATTTGGAAGGTCATATGCTGAAATTTTTAAAAGACAAGTTTTGAGAATTTGACTTGAGCCTTGAGGAATTTCACTAAGCTTTTGTCTTAGGTTCGAGTTATGATTGAAAATCCGCCTTGAGGAATCTTGAAGAAATGAGTGCTTAGAGATAATCAAGGCATCGTGTGGGTGTTCATATGTGAAGATTTGAAGAATAAAACACCTTTGAAGATTTTAAAAAGTTTGAGAATCAAAGCGAGTAATAAAAGTGACTTTTAATTACGGTAAGAACACCGAACAAGATGAACCGTGGTGAAGTTTCCGTTAGATCTCCCCTAACTTGGCGAGGGAGGGACGGCGGCGGAGTGAAATTTCGGCCGGGAAATCGGGGGCAGGTGAGGGAGAAGCTCTTCCTCCCGGGGATGGAGTGCGGCGCTAGGGTTTGGGAGAGCTCGGCGAGAAGGGACGGCGGAGTAAATAATAAGGAAGGGAGGGATTTTAGCCCGGTAAAAACTGTTACCAAGATTTTGGGGGAAACATGCCCCCTTTCTTCTTCCCACATGTGTCCCCACGCTTTCGAGATGAGATCGGTAAGATCGTGGGTGAATAAACTAATATCGTGGGATGCGGACGGTTTAGCGGTAAAACCAAAACTGGATAAGATTTGTTTTAAAAATTTGTTCCAATTTCTTTGTCAAAAGGAAGACTTTGAGAAGTTTCAATCGAAAACATGAAGAATTTTAATAGATTGGGTTGAGTATAGCATAGAGGGAAGGGGATCACATTCACTTGCGAAATGCAACAAGAAATAGCAATAAGTGAATTTGTAGAGGACATAAACCATATATATATATATATATAGATGAAAAGAAAACGGGAAACATTGAAGATTTTGCAAAGTTGAAGAATTTGAAAACTAAGAATTTCAAAAATGAGGAAAAACTCAAATTGAAGATTTTCAACTTTTGTGGTGGGTAAATAAGAATGATGATTTAACCGCGAAATTGTCGGGGTTCGAGTCAAATTCTTCATTAATTTCTTCACACTTAGAGTGTTATTCTTCATTGATTGAAGAAAAGTTTCTTCATGTGTTGCACATCTAAGTCATCAATTCGCATAAGGGTTAGGATGTGTCCTTTTCAAAGAACATTAAGATTCTAAGATATTTAGCTCACACCCAACTTGCTAAATCTCTTCTCATCCAAGGGCTTAGTGAAGATATCACTAGCTGTTCTTTCCACATGCTCATGGAGATGTGCCCTTCAAACATGATCAGAAGAAAATGATGCGAATCTGGATGTGCTTAGTCTTGAGTCTTTGGGCGGGGTTGTGAGCAATCTTGATGGCACTCTCATTGTCGAGAGGAGGCACATTCTTCATTGCGCCATAGTCCTTGAGGTTTGCTTCATCCAAAGCGTTGAGCCAGATGAGCGGCACAATTATTCACCAAGAAGGGTGAACGATTGTTTCTTGAGGACCAAGACCAAAGATCGTCAGGAAATGACAAGTGCGGGATGTTGACTTGCGGTCCCACGATCACCAGATAGTCAGTCGAATATCAATGAGATCAAAAGCAGCCCTTGGGGTACCATAATCCTAGTGTTGGTGTGTGAGCTAGATATCAAGAATATGCTTCCGCCTTATGGTGTGATTCCTTGTGCAGCTTGAAATCGGGCACAATGCAAACACTAAGCATTATATCGGCCTAGATGCACATAAGTACAATAAAGAACCAATCATGGGCGGTATACCTTGTGATCGAAGTCAATACCATTTTCATCGATGCATAGATGGCCATTTGTGGGCATAGGAATTTTAGCCCTTTGCAATCTTGCATGCGAATTTCCTCGATACATCTTTGAGGTATTTCTCTGAGATATGAATATGCCATTCTTTCTTGGAATATGAAGACCACCTTCGAGGGGCTTGCTTGAGGCCATAGAGGGCTTTGTTGAGTCGAAGACTTTTCGAGGATTCGGGATCTTCAAAACACAGGGGGTTGAGCAACATATACTTCTTCCTCAAGCTTACCATTAGGAATGCACTTTTCACATCCATTTGATAAAAGATGATATCATGATGGTTAGCATAGGCAAGTAAAATCGAATAGCCTCAAGTCTAGCAACAGGTGCAAAAGTTTCATCGAAATCAATTCCTTGACCGTGTGTAGCCTTGAGCTACTAGTGTGCCTTATTCCTCACCACAAGGCCATTTTCATCTTGCTTGTGCGGTAGATCCACTTTGTGCCAATGATATTATGCTTGCGAGGATGCAGGCGATTGACCAATTCCGGACATTGTTATCGAACGATGTAATTCTTCTTGCATAGCCTGAATCCACTCGGCTCGAAATGCTTCATCTACCTTAGTGGGTTCGTGATAGAGACAAAAGCATAGTGCCCACAAAAGTTAGATAAGTGTGAGGCTTTTGGCGTGTGAGAGGACCAGTGCGCTAATGTCATCGATGATCTTCTCCACTTGCACTTCTTTTGCAGCGTGGATGAGTTGGTTGTCGTTGAGGATTTTGATCGGCATTTTCTTGACACCATTTTCCTCATCATGTTCTTGGTGCATCTTCGGCGTTCTTCTTGAGCAGGAATGAATTCTTGAAGATTCTTGATGGGAATGACATCCTCGGTTGCCTTGAGCTTGATAGCATCCTTGGTCTTGGTTCATCTAACAGAAGGTAGGTGCTCTCTTTGAGCCATTAGTTTCATCGAACCGCATCTCTGATGTCAACAATCTTGTGAAGAACAATGTTGAAGACTACGTAGGTGTCGAGTCCTTCCGTAACCAAGCATAAAACCTTCATGTGCTTTTGGTGCAAATTTAAGTTGTGGTGAGGATCTCTAATTCAACATTTTGCACGAAGACTTTGAAATAACTCCATTGGGTTTCTTGTCGGTGAGGAGTTCATAGGCGGTCTTTTGAAGAATTTGTGAAGATATACTCTGTTGATGATGTGGCGTATCAATTGCATCAATCCAAAAGCGATGAGGCTTTTGTATTCATCAAGCATAGTCGAGCCATCTCAACAAGAGTTCGTTCTTGCGCTCCCGCGCCATTCTGGCGAGGAGTATAGGGAGCGGATAACTCATGAGTAATACCAAGTTCATCAAGATAAGCATCAAGACCAGAATTCTTGAACTTCGGTTCCATTGTCACCGATATGCTTGATCTTCACACCAAAGTTGGTTGAAGCCCTCGAGGAAAATCGTTTGAAGACTTCACTTCATGTTTGTAATAACAATTGTACCCATGTATATAGAATAATCATCAACAATGACAAAACCATATAGAGATGCATCATTAGTACTGAATAATGATTGGTCAAGAGGTCCATGTGAAGCAATTAATGGGCGGAGTGGTATCTTGTTTCTTGCTTTGATTTCAGGACCTTGGAGCGGGTGGCGAGAAGGCCAAGGTGCCCGTGGTCGGTCATGACGACTCGGCCAAGGGCGACTGGGACGTGGCTGAGCCAAGCTTGTCGGACTCACCCTGTTCGAGGAGAGCAGCTCTCAGCCGCAGCCCCCAACAGAAGTCCTGGTTCTGACTTTCGTCACGGGCGGTTCAAGATTTTGGTCTTGTACTAATGCCTTGATGTTTTTGTCTTGACTTGTGCAGAGGTCGAGACAATGCGGAGCGTCCCGAGGTCGCCTCGAGGAGCCGCAGCAGGGCCCGTCTCCCCGCCAAGGCCGAACTCCCCGACAGGGAGAGCACTTCCCAAGGGCGTGGTATCACGAGGGCGAGTACTCCCGCCAAGGGCGAGCAGCTGGGCGAGGGCGGGCCACTCCGCGCCAAGTGGCAGCCTCCGGCCAGGGAGCTCGGCCACGACGACGTCCCGCCAAGGTAGGTTCTGCAACTTTGTCTTCTTGGTGTTGTTTCTTTGGATATTTGCTTGAACTTCTTTTTGCTTTTTCTTCTTCTTCTAGATCCTCCTCCCCCGAGCAGATGGAGACGGAAGTTGTCATTGTTGAGGAGGAGGGCGGGTGGGCGGCGGGCGACGCCTGCCGCCGAGGACATGGCGGAGCCGCCTGGCAATGCGCCAGAGACTGCCCGGCCGGACGTTAGCTGTCGGGAGGAGGATTTGCGACTGCACCGCCGCCCGGAGGCGGCGGAGCATCGAGTGCCGCCACGGCCGCCGACCCTCCCACGGAGACGAGCAGTCCGGCATTACTTGAAAGCCCCCAACGGCGCCTTCATCCAGTGCCGGGCTCTTTGTCAGGAGGCCCGCTGGAGGGCGAGGCCTTGATGGGGAGGTCCCGCCTCCGGGCTTGAAGATCGCCGAGGACCGCGGAGCGACGGGCCCAGGAGGAGAAGCTGCCACCAGCCCCGCCCTTTACCGGCCAGCAGCGGCTCGCCGGAGGCCTCGCCGCCAAGGCCGCCGAGGAGATGGAGAAGCGGCGGCGGAGCTCACGCCAACCAGCTGCCTCCGCGAGGTGGCGGAGGAGCGACTCGCCGGGAGTATCAAGAGTGGTTGCCGAGAAGGCCGAGGCCAAGAGCAGCAGGCTCGCTGGGTGGAGCTTCAAGAGAAGGAGAACTCGCCAGCCGGAAGGTCAACCTCGACTCCCACGAGGAAGACCTTGCCGCCGGGAGCAGGCCCTTGGCGGGAACTCAAGGAGGCGAAGCCGCCATGGCTGCCGGAGACCGCCAAGGAGGAGCTTGCCGCCAAGGTCGCAGAGCTGGAGGAGTTGCTGAAGGCGAAGCGCGGAGAAGGTCGCCAAGGCCAACACGGAGCGCGAGAAGGACGCCCACACCAACTCGAACCTGTGTGTGTCTTTCCAAGAAGGGCGACGAGTTGAAGGCCGCCAGGACTCCATCGAGGATCTTGAGCTGAAAGTTTCTGCGCCGAGGGACTCGCTGACGCCGGATCGGGAGACCAAGTTGAAGGAGGAGCCCGCAAGGAGCGAACCTTGGTGGACAGCGCCAGCAGCCGAGCACTTCCGCTGCACTGCCGAAGTTATGGACCGAGGACTTGGTATCTTGTGTGTCCGACATTGACCAGAGTTGCCGCGCCAAGCCGGAGCATCTCATCTACTCCCCGGATCCAAATCCTCCCAGCCAAGCTCACCTCTTCTTCAGGGGGATCACACGCCCTTGCAAATCAAGGAAGAAGATCCTCCTGAACTCGCCGAGAGACTCATCGGGTCAGGCACGGAACCATGGAGCGTAGCGACGAAGATTGTATACCGCAATCCCGCATAAACCTCACCAACGCTCTTCGCAGCTTGCCGGCCGACGCTAACATGGAGGCCCCTGGGAGCAGGTCGCCCACATCATTGCTAAAGTGAACAAGATCTCTGTGGTGGAGGGCTAATCGCGAGACTAGGCCTCCTTTTTATTTTATCTCTTTTGTTGCTGCATAGGGTGTTATGAACTCATTAGTCATCGTGACAAGTTATTCCTTGTAAGATATTATCTTTATTTTGATCAATAGATGGTGTTATCTCCTTGTTCTCGATCTCAACCTTGTATGCTTCAACCCCACGCTTTAGTGAACTTGTCGGCAGGCTCTTGCCATGAAGCGCTGAGTTTGAACTCAAGCACTCGCTGGGTTAAGGTCTTACCGCAGCAACCTTGTCGCTGCTAGTCGCAACGCACTTAGCTTGCTGAGAGCGGACTAAAACTAAACAAGGGCGCTGACACTTGTCGCAGCTCACTTAAATCGCTGAGCGCCGAAAACAAGATAAGGGTGCGCTATCCACGTAGGTTCCTCCCATGCACAGGTTTTCCATACAGTGTGGTTGTTCAAGGAAGGCAACTTAAAATTTAAAATTTTGAACTGCTCAAATTCTAATAACTTAGCTTTGTGATCTGTGCGCCTCCCAGCTCTCTCTTCTTGAACGACTTGGTTCATCCTCCATTTCACAAGACTTGGTTCATCCTCCATTTCCTTCCCCCCGCAAACTTAGCGCGAGGAACGCTCTTTCGCTTAAGAGGCAAGGAAAGAGAAGAGGGAACAAGTATATGGCCTTTCGGGCATATTGCTTATCGGATATGTGTGTCGACAAGAGATGCCAAATACATGCAAATAGCAAAGAAAAGCATGGGAAAGGCAACTAGCGCAAAACACGTAAACTTTATCGATGCACGGGTCTCGCGCCGCTTTGTACAAAGGGTTACATGCAACAGCGCAAAGCTTGTATTAAAGGTGGTTGCCGAGCGATCACGCAACCGCGCTTTATGGGTGAAACTTATAAGATGCTCTATGTTCCAGAGTTGCTCACCGTAAGCCTTCTTCGTCTCGAAGGACACGCTGGCCTCGCGGACTTGTCTCACCCGAGCAAGGGCCTTCCCACTTCAAGGCCAACTTGTTGGAATTCTGGCGGATCAACACGCCAAGAACAAGGTCGCTTTCCTCGAGACTCTCGGCTTTGACCTTTGGGCTATGAAGCGGGCGCAAGGCTTGCCGGTATCGAGCAGCTCAGACAAGACTCGAGACGCCCTCCTCAAGGAGCAATGCATCATCTTGCCGCATTGTTCTTTTGCTCGAGCTCATCATAAGCGAGCACTCGAGGAGATCCGTGATACGAAGTTCCGCGGGGAGAACTGCCTCGCCCATAGACTAGAGCAAAGGTGTCCGTCCGTGGCTCGACGGTGTCGCTCGACGACCAAAGAGCTGCCAGCCTTCTATCCATTTCTTCCGCACTGCGCAGCCTGCCGAAAGTTCTGTCTTGAGTCCGCGAGCACTTCAGATTGGCCCTCTCGCTTGGACCGCTGTTCGGTGAGCAATGGCTTAAACAGACCTTGGCGCCAAGGTCTTGGACGATCGCATGAAGGTGCGATTAGTGAATTGTGTACCGCTGTCGCGATAATCCCGTTAGGGATCCCAAACGCACACAATCGATTCAAGAACTTGACCGCTGATTGTGCCGCCACCTTCTCGCCTGGCTCCACTTCGCCACTTTGTGAACTTGTCGATTGCTACGCATAGTACTCAAAGCCCCGAGCAGACGGGGAAGGGGCCGAGGATATCGAGCCCCGCATCGAGAAGGGCCAGACAAAGGGACTGTTTGAGAGCTTGAGCTGGTCGATGAATCTGCTTTGCATGGAATCGCACGCTTCACACTTGGTTATTAGTGCGCAGCATCTTGAGGGCTTTCTGCCAAAAGAACCCTTGCCGAAAGCTTTCCTTAAGCTTCTTGCGCCAATGTGGTGGCCGATATGCCTCCGTATTCGCCAACAGCTTCGGCCCATCTTCCCCGGAGATGCACTTCGCCCGACACCATTGAGCTTTTCTTCACAGCCTGTTATCCACTTAACCGGTACATACTTGACCGCCGGTTATCTTCTATTTCTTCTGGTCGCCGGAAGTTCTCCAGCTTGCAAAAACGGACGACTGCTGCGCCCATGCCGGAGCTTGGGGCTCAACGGCAAGGACTAGAGGCACGAGGGTCAGCCATGGAACCTCAGCTTTCTACGGGAAGAACCTCTCTGCTCGCTGAGCTGAAGGTCTCTCGCAAGCTCACGGGCGAGGCTTGTCGGGAACACTTGCTTCAATCAGAGATATCCGAGGATTTGCAGGAGCAAACTGCTCTCATTGCTCGTCGCTGATCTGGGGACTTGGCGGCGGCCTCAGGGGACCCGCCGCAAGTAGTCGCGGAGACCAACTTTCTCTTCTTGACTGCCCAATTGATGGCGTGATTGATGGTTGAGTCAGCTTGAGCAAGAAGGTCCCTGTTCCATTGTAACTTCATCGGCACACACTTTGAAAGGCCATCCGCATTTCATCTCGAGCCTCGGACGGCTCCATCTCGCAAACCTTCAAAGCGCCTCAAGCTTCCTCACTTCATCGACATAAGCTTCCATCAAAGGGCTCGATAGCTCTTGTTAACTTGCCGACCACCAATCGAGAATCTCCCCGACAATCAACTCGATCCCAAGTTCGCCGCAATCCCGAGGCCGCGAGCAAACCTTCATATTCAGAAGGTTGTTTGTCGCTTGCTCCCTTGGGAAGTGCATCCGATAACATACTTGAGGTGCTCTCCGGGCGCTGATGAGTACCACGCCGCACCGGCGCCTTTGCAGAGAAGGCACCATCAAAGTACATTACCCATTCACTTGTCGCTTGTACGGGTGTACTTGTTTCTGGACTTCTTCATCGGGCGGGGTCCATTCTGCTATAAATTCTGCCAAAGCTCGGCTCAGATGGTTGAAGTATTTTCAAACTTGAGTCCAAAGCTCGACAGCTCCAAAGGCTCCACTCAACGATCCTCGCCTGCTTCCGGTTGTGCAATATCCTTCAGGGAAAGCGAGTGACCACTGTTATCTCGCAGCCCGAAGTAATGGTGCAGCTTTCGAGGCCATGAGGAGGCCGAAGCAACTTTTGCACACCGTAGTATCTTGATCTAGCCCCGGAGAAGGGAACTTACAAAATACACTGGCGCTGCACCATCTTCTTCTCGACCTCATCCTGCTCCTCAAGCAGTTGTCCTTGTCGGGCCAGAGCTTGTCGGAGCAGCCCCTCGCTTGTCGCCGGACTCGCCACGGTGGTAGCCTCCTGCCGGACTCCCTCCGCCATTAACGCAGCACTAACCACTGGTTGGTTGCCGCTAGGTACAGCAAAGAATCTCTCCGTGGTCTAGGTGCGACAAGTATTGGGGTGGAGGATAGGTACGCAAATCTCAGTCACGCCTCCGCCTCCCGAGTCCACTTCATGGGACCTGCCTTCTTCAAGATTTTGAAGAAAAGTAGGGCGCTGCTCGCAGACTTCTAAATGAACCTACCGAGGGCAGCCACACAACCTGCAAGCCTTCTCGACATCCTTGACTCGCTTCGGGCTTCGATCTCGCTCAATGGCTTTAATCTTGTCGGGTTGGCTTCAATCCCCTCTCAGGATTATAGAAAGAACCCGAGAAGTTTGCCGAGGGAACTCCAAAGACGCACTTCGGGTTCAACTTGTCAGATTCATGCAGGTTCTGAAATGTCTCTTCCAAATCTTGAATCAACAGATCTGTTTTTGCTCTTCACCACGATATCATCCATGTGTTTCTACATTTCGTGGATCTGTGGGCTCAAAAGCAAAGATACACTACCCTGCAAATGTTGATCCTGCATTCTTCAGTCCAAATGGCATGCGATGAAGCAATAAGTGCCACATGGAGTGATAAATGCAGTCTTCTTCATCCTCTTTGGCCATAAAGATCCGGTGATAGCCCGAGTATGCATCAAGAAAGCAGTCACATCCAAGCAGGAGTCAACAATCGTCAATGCACCAAGGGGAATGGATCCTGGGACATGCTTTATTCACATCGGTGAAGTCTATACACAGCCTCCATTTCCGCTGGTTTGTGCACGCATTTAATCGGGTTTGCTAACCACGCCGGATGGATCACACCTCTAACTAGACCCGCTGCCTCTAGCTTCTTGATTTCTTCGCTGATGAATTCTTGGCGCCCACTGGCTTTCCTCACTTTTTGCTTGATGGGTCATACCGAGGGCAAACAGCAAGCTTGTGCTCAATTACCTTCGAACACCGGGATGTCGATGGTTGCCATGCAAACACATCGACATTCGCCTCCAGGAAGGCAACGAGCGCCGCTTCCTATTTGTCGTCAAGTGGCATCGATGGTGAAGGTACCACAGCTGCCGCCCTCCTGGCGACACCTTCTTGGTTGCCGGCGGAGCGGCCATTCCCTTTTACTTGCCGGTGGAGCTCGACGACGCCCTCGACGGCAGCGCAGCACCAAGAGGTGCGCCGGAGGGCCCTGAGCACTTGCCGGACTTGGTCTTCGCTTCTTCTCCCCGGAGCCAGCCGCAAGTGTATCCTTATCGCCGCAGCCGCATCCCGGTAGATCTTGTCGGCGCAGACAAGCGCATCCTTCTTGTCGCCGGGATGTGATGACGCTTATCGCCCCGATCTTGAGCACGCTAGGCATAATGGGAAGTGCGCCGGCTTTGTACAAAGGGTTACATGCAACAGCGGCAAAGCTTGTACAAAAGGTGGTTGCGGGAGCGGATCACGGCAACCGCGCCTTATGGGTGAAACTTGCGAAGATGCTCTATGTTCGGGGAGTTGCTCACGGTAAGCCTTCTTCGGTCTCGGCGGGGACGGCGCGGGCCTCGTGACTTGTCTCACCGATAAGGGCCTTCCCACTTCGGCGTCAACTTGTTGGAATTCTTGGCGGACTGAACACGCCGAAGAACAAGGGCGCCTTCCTCGAGACTCGGCTTTGACCTTGCGGCTATGGTAGCGGCGCAAGGCTTCTGGTATCGAGCAGCTCGTCTGACAGCACAGGCGTCCCTCCTCAAGGAGCAATGCATCATCTTGCGCGATTGCTCTTGCTCGAGCTCATCATAGCGAGCACTCGAGGAGATCCGTATCTGAGTTCCGTGGGGAGAACGCCTCTGCTCCATAGACTAGAGCAAAAGGTGTACGTCCGGTGGCTCGATTTGGTGTCGTTCGATTGACCAAAGAGCTGCGGTAGCTCCTCTATCAATTTCTTCCGCACTTCGCGACTGTCGAAAGTTCTTGTCTTGAGTCCGCGCAGCACTTCAGCATTAGCCCTCTCCGCTTGACCGTTGCTCCTCGGGTGAGCAGCGAAGCGAAAGCAGACCTTGGCGCCAAGGTCTTGGGCGTCTTGCATGAAGGTGCGACTAGTGAATTGTGTACCGTTGTCGGTGATAATCCTGTTAGGGATCGGCGGCACACAATCGATCTGAAAGAACTTGACCGCTGATTGTCTTGTCACCTTTCTCGCTGGCTCCACTTGGCCACTTTGTGAACTTGTCGATTACTACGTACAAGTACTCAAAGCCCTCGGCAACCGGGGAAGGGGCGAGGATATCGAGCCCCGGACCGAAGGGCGGGACAAAGGGATTGTTTGGAGAGCTTGAGTGGTGATGAATCGCTTTGCATGGGCCTGCACGCTTCACACTTGGTTATTAGTGCGATTGCATCTTGGAGGCTTCTTGCCAAAGAACCCTTGCGGAAGCTTTCGGCAAGCGCCCTTCGCCAATGTGGTGGCCGCATATGCCTCCGTGTATTTACGCCAGCAGCTTACATCCATCTTCCACGGAGATGCACTTTATCGACACCATTGAGCCTTCTTACATGCAGCTCGTTATCCACGAACTGGTACATACTTATTGTCTGGTTATCTTCTCTATTTCTTACGGGTGCGTCGGGAAGTTCTCCGGTTTGCAAAAAGCAGACGATCTGCTGCGCCCATGCGGAGCTTGGGGCTCAGCGGCAGGACTAGAGGCATGAGGGCATTGCGGGAACCTCGGCTTCTCTGGCAGAACCTCTGGCTCTGCCGGGCTGAAGGTCCCGACAAGCTCGCCGGGGCGAGGCTTGTCGGGAACACTTGCTTCAACTGTACATATCCGAGGATCTGCGAGGAGCAAACTGTTCCTCGGCGTTACAGTCGTTGATCTTTGGGACCTTGGCGGCGGCCTCGGGGAGACCCGCCCGGCAAGTAGTCGCGGAGACCAACTTTCTCTTCTTGGACTGCCCAATTGATGGCGTGGCGGATGGTTGAGTCAGCTTGAGCAAGAAGGTCCCGGTTCCACAGTAACTTCATGAAGCACACTTTGAAAGGCCATCTGCGATTTCATTACGAGCTCTCGGGGCGTGCTCCATCGCAAACCTTCAAAGCGCTCCTCAAGCTTCCTCACTTCATCGACATAAGCTTCCATCAAAGGGCTCGATAGCTCTTGTTAACTTGCGGACCACCAATGAGAATCTCCTGCACAATCAACTTCCTGATCCCAAGTTGGCCGCAATCCACGAGGCGGCGAGCAAACCTTCATATTCAGCGGTGTTGTTTGTCGCTTGCTCCCTTGGGAAGTGCATCTGGATAACATACTTGAGGTGCTCTCCGGTGGGCGCGATGAGTACCACCTGGCACCGGCGCCTTGCAGCGAGAAGGCACCATCAAAGTACATTACCCATTCACTTGTCGCTTCTTATGCAGGTGTACTTGTTTCTTGGACTTCTTCATCGGGCGTTGGGGTCCATTCGCTATAAATTCTGCCAAAGCTTCGGCTCTGTATGGTTGAAGTACTTTCAAACTTGAGTCCAAAGCTCGACAGCTCAGTGCCCACTCAGCGATCCTGCTGTTGCTTCGGGTTGTGCAATATCCTCTTGATTGAAGCGGTGACCACTTGTTATCTCGTGTGCACGGAAGTAATGGCGCAGCTTTCTCGAGGCCATGAGGAGGCGAAAAGCAACTTTGCACACGGAGTATCTTGATCTAGCCCCACAGAGAGGGAACTTACAAAATACCTTTGGCGCTGCACCATCTTCTTCGCACCTCATCCTGTTCTGCTGTGAGTTGTCCTTGTCGGGGCGGAGCTTGTCGGACAGCCCCACCTTGTCGCTGGACTAAACTTGCGGTGGTGTAGCCTCCTCGTCGGACTCCTCTCCACTACTAGCAGCACTAACCACACGGTTGGTTGCCGCTAGGTCTGCAGCAACTTCTCACGTGGTCTAGGTGCGACAAGTTTTAGGGTGGAGGATAGAGTACCGTTCAAATCTGCGGTGCTGCCTCCGCTTCGGAGTCCACTTCATGGGACCTGCCTTCTTCAAGATTTTGAAGAAAAGTAGAGGCGCGTTCTGCAGAACTTCTAAATGAACCTCTTGAGGGCAGCCACACAACACTGCAAGCCTTGACATCCTTGACTCGCCGGGGCTTGATCTGCTCAATGGCTTTAATCTTGTCGGGGTTGGCTTCAATCCCCTCTGTGACACAAAGAACCGAGAAGTTTGCGGAGGAACTCCAAGACGCACTTCTCGGGGTTCAACTAAGCTATATCTTCTTGGGTTCTGAAATGTCTCTTCCAAATCTTGAATCAGCGTATCCTTGCTCTTGCTCTTCACCATGATATCATCCATGTAAGCCTCTACATTTACGTGGATCTGTGGCTCAAAAGCGGTATACACTACCCTTGCAAATGTTGATCCTGCATTCTTCATCCAAATGGCATGCGTGTGAAGCAATAAGTGCCACATGGAGTGATAAATGCAGTCTTCTCTTCATCCTCTTTGGCCATAAAGATCTGGTGATAGCTGAGTATGCATCAAGAAGCGAGTAGCTCACATCCGGCGATGGAGTCAACAATCTGGTCAATGCGCGGCAAGGGAATGGATCCTTGGGACATGCTTTATTCACATCGGTGAAGTCTATACACAGCCTCCATTTCCCGTTGGCCTTGCGCACGACGGCTGGGTTTGCTAACCACGTCGGATGGATCACACCTCTAACTAGACCTGCTGCCTCTAGCTTCTTGATTTCTTCGTTGATGAATTCTTGGCGCTCCACGGCTTGCTTCCTCACTTTTTGCTTGATGGGCGCGAGAGGCAAACAACAAGCTTGTGCTCAATTACCTTCACAGGAACACGGGGATGTCGGATGGTTGCCATGCAAACACATCGACATTCGCCCGCGAGGAAAACAACAGCGCTTTCCTATTCTTTGTCAAGTGTGGCGCGATGGTGAAGGTACCACCGGTCTGCCGTCCTCCTGGCGGACACCTTCTTGGTTGCGGCGGGCGGCCATTCCTTTTACTCTTGCGGTGGAGCTCGGCGGGGCGTCCTCGGCGGCAGCGCAGCACTCGAAGAGGTGCGGTTGCGGAGTGGGCCCCGAGCACTGCGGACTTGGTCTTCGTCTTCTTCTCCCGGGAGCTTCAGCGGCAAGTGTATCCTTATCGGCGCAGCTGCCGCATCGGTAGATCTTGTCGGCGCCAGACAAGCGCATCCTTCTTGTCGTCGTGGGCGGTGATGGCGCTTATCGGCCCGGCATCTTGAGCACGTTGTAAGCATAATGGGAAGCTGCCATGAACTTGGCGAGGCGGGGCGGCGAGTATTCCATTGTATGGCAGCGGAATATCGGCGACGTCGAAAGTGATCGCTCGATCCTGAAATTGAGCTCCCGCCAAAGGTCGCGGCGAGTGATCTTTCCCTTGGGCTTACTCCGTCCGGGTTGATTCCTTGGAAAGAACCGGTCTCTTGAGCTTCGCCATCTGGAATTTGGAGTTTCTTGATCACAGCAGAGGAGATCAAGTTCAGCCCGGCCCGCCGTCAACCAACATTTGGTGACCTTGAGGTTGCGGATGGTGGGCGAGACCAGCATCGGCAAGCACCCGACCGCGGTGGTGCGGTCGGGGTGATCCTCAAGATCAAAAATGATGGGCGTCTGGACCATTTGAGAACTGCTTGCGACTCCACAGGCGACTCCGCTGCATTCACCTCACGCACCTTTGCTTTAGGCTGGCGGTGGGAGGTGTCTGAGGCGCCACCGTCGGCATATAGGACCTCCATGGCCTTCTGGAACTCCTGCTCGCTGTTATCCTCATCCTCCATGTCTTCGTCGTCGTCTTCTTCATCCTTGTCGCGGCCCCGGGGAGGTCGATCACCTCGCCGCTGCTTGGCCCTGCCGCGGCGTCCTCCCCGGCCATTGAACGGCCACTTCTTGCTCGGTTCTCCTCCGCCACCTTGGGCCTTCTCCTTGTCGCGCCTCTCGTACTCAGCTTTTTGCTTTGCTCGGCGAGATACTCGACTTCGCTTGCGATTGGAGAGATCGTGGCCCTTAGTGCGGTGGATTTTGATCTTGCTTGTCGGAGCCGTCACAGCTTGTCGGCTGCCGCTTCTGAGGCAGGCTCCTTGCGGAGCCGCCAGCCTGTGTTTGCTTGGCGGGAGCCTCCTTGCCGTACTTCTCGGCGGCAAGCACCTCTTCTTGTTCTTCTTTTGGTTGTTCCTTGCCGTCTCTTCTTTGCGGGCGGCATCGTCATTGTCGCTTCCTCCTGCCCGACATCCTCCCGAGAGTCTCCTCCCTCTTCCGCGCGTGCCCTTATCGGCCGAGCATAGAGCTCGGCGACATCCGAATCTTGGTCGCCGCCATCTCTTCACGCATCACGGTGGTTCGCCGTTACGGTGGAGCAGCGCTGATAACCGGCGGCGGTGGACATCGAGGATGTTGTCTGCACTGCGGCTGAAGCGTTGGATATACTTGCGAGGATTCTCCTTCATACGGGCCAAAATGTGGAATCGCTCTCTGGCCGTGGGGTTTGTGGCCGCCCGGTGAAGGCGCCAACAAAGCGATGGCAAAGTCTGCCCAAGAAGAAATGGAGCCTTCCGGCAAGTGCATAAGCCAAACGAGCGTTCGGCTTAAGCCTGCGAGCGAAATGGTTCGCCGAAATCTTCTCGTCGCGCCCGGCAGCTTTGCACGCGATGGTGTGAACAGCGAGGAATTCGAGGGTGCGTCTTGCCGTCGTATTTCTCGATGCGTCGGGCTTGAAATTCTTCATCTTTGAGCCCTTTGGGCCGCGCAGCTTCGCGGGTGAGCGCAGGGCAGCCTGCAGCGTCTGACAAATCGCTGGTTCATCGGTAGCGCGCGCGTCGACAGCGTTCCCAGCTCTCTGATCGATTGTCGCCGAGCTTCTCGGCGGCGCTTCGATTAATGGTCGGCGTCTTCTTATCGCCGATCGTCAAGGACTGGCGTTGATCCCGGCGAGCCCGCGGATCCGGCGATGCCGTGGAGCCGTCGTCGGCGTTATTCGGCGGCGGCGTCTTCGCTTCTGCGGTGGGGAGTGCAGGTGGTTGCACCCGGCGGTCTTATCGCCGTCGGCCTCCGTCTTCTCAGCTCGCCCGGCGGCGAGTCGCCGCTCTTGTGAAAAGTCGTTGATGGCGGCGTCGAGCTACGGATGGTAGCCCTCCGGTCTTGACCTTGTCCGCGCTGGAGGAAGTCGAGCGATTGCGCCCTTGCGGCGCTTCGCGGAGTGGAGGAGCGGATGCGGCGGTGCGAGGCGGGATATGCTCGGACTCTAACAGCGTTAGAAGGCAGAGGTCTGCCGGCGCCTTCGCTTTGCTTGTGACCGGGCGGTGGTCGGAGCATCCCGCGAGCCTCCGGTGTGTCCTTGCCCGGCGGCGGATACCACCTCCGTGGCAGCGCTCTTTGGGTTGTCGTGTCTTGAGATGGGCGGCGTGTCCACGGAGACCGGCGCGGTCACCCGTCTGTCCTTGGATCTGGTGGCGCCGAGTGTCCTCGCCGGCGACCACCCTTCCGGCAGCGTCTCCTCCGCCCACCGTTGGCTCGGTGGCGGCGGATGAAACAGCGAGCGAACTGCAACCTCGAAGCCTTCTTCTTGAGGCCATGGCGCAATTGTTGATGAAGTTCTTGAAGAAACTAGAGAGTTGATGAAGAAGCGCGCCAGCGTGAGCGCGGATCAGTCCGCACAACCTCGGCGCCCCTACGGCGCGCCAAAGATGTCGAAACGCCGCCACGAACACCTATGGGACGGGCCCCTTATGCATGCGATGCGAGGCGGAGGGAGCCGAAGAAGCGGATCGTGCGAGCAGCGGGCAGTTTTACCCGAGTTCGACGCGGTGAGCAGCGTAAAACCCTACTCTGCTTGATTGTATTGAGCTCGGGGCTTGAAGAGCTACGATGGCAGCTGCACCGCCGCGAGTTGCAAAGGTTTGAACCCCTCCACGCGTGCATGGGCCTCCTTTTATAGTGCAAGGGGTCACCGGCGGTGTCAGCGTGGGAGAAAAAGGGTAAAAGCGTAAAAGAGATGGTAGTTGGAATAGTGCGGGAGCGGTGGAGCTACGGTCGTGAGCGATGGTGCGCTACCTACTTTGTGATGGGGGGACAAGGGCATTTAATGCCCGTCGCCGTCGACCCCAAAAGCTCCGCCCTTGTGTCTCCGTGCCCCGCGGCGATGGATCCACCATCGTGGAGTGCCACCGTGTCCCCAGGCTGCACATACCATCCACCACGCGCGTCCTGGAAGGCCTCGAGGCGGCGTGGGCTGATGGTGGGCCGGGCACACAGCGCAATTCTCCGGCAAGCACCTTGCGGGGTCTTACTTCTGCGGACCGGGAGCTTGCGGGCTCTGTAACTTGTCGCTCCCGGGCCCTCGCCGGGCGCATATAAGCGCCGGCGTGTCTTCTATGATGTAATCTTCTAGTCTTCTGGCGAGCTCCTCTTGCGGGGCCTTGCGTGAGTGATGTAACCTTGGGCTGGAGCGGCCTTCCCGCAAACTCCGCTTGCAGGGTCTCGATCTTCATCTTGTATACTTCGTCTTTGAATGGTTTGACATGGGCGGGAAGGTCTTGGCGAGCCGTGGTAAACCCTGCAGCGGGAAGCTGCAACCGCCCGTGCACAAGTTGGGGTCTTGAGGTACCCCTACCTTAGCTCTACCGACAGGAGCCCGACTGGGCCACACTGCAGTGCCGGCTGTTGGGCCAGGCCCAAAACAGCATCTGAGGCACCACGCAGCCCACGGCGCCCGAATCCACTTCGCATCTGCCGCATCCCCGTAGCAGCGCGCGTCGATTGCGGCGTCGTGGGATGGGGCGCCCACGTTCTTTAATGGAAAGAGCGCGCCCCCACTTCCCCATAAAAGCGGAGGAAGCGGGAGGCGGTTCCCCTCCTTCGCTTTCATTGCATCCTCTTCCTCTTCGAGAGATCCTTTGTGCTCTGCCTCCAAACCTCCGCCGCCGCCCTTTGCATCTCCAGCGCCGCCCGACCCCTTCGTCCCCCTTCCTCCGCCGCCTCCGCCATGGCCCGAAGACCGAGAAAGGCGAAGGCGGAAAAACCAAGAAGGAGAAGTCGAACAAGCGGCGAGGCTCACCGAGTGCCGGCGGAACCTCGTCTTCTGCCGAGGCTCGGTAGCGGAGCTCTGGAACAAGTATTACTTGTTACGGTCCAAAGGAACAAAGCGCTCCCCTTTTCGAGCTTATCCGGCCGCCGCCAAGGACAACTACCCGGCGGGTACTATTTCTTCGCAGCCTTCTTCCACTGCGGTCTTTGCCCTCCTTTTACTGAATTCTTACGTGACGTCATGCACACCTCGGCCTCCATCTTCTTGACTTCACCCCAGCGCCATCCTTACCATGGCGGTTTTACTACATGTGAAAAACTACATAAATTTATCCCAATGTAGCGCTGTTTAGGCATTTCTTCACTCCTAGAGTAGAGGTGGCGCCCCCTCTCTCGGAGGGATATCTTGGGTTTTAAATGCGAACAAGAAGGAGTCTTACTTGCAGGGAGCTCCGCGGCAAGTGGGAAGAGTGGCGTCTTGTTGGTCTTTGGATCGTTGAAGGCGAGCCGCAGCACTTCACCAGCGCCAGCACAACTCCTATCGTCTTGTGGCGGGGGCTGGAGTGAGCTGGATCCGGACGGCGTCAAGCTCAACATCGCCCTCATCCGGATTCTTCGTCTTGAGTAGCAAAGTTATGCATCGCGGTAGGTGCAGACTTCCTCCGCGCCCGCCGCCCTCTCCAAGGCAGGAAAAGGCCGGCTGGGAGTATGGCAATGCAGCGGATATAATGAGGCTGCGCCCGGGCTAAACTTCAACTTCACTTGGCTGGAGCTGAAGGGATGGTCGGGAACTGTTTAAGCACGACCCGGCCCATCGGAATGGTTCGAGAGTCCCGGGAGTGGTGCCCTCTGCAACAACACAGCCGGGGACAACCTCCGCGCCATGATGCCGCGTGCGACTTCGCCGGCGTGGACCGCACATGGATTCCGTCCAAGCCAATAGGCGTCCTCGGCTTCTTCGACAACCTTGTGGAGGTGGCGAAGAACAAGAACAGACCGAGGGGCTGACACGGGACACCACGGACCAGGAGATAGCGTACATAGCTTCTCGGGCTGAAGAGGCGCCCGCAGCCGCGGCGAGGGATTTGGATATACACGATGAAGCGAGAGGCTGCGGATCGTCACCAAGCGGAGGCGGAGATCCATGAGATGCTGCAACTTCCTCCCAGCGCTCGCCGGGTCCCCTCTCGAGGCACTCAGGATCCACAGGAATCGTGGCGAGGCAGCAGCAAAAGTGGCGCTGCCGGAGGAGCAGGCGCCGCGAGAAGCGCCCGGAGGGAGCGGGCGCCCGAGAGAGAGGCTGCAGCCAGGCGCTGGGTCCGCAAGCCAGCCGGGAGGAGGAGGAGGAGGGCGCCGAGGCCGCCGAGACTCCGGCGGGTCCACGCGAGCTTCGCCGGCGACCTCTCCTCGTCGTCGGAGACCTCCCGCCCGGGCAAGCCCTAAGCGTTCCCCACCAAAGCGTCTCCGGAAGGCGGCGGCGGGAGGCGGCGCGCAGCGCCCGGCAACAACCAGCTCGCCCGGGCGCGCGAGCTTCCAGGAAGCCAAGCTGCGCCGAGGCGACAGGCGCCCAGCCACGGCCGGAAGCGGCCAGCGCGAGCCACGGCAGAGGCGCCCGCAGGTCGGCGCCAAGCGGACGAGTCTTCTCGGGCGGGCGGGCGGCTCCGCCCGCTTCTCGGGCCCGGCTGCCACGAGGCTGGGTCTTGCAGCCCCCAGCCCCTGGGACCGCCAAGCGCCGAGGAGTCTTCGCCTCCGCTCCTCGCGCCAGCGCGCCCAGGTGGAGTATGACTTCTCCGCCTTGGCGAAGACGACGAGGAGGAACAGGAGTAAGTATTCGAGATCTTACATCTTCTCAAATTCGCCTTGATTATTGTTGAAGCTAATCTTGTTTCTTGCTTTGATTTGAGGACCTTGGCGGAGCGGGTGGCGAAAGAAGGCCAAGGTGCCCGTGGTCAATCGCGGACGACTTCGCCCTTGTGGCGACTGGGACGTCTTGAGCCAAGCTTGCGGACCAGCGCTGCTCGAGGAGCAGCCCAGCCGCAACCCAGCGTAAGTCTGGGTTACGCACTTCGCTTCATGGGCGTGTTCAAGATTTTGGTCTTGTACTAATGCCTTGATGTTTTGTCTTGACTTGTGCGGAGGTCGAGCCACAGCGGCGAGGCGTCCGGAGGTCGCCCGAGGAGCCGCAGCCCGCCGTCCCGCCAAGGCCGAACTCCCGACAAGGAGAGCACTCCGCCAGGCGGGTACTCCGCCGGGCGAGTACCCGCCAAGGGCGAGCAGCCAGCGAGGGCGACCACTCCGCCAAGCGAGCTCCCGGCGAGGGAGCCCGCCACGGCGGCGTCCGCCAAGGTAGGTTACGCAACTTTGTCTTCTTGGTGTTGTCTCTTTTGGATATTTGCTTGAACTTCTTTTGCTTTTCTTCTTCTTCTAGATCCTCCTCCCCGAGCAGATGGAGCGGAAGTTGTCATTGTTGAGGAGGAGGCGTCAGGCGGCGGCGGCGACGCCTGTCGCCGAGACATGGCGGAGCCGCCCGGGCTAAATCTTGCGCCAGAGACCGCTCCGGCTGCGGGCCTGGCGGGAGGAGGGCAGCGACCGCACCCCGGCCGGCGGCGGGCGGGAGCATCGAGTCTTTGCGCCGATCGCCGACCCCTCCGCCGGAGGCAGGCAGTCCGCTACTACTTGAAAGCCCCCAGCGGCGTCTTCATCCAGTGCCGTGGGGCTCTTCGTCATGAGCTCCAGGGGGCGAGGCCTTTGATGGGGAGGTCCTCGCCTCCATGGCTTGAAGATCGTCGAGGGCCCGGCGGGGCAGCGGGCCGAGGAGGAGAAGCTTCACCAGCTCCTGGCCTTTACCGGGCCAGGCGGTAGCTTCGCTTCGGGAGGCCCTCGCCGCCAAGGCCGCCGAGGAGATGGAGAAGCGTCTTGGCGGAGCTCAGCGCCGCCAACCAGGCTGCTCTCCGCGAGGTGGCGGAGGCGCAAGCGACTTCGCCGGGAGTATCAAGAGTGGTTGCTTTGTAGAAGGCCGAGGCGAAGAGCAGCAGCTCTCGCGAGGGTGGAGCTTTCGGCGAGAAGGAGAACTAGTCCAGTGGAAGGTCAACCTCGACTCCCACGAGGAAGACCTTGCCGCTCGGGAGCAGGCCCTTGGCGGGGAACTGAAGGAGGCGAAAGCCGCCGCGGCTGCCGCGGAGACCGCCAAGGAGGAGCTTGCCGCCAAGGTCGCGCAGCTGGAGGAGTTGCTGAAGGCGAGCGTGGAGAAGGTCGCCCGCGCTCAACACGGAGGCGAGAAGGGCGCCCACACCAACTCGGAACTCGGTGTGTCTTTCCAAGAAGGCGACGAGTTGAAGGCCGCCAAGGACTCCATCGAGGATCTTGAGCTGAAAGTTTCTGCTTGAGGACTCGCTTGGCGCCGCCGGGATCGGAGACCAAGTTGAAGGAGGAGCTCCGCAAGGAGCGAACCTTGGTGGACAGCGCCAACAAAGCAGCCGAGCACTTCCGCCGTACCGTCGAGTTATGGACCGAGGACTTGGTATCTTGTGTGTCCGACATTGACCAGGAGCTGCTGGCTGAAGCCGGAGCATCTCATCTACTCCCGGATCAAATCTCCTCCAGCGCCAAGCTCAGCCTCTTCTTGAGGGATCGCGCGGCCCTTGCAAATCTGCGGAAGAAGATCCTCGCAACTTCGCCGAGGAGACTCGCCGGCTGTGCAGGAACCATGGGCGTGTCTTGTGAAGATTGTATACCGCAATCCGGCATAAACCTCACCAGCGTTCTTCGCAGCTTGCCGGCCGACGCGAACATGGAGGCCTGAAGGAGCAGGTCGCCCACATCATTGCTAAAGTGAACAAGATCTCCGGGGTGGAGGCGACCCGTGACTAGGCCTCCTTTATTTTTATCTCTTTTGTTGCTGCATAGGGTGTTATGAACTCATTAGTCATCGTGACAAGTTATTCCTTGTAAGATATTATCTTTATTTTGATCAATAGATGCGATGTTATCTCCTTGTTACGATCCTCAACTTTGTATGCTTCAACCCTCGCTTCTAGTGAACTTGCGGCAAGGGCCCTTGCCATGGCGCTGAGTTTGAACTTCGAAGCAGCCCGCTGGCCAAGGTCTTACCGGCAAGCAACCTTGCATGACTAGTCATAGCGCACTTAGCTTGCTGGCGGACTCGAAAAGCGAAACAAAGGCGCGACACTTGTCGCAGCTCACTAAATCGTTGGCGTGCTCGAAAACAAGATAAGTGCGGCTATCCACGGTAGGTTCCTCCGCGCACAGGTTTTCCATACAAAGTGTGGTTGTTCAAGGAAGGCAACTTAAAATTTAAAATTTTGAACTGCTCAAATTCTAATAACTTAGCTTTACGTGATCATGCGTTCTCGGCAAGCTTCTCTTTCTTGAACACACTTGGTTCATCCTCCATTTCACAGCACTTGGTTCATCCTCCATTTCCTTCCCCGGCAAACTTGTGCGCGAGAGCGTTCCTTCTGCTTAAGAGGCAAGGAAGAGAAGAGGAAACAAGTATATGGCCTTCGGCGTGCTATTGCTTACGGATATGTGTGTCGCACAAGAGATGCCAAATAACACATGCAAATAGCAAAGAAAAGCATGGGAAAGGCAACTAGCGCAAAACACGAAACTTTCTTGATGCACGGGTCTGCGCCGGCTTTGTACAAAGGGTTACATGCAACAGCGGCAAAGCTTGTACAAAAGGTGGTTGCGGGGCGGATCACGCAACCGCGCCTTATGGGTGAAACTTGCGAAGATGCTCTATGTTCGAGAGTTGCTCACGGTAAGCCTTCTTCGGTCTCGGCGGACAGCGCCGGCCTCGTGACTTGTCTCACCCGATAAGGGCCTTCCCACTTCAGCGTCAACTTGTTGGAATTCTTGGCGGACTGAACACGCGAAGAACAAGGTCGCCTTCCTCGAGACTCTGGCTTTGACCTTGCGGCTATGGTAGCGGCGCAAGGCTTGCTGGTATCGAGCAGCTCGTCTGACAGCACAGAGCGTCCCTCCTCAAGGAGCAATGCATCATCTTGCGCGATTGCTCTTGCTCGAGCTCATCATAGCGAGCACTCGAGGAGATCCGTATCTGAGTTCCGTGGGGAGAACTGCCTCTGCTCCATAGACTAGAGCAAAAGGTGTCTGTCCGGTGGCTCGATTTGGTGTCGTTCGATTGACCAAAGAGCTGCGGTAGCTCCTCTATCAATTTCTTCCGCACTGCGCAGCTTTGTCGAAAGTTCTTGTCTTGAGTCCGCGCAGCACTTCAGCGTTGGCCCTCTCCGCTTGACCGTTGCTCCTCGGGTGAGCAGCGAAGCGAAACAGACCTTGGCGCCAAGGTCTTGGGCGTCTTGCATGAAGGTGCGACTAGTGAATTGTGTACCGTTGTCGGTGATAATCTGTTAGGGATCGAAGCGGCACACAATCGATCTGAAGAACTTGACCGCTGATTGTCTTGTCACCTTTCTCGTGGCTCCACTTCGGCCACTTTGTGAACTTGTCGATTACTACGTACAAGTACTCAAAGCCCCGACAACAGGGGAAGGGGCGAGATATCGAGCCCCAGGACCGAGAAGGGCGGGACAAAGGATTGTTTGGAGAGCTTGAGCTGGTGATGAATCTGCTTTGCATGGGCCTTGCACGCTTCACACTTGGTTACTAGTGCGATTGCATCTTGGAGGCTTCTTGCCAAAGAACCCTTGCGGAAAGCTTTCGGCAAGCGCCCTTCGCCAATGTGGTGGCCGCATATGCCTCCGTGTATTTACGCCAGCAGCTTCATCCATCTTCCCGGAGATGCACTTGATCGACACCATTGAGCCTTCTTACATGCAGCTCGTTATCCACGAACCGGTACATACTTATTGTCTGGTTATCTTCTCTATTTCTTCTGGGTCGTCGGGAAGTTCTCCAGTTTGCAAAAAACGGACGATCTGCTGCGCCCATGCCGGAGCTTGGGGCTCAACGGCAAGGACTAAAGGCACGAGGGCCGCTGCGGGAACCTCAGCTTCTACGGCAAGAACCTCTGGCTCTGCCGGAGCTGAAGGTCCCCCGGCAAGCTCGCCGGGGCGAGGCTTGTCGGGAACACTTGCTTCAACTGTAGATATCCGAGGATTTGCAGGAGCAAACTGTTCCTCAGCGTTCTGGTCGTTGATCTTGGGGACCTTGGCGGCGGCCTCAGGGAGACCCGCCGGCAAGTAGTCGCCGGAGACCAACTTTCTCTTCTTGGACTGCCCAATTGATGGCGTGGCGGATGGTTGAGTCAGCTTGAGCAAGAAGGTCCCGGTTCCACAGTAACTTCATCGAAGCACACTTTGAAAGGCCATCTGCGATTTCATTACGAGCTCTCGGGGCGTGCTCCATCTGCAAACCTTCAAAGCGCTCCTCAAGCTTCCTCACTTCATCGACATAAGCTTCCATCAAAGGGCTCGATAGCTCTTGTTAACTTGCGGACCACCAATCGAGAATCTCCCGCACAATCAACTTCGATCCCAAGTTCGCCGCAATCCACGAGGCGGCGAGCAAACCTTCATATTCAGCGGTGTTGTTTGTCGCTTGCTCCCTTGGGAAGTGCATCTGGATAACATACTTGAGGTGCTCTCCGGTGGGCGCGATGAGTACCACGCCGCACCGGCGCCTTACAGCGAAGGCACCATCAAAGTACATTACCCATTCACTTGTCGCTTCTTATGCGGGTGTACTTGTTTCTTGGACTTCTTCATCGGGCGTTGGGGTCCATTCTGCTATAAATTCTGCCAAAGCTCGGCTCTGTATGGTTGAAGTACTTTCAAACTTGAGTCCAAAGCTCGACAGCTCAGTGCCCACTCAGCGATCCTGCCTGTTGCTTCGGGTTGTGCAATATCCTCTTGATGGAAAGCGAGTGACCACTTGTTATCTCGTGTGCTGGAAGTAATGGTGCAGCTTTCTCGAGGCCATGAGGAGGCCGAAAAGCAACTTTGCACACCGAGTATCTTGATCTAGCCCCTGGAGAAGGAACTTACAAAATACACTTTGGCGCTGCACCATCTTCTTCGCACCTCATCCTGTTCTGCTTGAGAGTTGTCCTTGTCGGGGCAGAGCTTGTCGGACAGCCCCACCTTGTCATTGGACTCGCTTGCGGTGGTGTAGCCTCCTCGTCGGACTCCTCTCCGCTACTAACGCAGCACTAACCACCTGGTTGGTTGCCGCTAGGTACAGCAAACAACTTCTCCCGTGGTCTAGGTGCGACAAGTATTGGGGTGGAGGATAGGTACCGTTCAAATCTGCAGCACGCTGCCTCCGCTTCGGAGTCCACTTCATGGGACCTGCCTTCTTCAAGATTTTGAAGAAAGGTAGAGGCGCGTTCTGCAACTTTAAATGAACCTCTTGAGGGCAGCCACACAACCTGCAAGCCTTGACATCCTTGACTCGCTTCGGGGCTTGATCTGCTCAATGGCTTTAATCTTGTCGGGGTTGGCTTCAATCCCCTCTGTGACACAAAGAACCGAGAAGTTTGCGGAGGGAACTCCAAAGGCGCACTTCTCGGGGTTCAACTTAAAATGTATCTTGCGAGGTTCTGAAATGTCTCTTCCAAATCTTGAATCAGCGTATCCTTGCTCTTGCTCTTCACCACGATATCATCCATGTAAGCCTCTACATTTACGTGGATCTGTGGCTCAAAAGCAGATACACTACCCTTGCAAATGTTGATCCTGCATTCTTGATCCAAATGGCATGCGTATGAAGCAATAAGTGCCACATGGAGTGATAAATGCATCTTCTCTTCATCCTCTTTGGCCATAAAGATCGGTGATAGCCTGAGTATGCATCAAGAAAGCGAGTAGCTCACATCCGCGATGGAGTCAACAATCTGGTCAATGCGGCAAGGGAATGGATCCTTGGGACATGCTTTATTCACATCGGTGAAGTCTATACACAGCCTCCATTTCCGTTGGCCTTGTGCACGCATTTAATCGGGTTTGCTAACCACGTCGGATGGATCACACCTCTAACTAGACCTGCTGCCTCTAGCTTCTTGATTTCTTCGTTGATGAATTCTTGGCGCTCCACGGCTTGCTTCCTCACTTTTTGCTTGATGGGCGCGCCGAGGGCAAACAGCAAGCTTGTGCTCAATTACCTTCACAGGAACACGGGGATGTCGGATGGTTGCCATGCAAACACATCGACATTCGCCCGCAGAAAAGCGGCAACGGCGCTTTCCTATTCTTTGTCAAGTGTGGCAATCGATGGTGAAGGTACCACCGATGCCGTCCTCCTGGCGGACACCTTCTTGGTTGCGGCGGGCGGCCATTCCCTTTTACTCTTGCGGTGGAGCTCGGCGGGGCGTCCTCGGCGGCAGCGCAGCACCGAAGAGGTGCGGTTGCGGAGTGGGCCCCGAGCACTTGCGGACTTGGTCTTCGTCTTCTTCTCCCGGGAGCTTCAGCGGCAAGTGTATCCTTATCGGCGCAGCTGCGCATCCCGGTAGATCTTGTCGGCGCAGAACAAGCGCATCCTTCTTGTCGCCGTGGACGGTGATGGCGCTTATCGGCCCGGCATCTTGAGCACGTTATAAGCATAATGGGAAGCTGCCATGAACTTGGCGAGGCGGGGCGGCCGAGTATTCCATTGTATGGCAGCGGAATATCGGCGACGTCGAAAGTGATGCGCTCGATCCTGAAATTGAGCTCCCGCCAAAGGTCACCGGCGAGTGATCTTTCCCTTGGGCTTGCTCCGTCCGGGTTGATTCCTTGGAAAGAACCGGTCTCTTGAGCTCGCCATCCGGAATTTGGAGTTTCTTGATCACAGCGAGAGAGATCAAGTTCAGCCCGGCCCGCCGTCAACCAACATTTTGGTGACCTTGAGGTTGCGGATGGTGGGCGAGACCAGCATCGGCAAGCACCCGACCGCGGTGGTGCGGTCGGGTGATCCTCAAGATCAAAAATGATGGGCGTCTTTGGACCATTTGAGGAGCTGCTTGCGACTCCACGGGCGGCTCCGCTGCATTCACCTCACGCACCCACCGCTTTAGCTGGCGGTGGGAGGTGTCTTGAGGCGCCACCGTCGGCGCACAGGACCTCCGTGGCCTTCGGAACTCCTGCTCGCTGTTATCCTCATCCTCCATGTCTTCGTCGTCGTCTTCTTCATCCTTGTCGCGGCCCGGGGAGGTCGATCACCTTGCCGCTGCTTGGCCTTGCCAGGCGTCCTCCCGACCATTGAGCGGCCGCTTCTTGCTCGGTTCTCCTCCGCCACCTTGGGCCTTCTCCTTGTCGCGCCTCTCGTACTCAGCTTTTTGCTGCTCGGCGAGATACTCGACTCGCTTGCGATTGGAGAGATCGTGGCCCTTAGTGCGGTGGATTTTGCTTGATCTTGCTTGTCGGAGCCGTCACGCTTGTCGGCTGCCACTTCTGAGGCGAGCTCCTTGCGGAGCCGCCAGCCTGTGTTTGCTTGGCGGGAGCCTCCTTGCCGGACTTCTCGACGGCAAGCACCTCTTTCTTGTTCTTCTTTTGGTTGTTCCGCCGCCGTCTCTTCTTTGCCGGGGCGGCGTCGTCACTGTCGCTTCCTCCTGCGCCAGCATCCTCCCCGGGGAGTCTCCTCCCCTCTTCCGCGCGTGCGCACTTATCAGCCAGAGCATAGAGCTCGCTGACATCCCGAATCTTGGTCATCGCCATCTCTTCACGCATCACGGTGGTTACGCCGCGTTACGGTGGAACGCGCTGATAACCATGGCGGGGTGGACATCGAGGATGTTGTCTGCACACGGTGAAGCGTTGGATATACTTGCGCAGGATTCTCCTTCATACGGGCCAAAATGTGGAATCGCTCTCTGGCCGTGGGGTTTGTGGCCGCCGGTGAAGGCGCCAACAAACCGATGGCAAAGGTCTGCCCAAGAAGAAATGGAGCCTTCCGGCAAGTGCATAAGCCAAGAACGAGCGTTCGCTTAAGCACGAGCGGAAGTAGTTCGCCGAAATCTTCTCGTCGCGCCCGGCAGCTCGCACCGCGATGGTGTAGACACGAGGAATTCGAGGTGCGTCTTGCCGTCGTATTCTCCGTCGTCGGGCTTGAAATTCTTCATGCTGGAGCCATTGGGCGCGCCGCAGCTCGCGGGTGAACGCAGGCAGCTGCAGCGTCTGACAAGTCGCTGGTTCATCGGGCGCGCGCGCGTCGACAGCGTTCAGCTCTCTGATCGATTGTCGCCCGAGCTTCTCGGCGGCGCTCGATTGTGGTCCGAGCGTCTTCTTGTCGCCGGTCGTCGAGGACCTGGCGTTGATCCCGACGAGCCCGCGGATCCGACGATGCCGTGGAGCCGTCGTCGGCGCTGTTCCGCCGGGGCGGCGTCTTTCGCTTCTGCGGCGGGGAGTGCACGTGGTTGCACCCGGAGGTCTTGTCGCCGTCGGCCGCCGTCTTCTCAGCTCGCCATGCCGCGAGTCGCCGGCTGCTGTGAAGAAGTCGTTGTTGGCGGCGATCGAGCTCGGATGGTAGCCCTCCGATCTTGGCCTTGTCGCGTTGGAGGGAAGTCGAGGAGATTGCGCCCTTGCGGCGCTTCTGCCGGAGTGGAGGGGAGCGGATGCGGCGGTGCGAGGCGGGATATGCTCGGACTCTAACAGCGTTAGAAGGAGCAGGTCCTGCCCGGCGCCTTCGCTTTGCTTGTGACGGGACGGTGGTCGGAGCATCCGCGAGCCTCCGGTGTGTCCTTGCCCGGCGGCGGATACCACTTCCGTGGTACGGCGCTGCTGGGTTGTCGTCTCTTGAGATGGGCGCGGCGTGTCCACGGAGACCGGCGCGGTCACCCGTCTTGTCCTTGATCGGTGGCGCCGCGAGTGTCCTCGCCGGCGACCACCCTTCGGCACGCGTCTCCTCCGCCCACCGTTGGCTCCGGTGGCGGCGGATGAAACGCAGACGGGCCTACAACCTCGAAGCCTTCTTCTTGGGGCCATGGCGCAATTGTTGATGAAGTTGCTAAAAAGCTGGAGAGGTTGATGAAGAACGCGCCAGCGTGAGCGCGGATCAGGTCCGCACAACCTCGGCGCCCCTACCGGCGCGCCAAAGATGTCGGGAAACGCCGCCACGAACACCTATGGGACCGGGCCCTTATGCATGCGATGCGAGGCGGAGGGAGCACGAAGAAGCAGATCGTGGCGAGCACGCGGGCAGCTTTTACCCAGGTTCGGGCCGCGGTGAGCGCGTAAAACCCTACTCCTGCTTGATTGTATTGAGCTCGGGAGCTTGAAGAGCTACAGTAGCAGCTGCACCGAGCGCGAGAGTTGCAAAGGTTTCGAACCCCCTCCACGCTGTGCATGGGCCTCCTTTTATAGTGCAAGGGTCACCGGCGGTGTCAGCGTGGGAAAAAGGGTAAAAACGTAAAAGAGATGGTAGTTGGAATAGTGCGGGAACGGTGGAGCTACGGTCGTGAGCAATGGTCGCTACCTACTTTGTGATGGGGACAAGGGCATTTAATGCCCGTCGCCGTCGACCCAAAAGCTCCGCCCTTGTGTCTCCGTGCGCCACGGCGATGGATCCACCATCGTGGAGTGCCACCGTGTCCCCAGGCTGCCTGACCATCCACCACGCGTCCACAGAAGGCCTCGCGGCACGCGTGGGCTGATGAGCTGGGCGCGGGCACACAGCGCAATTCTCCCGGCAAGCACCTTGCCGGGTCTTATTCTGCGGACCCGGGAGCTTGCCGGGCTCTGTAACTGTCGCTCCCGGGCCCTCGCCGGGCGCATATAGCGCCGAGGCGTGTCTTCTATGATGTAATCTTCTAGTCTTCTGGCGAGCTCCTCTTGCGGGGCCTTGCGTGAGTGATGTAACCTTGGGCACAGAGCGGCCTTCCGGCAAACTCCGCTTGCCGGGTCTCGATCTTCTGTCTTGTATACTTCGTCTTTGAATGGTTTGACATGGGCGGGAAGGTCTTGGCGAGCACGTGGTAAACCCTGCCGCTGAAGGCTGCAACCGCCCGTGCACAAGTTGGGGTCTTGAGGTACCCCTACCTTAGCTCACCGAGCAGGAGCCCGGGCTGGGCCACACACGGTGCCGAGCGCTGTTGGGCGGGCCCAAAAGCAATGTCTGAGCACACGCAGCCCACGGCCGCCGAATCCACTTCGCATCGCCGCATCCCCATGCAGCGGCACGCGTCGATTGCGGCGTCGTGGGATGGGGCGCGCCCACGTTCTTTTAATGGAAAGAGCGAACGCCCCCACTTCCCCATAAAGCGGAGAAGCGAGGCGGTTCCCCTCCTTTCGCTTTCATTGCATCCTCTTCCTCTTCGAGAGATCCCCTTTGTGCTCTGCCTCCAAACCTCCGCCGCCGCCGCTTTGCATCTCCAGCGCTGCCGGCCCTTCGTCCCCTTCCTCCGCCGCCTCCGCCATGGCCCGAAGACCGAGAAGGCGAAAGCGAAAAAAGCCAAGAAGGAGAAGTCGAACAGCGGCGAGGCTCACCGAGTACCGAGCGGAACCTCGTCTTCCCGCCGAGGCTCGGTGGAGCTCTGGAACAAGTATTACTTGTTACGGTCCAAAGGAACCAAAGCGCTCCCCCTTTCGAGCTTATCCGGCCGCCGCCAAGGACAACTACCCGGCGGGTACTATTTCTTCGAGCCTTCTTCCACTGCGGTCTTTGCCCTCCTTTTTCTGAATTCTTACGTGACGTCATGCACACCTCGGCCTCCATCTTCTTGACTTCACCCCAACGCCATCCTTACCATGGCGGTTTCGCACACATGTCTGAAAACTACATAAATTTATCCCAATGTAGCTTTGTTTAGGCATTTCTTCACTCCTAGAGTAGAGGCTGGTTCCCCCCTCTCCGGAGGGATATCTTGGGTTTTAAATGCGAACAAGAAGGAGTCTTACTTGCCGGGAGCTCATGCAGCAAGTGGGAAGAGTGGCGTCTTGGTGGTGCGGACTTCGGGAGCTTGCAGGGCTCTGTAACTTGTCGCTCCCGGGCCCTCGCCGGACGCATATAGCGCCGAGGCGTGTCTTCTATGATGTAATCTTCTAGTCTTCTGGCGAGCTCCTCTTGCGGGGCCTTGCGTGAGTGATGTAACCTTGGGCACAGAGCGGCCTTCCCGGCAAACTCCGCTTGCCGGGTCTCGATCTTCTGTCTTGTATACTTCGTCTTTGAATGGTTTGACATGGGCGGGAAGGTCTTGGCGAGCACATAGTAAACCACGCCGCTGAAGCTTGCAGAACCGCCGTGCACAAGTTGAGTCTTGAGGTACCCCTACCTTAGTACACCGACACACACGGCTGGTTGTGGTCCCAGTAGAAAAATCAACAATATCTGATCTCCTCTCCTAAAGCCTTGAAGACTTTGGAATTGTCGACTTCCATAATCACAACACAGCGATATTTGCGAAGACAACAACCATATCAAGATCACAAAGCATTGAGGCCGACATGAGATTGTATCCTAAGGACTCAACAAGCATGACTTTGTCCATGTGCTTATCCTTAGAGATAGCAACCTTACCAAGACCCAATACGACTTTTGCCTTTGTCGGCAAAAGATGATATGCTTGAGGTGGCGGTGATAAGGGAGCATCCATCAATAGATTCTTGTCACCAAATATGTGATTTGTACATCCACTATCGAGGACCCATTCGGTGGTTTTGGGTTGATCATCCTGCAGATGAATTAGTGTAGCTTACAATCTCATATGCTTCATCGATGAAGAATATGATATCAAGTTCATCGATGAATTTCATCAAGCGATAAACAGATATAGCGAGATGAGGGCGTGTGAAATGAAAGTTCATTTCATCATGATTCGCTGCGTCCTTTCGAACATTTTGTCGGGTCCCCACAAATTCTTGGGACGTTAGAGCATGTGCGGAGACGACCTACGCAGAAGAGATTAGTTCTTTTCTTCACCACCCACATCTGGAGGGGTGGCAAAGAGTTCATCATTCTGCGAGCACCATATGAGAAAGGTGGCAAAGATGCCAAACCATTTCGTTTCACATAAGAGGGGTTAGGGTATGCATATGAATAAGCAGAGTAATTCTTCGAGGACTTATGAACAAAATGGTTTGAAGAATAATGCACATATTCATAGCCCTTAGCTCTACCCTGCGAGACAGAGTTGTTAGCACGATGATAATCATATGAGGACTTTGATCCATGTGAAGGATTTGATCTGTATGAAGAATTTGATCTGGGGTTCCTATTCTTCACAGGTGGTATCATGAGGACATTCACCTGAAAACTTTCAACACAGCTTTTGGGAACCCAGATTTTCTTCATGGGGGAACCGTTCCTGCAGTTAGTGCCAACATATCTAGCAAATACTTCACCATTCTGATTTTTGAGCAGTTTATAGTTGGATTCAAATGACTCATCAGAAGAATGAGAAGATTCACATGTAAAGCCAGATAAGTTAGATGGATCAACTGAGGTCCCTTTGCAACAACCCATGAGGTTTTGGGGTACTTTGCTCGGGCTTCAATATGTTCCATCGGCATTGAGTTTCCTCTCAAAGGCAATACCCTCTTTCCTAGGGTTTCGCTTGAGGATCTGCTTTTGAGCACATCACAAAGTGTCGATGCCCTTTGAGGCTTTTGTACATGCTGTCATGTACAATTCCTTCAACCTTGCATTGTCAAGGATACTAGCAATGTCCTCGGATGAGGAATTAGTGATAGCATAGGCGGATGAAGAATTTGTAACATTTGAAGCATTTGAACATTCAGTGAAGAATTAGTAGATTCACGTTCAATGCACTTTAAGCATGGAGGAACAAATTCTTCACGAGAAGCGCTGATTTGTTGAGCTATTAATGAATCGCGCTCCTTCTGAAGATCTTCATAACACACTCTTAGCTTTTCAAGATCTTCCTTTCTTTGAAGAGCTTCAAGAGAAAGCTTCTCATGATCAGTCAAGAGGGTATTATGTTGATCTTGAAGGACGTTAAACTTGGAGTGGATTTTCTGAAGACATTCACCCAATGCTTTTGACTGATCCATTTCTTTGCGCAACATATTATCACTTCTTTCTAGCATATCTTGAGTTTGTTCTAAAACCATTTGTTGTTTAGTGGCAACGCAAATAAGTTTGGTATAGCAGGATTCAATATCATCATCAGATTCATCATTGTCAGATTCATCATTATCAGATTCATTATCACAAGACTTCGGATGAGGAGCATTCGATTACCTCAAAGACGGTTTGCCATGAGACAAGATCACGAAGATGATGATTACGGCTCGAAAGTCATCGTTTTGAGAGATTCCTTGAAGTCCTCAAACCAGGGATCATGACGAGTTCGATGACCTTCATAGACATCAGAGATTCGGTCCCAGATGAGCTTCGAATTGCCAAGATGCATAATTCGCCCGAATTGATCACTGGATAGGCAAGAGCAGATGATGTCCTTCGCTATGATATCAAGTCGAGTGTACTTGTGAATATCATCAGCATTCGCCATCTTGCATAGATCAGTAAGACCAATCTTAGTGACGGTCCACAGCTCGCTGTTCTTTGCCATGAGGCGCTTCCTCATCATGGCCTTCCACTTGGGATAGTCATGACCGTCAAAGACAGGGCATGCCACTTTCTTCATACATGCGGTCGACATAACTAAAACTCCAGGCGGTTAAACCAAAATCACACAGAACAAGGGAGTACCTTGCTCTGATACCAATTGAAAGTGCGTTATATCGACTAGAGGGGGGGTGAATAGGCAATTTTTATGAATTCTTCACTGAGGAATTTGCTGGTGAGGAAATTCCTTAGCGAAGAACTACTTGCAGCAGAATATGTACTCAGAAGTAAACATAACAAGATACAAACATAGTCATCATGATGAAATGAAGACTAACACAGAGTACGGAAAGTGTAAACACAGGATAACAATATGAAGACAAACAGACTGAAGAAATTGAACTGAGGAATTTGTGAAAGTCTTCAGTCAAAGTCTTCAAGCACAGATATGAATAACATTCAACACAGTAATGAGGAAATGAAAGAGTTGAGGAAATAGAACCAGTCAGTTGGTGAAGACAATGATTTGGTAAACCAGTTCAAGCTGCTTTGTCTCGGTTATACGTCTGGTTGGAGCGGTGAGTATTTAAACTCGAGGACACACAGTCTCGGACACCCGATCTACGAGCCGCAACTCAGACACCTAGTCCTCACCGTATTCTCCTTGAACTAAGACCACGCAGGCCTCGTCCAATCACTCGTGGTAAGTCTTCGGTGACTTCCAAACCTTCACAGACTTGGTCACTCGGCGATCCACAATTCCTCTTGGATGCTCTAGACCTTGGCGCCTAACCGTCTGGAAGAAGCACAGTCTTGAAGGTAACAAGCGTCGGATCCACGCAGATCAATTTCTTGATGATGCTCAATCACTTTGGGTTTGTGGGGATTGGTTTTGGATTTTCCTCACGTGATGATTTTCGCTCAAAGTCCTCGGAGGATGGGTTGCTCTCAAATGACAAGTGTCAAGTTCTCTCGAGCAGCCAACCAGCTAGTGGTTGTAGGGGCGCTATTTATAGCCTAGGGAGCAACCCGACATGATAAGACATAAATGCCCTTCAATGATATGACCGTTAGGTGGATAAGATATTTTGGATAGCCGGTAGCGTAGCACAAAGAACGGTCGGAAATTTGACTCTCAAATTCCTCGGGGCTATCATGTTCCTCCTTTGTGTAGGCATTTCAAGACCGGCGAATTCCTAACTCCTCGGTCGAGGCAAAGTCCTCGGTGACTGGAAGAACTGCGTCTCACAATGAAGAATTTGATGAATCAGTATGAGATTTCAATGGCTTCACTCGAAGGGATTGGTAGGTGTAGGATTTTGAGTTGAGCATCACATGGAAATTTTTCCTTAGTATTTCCTCGACCCCTTTAAGCTGCGGTGTTTCCTATGACTCAAGAAAGGAAAATGAAACTACAAAACAAAAGTCTTCACGCTTCATATTCCTCGAATGAATATCAAGTCTTCAAGGTCACACCAATTTCTTCACTTTCAAAGTCTTGAAAAGTCTTCGAATATCAAAGTCTTCATCGAAGAACTTCATTTTAGGGTCGACTTTCTCTGTAAATATCAAACTCCTCATAGACTTATAGACCTGTGTACACTCACAAACGCATCAGTTACTTAACCTATAAGTCTTCAATACACCAAAATCACTAAGGGGCACTAGATGCACTTACACTTCAGCCATGACAACGTCATTGGCTTCAGTGGGGTTATTGGTGGTCGCCTCAGGATTTCCAACCTCCACTTGAGTAGTTGGAGGGTCGGGCACAGACACGTTCTCCTCGAGAACAACTTCTTGGTTTGTAGGGGGTGTAGCAACACGTTCTTCTTCTTGTCTTTCATCGGCTAATGCAGCCGGATTGTCTTCAGTAGCATTGGCTTCGGACGTGGGAATCATCACAGAGGGATTTTCTTCAGGGAACACTTGACGTGCCACTGAGCTGGATTGGTTTGAATCTTCTTCTGTGATGGTTGTCATGGAGACTGATGGCCTTAGGCCTTTGCGAAGCTGTTGGAACACGGGAGACGCTTTTGGTGATGGTGTAGTCTCCATGTAATTGTCGTCATTCACCATTGGGCTGGTGACTTGCGCTGGTGGAGGATGGGGTGTACTTGGTGAATCTTGATTTGTAGTTGCTTGTTGGGGGCGATCAGCCCATGAGGCATCCTTAGAGATTGGTGTCAAAGGACGACCAATACTGATGAGTTTGATGTTCGTGAGAACAGGCGATGATACAGTTTGGCGCTCGATCTGAGGAAGGACTTCATCATCAACTACATTGTCTTGGGGACCAATGTCTTCAGCCGTGATGGGGTCAACGGCTGGAACTCCTTCAGCTTCAGGAGCCGCTGTGGAAGCAGGCTCATGAACTATCAGTTGACGCTCTTGGTGTTCGGATGTAGGACGAGCAAAAGTGATGGGCTCGACAATGAGGGGCTCTGTGGGAGCAGCCCGATCTTTCTTCTTGGTCTTTCTCTTCTTGGGCAATGGAGTGTCATCAGTGGTGTTCTTGAACTTGCGCTTTCTGGCTTTGGCTTCAGCTGCGCTGGTTTTATTTTGTTCTGAAGCCACTGTGGGGACCTTAGGCTTCGAGCCTGTCATGCCGGCAGGGAAGACAATGTGAGGTTCTTCCCGCCTTGATGCTTCAGATGGGGCCATAGTAGACTTCTTCTTTTTGGTAGCCAGCTTGGGGTCAATGCCCGGACGCCCAAGTGCCTTGCGCTTCTCAGCTTCATTGTAAGCTTGAATACACTTGGCAGCTAGATTCTTCATGCGCTCGCGCAAACATTTGGCTTCTTCACGTTTCTTGCGAAATGCATCCTTGAGGTCATTTAACATCAGTTTGAATTTCTGAACATCAGCCACACTGAGCTTGGCCATGTGCTTCTTGAACAGCTCTTTCTCATAGTCAATCTTGTTTTCCAGTTCGATAATCCTCTGAGCCAGAGCCAGCTCAGGAGCAATGGCACCTTGAAAGGCAACGCTGATGCCAATTGGGAGTTGAAGATCATCAAAACTAAGATCTGGGTTGTCAAACCATTCATCAATGAAGGTATTCAAAATGTTTACGTCGAAGAGGGGCAGATCATTGAAGATCTCCGCCACTTGCTTGCTCTTTATCAGCTGCTCAAGAGCATCATCTCCACACTCATCATCTGATGACAGATCAATAGCTTCGATTTCGTTCCTCAGAACGGCAGCAAGTGTCAGGGCTTGACCGGAACTTTGGATATTTTTCTTCTGTGTCTTCTCTTGCTTCTTGGAGATGCGAGAGAGATCTTCAGCATTATTACTTGGAGCAGGAGGGGCAGTTGCCAATGGCTTCACTCGAGAAGCTTTTGGTGCAGCAGTAGGTTTTGAAGCCTTGGATTTCTTTTGCTTCTGCGGCTTAGGAGGAGCTGGTGCATCATCAGAGTCAGCATCATCACCAGAGTGATCCACATTTGCACCTTGGACGGCAATGTGAGTGATGAGGCCTTCGAGGTTGTAGAAGGGGCCGATTCTGTTTTCATCGGCTTCACGGGTGCCATCTTCCTGAGTAGCAGACAGACCTAGGTTGAAGTCAAGTCCATATGCCTTCTTGTTCTTCACAGCAGAGTCTTTTGCGAACTTGAAGTTGCGCTTGAACAGATTGTCTTCGCGACACCACAGCAGAGAAGAGGGGTCAACATTGTTTGGCTGCGGTCCGCGAACCATGCACAGATAGAAGCCTTGATCAATAGCTTCAGTCTTGGACCTGGGAGGAAGATTCTTGTATAGGATATCTCCCCAGGGTCGCTTGATGGCATTCTTCTCGGCATACTCAGTAGTGACAAATCTGTATTTAAACCATCCCTCTGCCCAATATCTTCGAATCCACTGGATTCGATTCTTGCGTTCTCCATAGGTTTCTTCGGGGTCTGTGTAAGTGCATCTAGTGCCCCTTAGTGATTTTGGTGTATTGAAGACTTATAGGTTAATGGGCTGATGCGTTTGTGAGTGTATACAGGTCTATAAGTCTATGAGGAGTTTGATATTCTGAGAGAAAGTCGACCCTAAAATGAAGTTCTTCAATCAAGACTTTGGATCTCTGAAGACTTTCAAGACTTTGAAAGTGAAGAAATTGGTGTGACCTTGAAGACTAGGCAATCATTCGAGGAACATGAAGCGTGAAGACTTTTGTTTTTATAGTTTCATTTTCTCTTTCTCGAGTCATAGGAAACACCGTACTGTTAAAGGGGGTCGAGGAAATACTAAGGAAAAATTTCCATGTGATGCTCAACTCAAAATCCTACACCTACCAATCCCTTCGAGTGAAGCCATTGGAAATCTCATACAGCTCAGTCATATTCTTCAGTGATAGAGACAAAGTTCTTCTAGTCTCGAGGAATTTGTTGTGATCGAGGAGTTAGGAATTCACCAAAGGTGAATTGCCTACACATGAGAACATGATAGCCCCGAGGATTTTGATAGTCAAAATTCGACCGTTCTTGTGCTATCGCCAAATGTTCCAAAATATCTACCCACCTAACGGTCATATCAGACAAGGGCATTTATGTCTTATCATGCCGGGCTGCTCCCTAGGCTATAAATAGCCACCCCCTTCAACCACTAGCTGGTTGGCTGCTCCGAGAGAAACTGACACTTGTCAATTGAGAGCAACCCATCCTCCGAGGACTTTGAGCGAAAATCATCAAGTGTGGAAAACCCCAAAACCCAACACCTACAAACCCAAAGTGATTGAGCATCACTGAAGAGATTGATCCTGCGTGGATCCGACGCTTGTTTCCTTTGAAGACTGTGCTTCTTCCAGACGGTTAGGCGTCAAGGTCTAGAGCATCCAAGAGGAATTGTGGATCACCGAGTGACCGAGTTTGTGAAGGTTTGGAAGTCACCTGAAGACTTACCACGAGTGATTGGGGGAGTCTGTGTGACCTTAGCTCAAGGAGAATACGGTGAGGACTGTGTGTCGGGGACTGGGTGTCCTCAAGTTTAAATACTTAGCCGCTCCAACCAGATGAACAACTGAGACAGTAGTTGGAACTGGTCTACCAAATCATTGTCTTCACCAAGCCTACTGGTTCTATTTCCTCAACTCTTTCATTTCCTCATGTCTGTTGTTGTGTGCCTGTTCATATATGTTTGAAGACTTTCTCAATTGCCTTAGATCAATTTCTTCAGTCTGTCCGTCTTCTTTATTGTGTTATCCTGTGTTTGCGCTTTCTGTACTCTGTGCTTGTCTTCATTTCATCATGATGACTATGCTTGTGTTCTGTTATGTTTACTTCTGAGTACCTATTCCACTGCTAGTAGTTCTTCATTTAGGAATTTCCTCACCAGCAAATTCCTTAGTGAAGAATTCATAAAAATCGCCTATTCACCCCCCTCTAGTCGATATAACGCACTTTCAATTGGTATCAGAGCAAGGTACTCCCTTGTTCTGTGTGATTTTGGTTTAATTGCCTGGAGTTTTAGTTATGTCGACCGCAGATATGATCAAGGTCTCTGCTGGGTGTCCTACCTTCGATGGAACGGACTACCCCTACTGGAAGAACAAGATACGAATGCATCTTGAGGCAATTGACAACGATCTCTGGTATGTTGTGGAAAATGGTGTTCCCTCAGTCACACCTTCTCTGAGCGCTACTGATGTGAAGATATTCAAGCAACTCGATTCTCAAGCGAAGAATATCATATGTGGTCATCTGAGCAAAGGACAGTATGGAAGAGTGAGTGCTTTGGAAACTGCCAAGCTTATCTAGGATAGGTTGTCCAAAGTAAATGAAGGAGTCTCAACTCAATGTGACTCTCGTGTTGATGTTCTTCGCAATCTCTTCAACCGCTTCAAAATACTCGACAATGAAAATGTTCAACAAACCTTCGATCACCTCACTGACATCTCAAATGAGCTTCAAGCGCTTGGTGCCACTGACATCACCGACCATGAGGTGGTGAAGAAATTGCTGAGATCGCTAGATTCTTCATTTGATACTCTGGCACTAATGATTCAAGAGCATGCTGACTATAAGTTACTTGATCCCGCTGATATCCTCGAGAGGCTAAATACTCATGAGTTCCAGCTTGCTGAGAAGAGAGATCTCTATGGTTCGAGCTATGGCAGATCACGTGCCTTGAAGGCCAAGGCAGTCTTTGAGTCTGAAGATGAAGACTCTGCTAGCAGCCTTGGTGACCGTGAAGAACTGAGCCAGGAACTTGCACTGCTCGTGAAGAAATTTCAGAAGTTCTCAAGATGTGATCGCTTTGGGAAACCCTCAAGGAGCAATGATTCCTCATCCAGTGACTACAAGAAGAGGCTATGCCACAAATGCAAGAAACCTGGTCACTACATCCAAGATTGTCCTTAGTGGGATAAGGAATCAAAGAAGAAGAAATACAAGGATTACAGTTCTGACGCATAGAAGAAGAAGAAATCTTCAAAGTCTTCATCATCAAAATCCTCGAGGGTCTTCATCTCACAAGAAGAGCAACTCCAAGAAGGCTCGGGCATTCATTGGCAAGGAAATGGACTCTGAGGCTGAATGTGAGGAACATGAGGACGAGGAGGCATCTGAGGAGTCTGAGTCTGGTGTGGCGAGCCTAGCTCTCACTACTGCATTCGTCAACAAGACTATCTTCAACTCTGAAGAAAACGACTCCACCAACAAGGCTGATGAAAGCAATGATGACTACGCTCCCACCTACTGCTTCTGGCAAAAGGTGCCAAGGTAACTAAATACGCCTCCTCTGACTCTAGTGAGGATGAACCTGATGAGAATCTCAAACCCAGCTACCCTAAACTTGCTAAAATTGTTGTGAAACAACAAAAGGCCTTTGAAAAGGTTCAAAACATGCTAGACAAAAGTGATGATATGTTGGGTGAAGAAATGGATCGCACTAAAACCTTGACTGAAAATCTTCAGAGACTTCAGTCCAGGTTTGTCAATCTTCAAGGTCATCATAACACTCTCTTATCAGATCACGAGAAGCTTTCTTATGAATTTCTTCAAAGAAAGCAAGATCTTGAAAAGCTAAGAGTGGATTATGAAGATCTTCAGAAGGAGCGCGATTCATTACTTGCTCAACAAATCAGCGCTACCCAGGAAGAATTTGTTCCTCCATGTCTGAAGTGCATTGAACGTGAAACTGCTAATTCTTCACCTGAATGTTCAAATGCTTCTAATGCTACAAATTCTTCATATGTCTCTGCTGTCACTAATTCCTCATCTGAGGACAATGCAAGTATCACTAATGATGCAGGGCTGAAGGAATTGTACATGATAGGCATGTACAAAAGCCTCAAAGGGCATCAGACTCTTTGTGATGTGCTCAAAAAGCAGATCCTCAATAGAAACCCTAGGAAAGAGGGTATTGCCTTTGACAGGAAACTCAATGCTGATGGAACATATTGGAAGCCCGAGCAGTACCCCAAAACCTCATGGGTTGCTGCAAAGGGACCTCCAGTTGATCCATCCAACTTATCTGGCTTTACATGTGAATCTCCTCATTCTTCTGATGAGTCATTTGACTCTAATTATAAACTGTTCAAAAATCAGAATGGTGAAGTATTTGCTAGATATGTTGGGACTAACTGCAGGACGGTTCCCCTATGAAGAAAATCTGGGTTCCCAAAAGTTGCCTTGAAAGTCTTCAGGTGAATGTCCTCATGACACCACCTGTGAAGAAAAGGAACTCCAGATCAAATTCTTCATATGAACCAAATTCTTCATATGGATCCAAGTCCTCAGGTGGACCAAATTCCTCACGTGGATCAAATTCCTCAAAAGGATCAAAGTCCTCATATGATCATCATCATGCTAACCCCTCTGTTTCGCAGGGTAGAGCTAAGGGCTATGAATATGTGCATTATTCTTCAAATCATTATGTTCATAAGTCCTTGAAGAATTTCTCTGCTTATTCATATGCTTACCCTAACCCCTCTTATGTGAAACGAAGTGGACTGGCATCCATGCCACCTTTCTCATATGGTGCTCGCAGAGTGATGAATTCTTTGCCACCCCTCTAGATGTGGGTGGTGAAGAAAAAGAACTAATCTCTTATGCAGAGTCAGTCTCCATCGTGCTCAAACGATCAAGAATTTGCTTGGAGACCCAATAGCAGTTCCGATAGGACGCAGGCTAATCGTGATGAAATGAACCTTTATTTCTCACGTCCTCATACTGATTATCTGTTCTAATTGCTTGATGAAATTGACCTGATGATACTGACGTCATATTCTTCACTGATGAAGTATATGTGTTTGTAAGCTGCACTAATTCATCTGCAGGATGATCAACCCAAAGCAAATGAGTGGGTCCTCGATAGTAGATGTACAAATCACATGACTGGTGACAAGAATCTATTGATGGATGCTCCCTTATCACCGTCACATCTGAAGCATATCATCTTCGCTGACAAAGGCAAAAGTCAGGTATTGGGTCTAGGTAAGGTTGCGATCTCTAAGGACATACACATGGACAAAGTCATGCTTGTCGAGTCCTTAGGATACAACCTCATGTATGTCTCAATGCTTTGTGATCTTGATATGGTTGTTGTCTTTGGCAAGTATCGTTGTGTTGTGATCTTGGAAACTGACAATTCCAAAGTCTTCGAAGGCTTTAGGAGAGGAGACTTGTACATTGTTGATTTCTCTACAGGATCACAACCTGCCGTGTGCTTACTTGCAAAAGCTTCAGAAGGCTGGCTATGGCATCGACGACTTGGTCATGCTGGCATGAGGAATCTGCACATGCTCGCGAAGAAGAAGCATATCATTGGCATTGAGAATGTCAAATTCCTCAAGGATCACTTATGCGGAGCTTGTGAAGCTGGGAAGATGACAAAGGCCAAGCATCCAGCGAAGACTATCATGACTACCACTCGACCATTTGAATTGCTTCACATGGATCTCTTCAGTCCTAATCATTATTCTGCTGTGACAAATGATGCATCTCTATATGGCTTTGTTATTGTTGATGATTATTCTCGTTACACATGGGTACACATTGTCACTTACAAACATGAAGTGCAGGAAGTCTTCAAATGATTTTCCTTGAGGGCTTCAACCAACTTTGGTGTGAAGATCAAGCACATCAGGATTGACAATGGAACTGAGTTCAAGAATTCCGGTCTTGATGACTATCTTGATGAACTTGGTATTACTCATGAGTTATCTGCTCCTTATACTCCTCAACAGAATGGCGTCGTGGAGCACAAGAACAGAACTCTTGTTGAGATGGCTCGCACTATGCTTGATGAATACAAGACGCCTTGTTGTTTCTGGAGTGAGGGAATTGATACTGCTTGCCACATCATCAACAGAGTATATCTTCACAAATTCTTCAAGAAAACTGCCTATGAACTCCTCACTGACAAGAAACCAATGTAAGTTACTTCAAAGTCTTCGGTGCTAAATGTTGGATTAGAGATCCTCATCACAATTCTAAGTTTGCACCGAAAGCTCATGAGGGTTTCATGCTTGGTTACGGAAAGGACTCACACACCTACAAAGTCTTCAACAACGTTCTTCACAAGGTTGTTGAAACTGTGGATGTGCGGTTCGATGAAACTAATGGCTCGCAAAGAGAGCACCTACCTTCTGTGATAGATGAACCAGCACCTGAGGATTCTATCAAGTTCAAAGCCACTGAGGATGTCATTCCTACTGAAGAATCTGCTGAAGAATTCATTCCAGAACGTGATGAACGTTGAGCTGGCGCACCTGAAGAAAATGGTGCTGAGGAAAATGCTCCTGAAGAAAATGCGGATCAAATTCCTCGAAGACAACCCGCTCATCCTCGTATTGCAAATGAAGTGCAAATCGAGAAGATCATTGATGACATTGAAGCACCAGGTCCTCTCACATGCTCAAAAGCTTCACATTTATCTAAATTTTGTGGGCACTTTGCGTTTGTATCTATCACAGAGCCCACTAAGGTAGATGAAGCATTTCTGGAGCCTAAGTGGATTCAAGCTATGCAAGAAGAATTACATCAGTTCGAGCTCAACAACGTCTGGGAACTGGTCAAATGTCCAGATCCTCGCAAGCACAACATTATTGGCACAAAGTGGATCTACCGCAACAAGCAAGATGAAAATGGCCTTGTGGTGAGGAATAAGGCACGGCTTGTAGCTCAAGGCTACACACAGGTTGAAGAAATTGACTTCGATGAAACTTTTGCACCTGTTGCTAGACTTGAGGCTATTCGCATATTACTTGCCTATGCTAACCATCATGATATTATCTTACAACAAATGGATGTGAAAAGTGCATTCCTCAATGGTAAGCTTGAGGAAGTAGTATATGTTGCTCAACCCCCAGGTTTTGAAGATCCAAAGAATCCCGACAAACTCTTCAAGCTCAACAAGGCCCTGTATGGCCTCAAGCAAGCCCCTCGCGCGTGGTATGATACCTTGAAGGAATTCTTCATGAAGAAAGGCTTCAAACCCGGTTCACTCGACCCAACTCTTTTCACTAAGTCTTATGATGGTGAATTGTTTGTGTGCCAAATATATGTTGATGATATCATTTTCGGTTGCACTGACCAACGATATAGTGATGAATTTGCCTATATGATGAGTGAAGAATATCAAATGTCTATGATGGGAGAGTTGAAATTATTTTTAGGTCTTCAAATTCGTCAACAGCACAATGGAATATTCATATCTCAGGAGAAATACCTCAAGGACATATTGAGGAAATTCGGCATGCAAGATTGCAAAGGGGTCAAAATTCCAATGCCCACAATGGCCATCTATGCACTGATGAAAATGGTAAAGACTTCGATCAAAAGGTATACCGCTCCATGATTGGCTCTTTATTGTACCTATGTGCATCTAGCCCGGATATTATGCTTAGTGTTTGCATGTGTGCCCGATTTCAAGCTACACCGAAGGAATCACACCATAAGGCTGTGAAGCATATTATTCGATACTTAGCTCACACACCAACACTTGGATTATGGTATCCCAAGGGCTCCACTTTTGATCTCATTGGATATTCAGACTCTGACTATGCTGGCGATCGCGTGGACCGCAAGTCAACATCTGGTACATGTCATTTCCTCGGACGATCTTTGGTCTATTGGTCCTTGAAGAAACAGAACTGCCTATCTCTCTCCACTGCAGAAGCTGAGTACATTGCTGCTGGATCGTGTTGTGCTCAACTACTATGGATGAAGCAAACTCTCAAGGACTATGGCGTCAACGTGAAGAATGTGCCTCTCTACTGTGACAATGAGAGTGTTAGAGAATGTTGCATAAACAAAAAATTTCCTACGTTCACCAAGATCAATCTAGGAGTTCATCCAGCAACGAGAGAGAGGAGTGCATCTACATACCCTTGTAGATCGCGAGCGGAAGCGTTCAAGAGAACGGGGTTGAGGGAGTCGTACTCGTCGTGATCCAAATCACCGGAGATCTTAGCGCCGAATGGACGGCACCTCCGCGTTCAACACACGTACGGTCAGCGTGACGTCTCCTCCTTCTTGATCCAGCAAGGGGGAAGGAGAGGTTGATGAAGATCCAGCAGCACGACGGCGTGGTGGTGGATGCAGCAGGGATCCCGGCAGGGCTTCGCCAAGTGTTTGCGGGAGGGAGAGGTGTAGCAAGGGGGAAGGGAGGCGCCAAGTGCAAGGGTGCAGCTGCCCTCCCTCCCCCCTCTTTATATAGGGTCCCCAGGGGGCCGCCGGCCCTGGAGATGGGATCTCCAGGGGGGCGGCGGCCAGGGGGGAGGCTTGCCCCCCAAGGCAAGTGGAGGTGCCCCCACCCTAGGGTTTCCAACCCTAGGCGCAGGGGGGGCCCAAGGGGGGGGCGCACCAGCCCACCAAGGGCTGGTCCCCTCCCCACTTCAGCCCACGGGGCCCTCCGGGATAGGTGGACCCACCCGGTGGACCCCCGGGACCCTTTCGGTGGTCCCGGTACAATACCGGTGACCCCTGAAACTTTCCTGATGGCTGAAACTGCACTTCCTATATATAATTCTTCACCTCCGAACCATTCCGGAACTCCTCGTGACGTCCAGGATCTCATCCGGAACTCCGAACAACTTTCGTGTTACTACATATTCATATCTCTACAACCCTAGCGTCACCCAACCTTAAGTGTGTAGACCTTACGGGTTCGGGAGACATGCAGACATGACCGAGACGCCTCTCTGGTCAATGACCAACAACGGGATCTGGATACCCATGTTGGCTACCACATGCTCCTCGATGATCTCATCGGATGAACCACGATGTCGAGGATTCAATCAATCCCGTATACAATTCCCTTTGTCAATTGGTATGTTACTTGCCCGAGACTCGATCGTCTGTATCCCAATACCTCGTTCGGTCTCAGTTCAAGTATCGCAAGTCACTTTACTCGCATCAGTAATGCATGATCCGTGACCATACACTTGGTCACATTGAGCTCATTATGATGATGCATTACCGAGTGGGCCCAGAGATACCTCTCCGTCATACGGAGTGACAAATCCCAGTCTCGATTCGTGCCAACCCAACAGACACTTTCGGAGATACCGTAGTGCACCTTTATAGCCACCCGATTCGTTGTGACGCTTTGGCACACCCATAGTACTCCTACGGTATCCGGGAGTTGCACAATCTCATGGTCTAAGGAAATGATACTTGACATTTGGAAAAGCTCTAGCGAAACGAACTACACGATCTTTGTGATATGCTTAGGATTGGGTCTTGTCCATCACATCATTCTCCTAATGATGTGATCCCGTTATCAATGACATCCAATGTCCATAGTCAGGAAACCATGACTATCTGTTGATCAACGAGCTAGTCAACTAGAGGCTTAATCGGGACTTGTTGTGGTCTATGTATTCACACATGTATTACGATTTCCGGATAATACGATTATAGCATGAACATAGACAATTATCATGAATAAAGAAATATAATAATAACCATTTTATTATTGCCTCTAGGGCATATTTCCAACAGTCTCCCACTTGCACTAGAGTCAATAATCTAGTTACATTGTGATGTATTGAACACCCATTGCGTCCTGGTGTTGATCATGTTTTGCTCTAGGGAGAGGTTTAGTCAACGGATCTGCTACATTCAGGTCCGTATGTACTTTACAAATATCTATGTCTCCATCTTGAACATTTTCACGAATGGAGTTGAAGCGACGCTTGATGTGCCTGGTCTTCTTGTGAAACCTGGGCTCCTTGGCAAGTGCAATAGCTCCAGTGTTGTCACAGAAGAGTGTAATCGGCCCCGACGCATTGGATATGACTCCTAGGTCGGTGATGAACTCCTTCACCCAGATTGCTTCATGTGCTGCCTCCGAGGCTGCCATGTGATACGTCTCCAACGTATCTATAATTTTTGATTGCTCCATGCTACTTTATCTACTATTTTGGACTATAATGGGCTTTATCTTCCACTTTTATATTATTTTTGGGACTAACCTATTATTCGTAGGCCCAGCCCAGAATTGCTGTTTTTTGCCTTTTTTAGTATTTTGAAGAAACAGAATATCAAACGGAGTCCAAACGGAATGAAACCTTCGGGAACGTGATTTACTCATCAGATAAGATCCAGGAGACTTGGACCCTCCGTCAAGAAAGCCACGAGGCGGTCACGAGGGTGGAGGGCGCGCCCCTCCCCCCTAGGCGCGCCCCCCTGCCTCGTGGGCCCCTCGGAGCTCCACCGACGTACTCCTTCCTCCTATATATACCTATGTACCCCCATTAGACCAGGGACAGAGCCAAAAACCTAATTCCACCGCCGCAACCTTCTGTATCCACGAGATCCAATCTTGGGGCCTGTTCCGGAGCTCCGCCGGAGAGGGCATCCACCACAGAGGGCTTCTACATCAACACCATAGCCCCTCCGATGAAGTGTGAGTAGTTTACTTCAGACCTTCGGGTCCATAGCTAGTAGCTAGATGGCTTCTTCATTCTTTTTGGATCTCAATAGAATGTTCTCCCCCTCTCTCGTGGAGATCTATTCGATGTAATCTTCTTTTTGCGGTGTGTTTGTTGAAACCGATGAATTGCGGGTTTATGATCCAACTTATCTATGAATAATATTTGATTCTTCTCTGAATTCTTTTATGTATGATTGAGTTATCTTTGCAAGTCTCTTCGAATTATTCGTTTGGTTTGGCCAACGAGATTGGTAGTTCTTGCAATGGGAGAAGTGCATAGCTTTGGGTTCAATCTTGCGGTGTCCTTACTCAGTGACAGAAAGAGTTGCAAGGCACATATTGTATTGTTGCCATCGAGGATAACAAGAAGGGGTATTTATCATATTTCATGAATTTATTCCTCTACATCATGTAATCTTGCTTAAGGCGTTACTCTGTTTTTAACTTAATACTCTAGATGCATGCTGGATAGCGGTCGATGAGTGGAGTAATAGTAGTAGATGCAGAATCGTTTCGATCTACTTTTCACGGACGTGATGCCTATATACATGATCATACCTAGATAACCTCATAACTATGCTCAATTCTATCAATTGCTCAACAGTAATTTGTTCACCCACCATAGAATACTTATGCTCTTGAGAGAAGCCACTAGTGAAACCTATGGCCCCCGGGTCTATCCTCATCATATCAATCTCCATTACTTTATTTTACTTGTTTTTCCTTTACCTTTTTACTTTGCATCTTTATATCAAAAATACCAAAAATATTATCTCTATCAGATCTCACTCTCGTAAGTGACCGTGAAGGGATTGACAACCCCTAAGCGTTGGTTGAGAGTTGCTATTGTTTTGTGCAGGTACGAGGGATTTGCGCGTGACCTCCTACTGGATTGATACCTTGGTTCTCAAAAACTGAGGGAAATACTTACGCTACTGTGCTGCATCACCCCCTCCTCTTCGGGGAAAACCAATGCATAGCAAGAATGATTTCTAGCGCTGTTGCCGGGGAGGCTTACGCAAAAGTCAACATACCAAGTACCCATCACAATCCCTATCTCTCGCATTACATTATTTGCCATTTGCCTCTCGTTTTCCTCTCCCCCACTTCACCCTTGCCGTTTTATTCGCCCTTCTTCCGTTCGATCTTATGTTTGCTTGTACCTTCTTTTTGCTTGCATCTTCGCTCGCTAAAAGTCCATGGATCTTGATCCGCTTGCCAATCTTTTTAAGGGATCCAATTATGATGAACCAATTCCTAGTAATTTGGATGCACTAGATTATCTTTATAAGGTTTTGCCTGAAATCCGTGAAGTGACTCACGATAGATCTTTGAATAAAAAGCATGATTGGAATGATTTTATTATAAAATCTTTTGTTGTCAATTATGCTAATAAGATGCAAAACCCTAAGCTTGGGGATGCTAGTTTTGCTATGTCCTCTACTTGTTGCAATGATCATGATCGGGGTGATTCTTCTTATGATCTTGAAAATTTATTTAATCCCCATGATGAATATGAGATTGATAATAGTATTTGCAATAATATTGGAAGTGGATTTGGAAGAGTGTCAACTTTAGATCCCACATATTTGGAGAATATTCAATCTTATGAAATTTTTGATAAAAGTGGGTTTGGAGAGGTCATGACTTCAGTTAATGTTAATCCCACTATTTCGGATGAGTGTCAACTTTGCATGCATGTGGATCGTGTTGAAAATATTTTATGTGATAGCTATTTTGTTGAATTTGCTTATGATCCCACATGTAATTATTATGAGAGAGGAAAATATGGTCGTAGAAATTTTCATGATAATAATTTACCTCTTGTTATGTTGAGATTGCTATTGTTTCTTTTCGCCTCCTTGCATATGCTAGTTTTTGCTTGCCTTGATAATTTGTTTGCCTATAAGATGCCTATGAATAGGAAGTATGTTAGACTTAGATGTGTTTATCACGTGTTTTATGATGCTCTCTTTGTGCTTCAATTTTTGTCTTTTTTGTGAGCATCATTGAAATATCAATGCCTAGCTAGGGGCGTTAAACAATAGCGCTTGTTGGGAGGCAACCCAATTTTATTTTGTGTTTTTCGTTTTTGCTTCTGTTTAGGAATAAATAATCCATCTACCTTCTGTTTGGATGTGGTTTTATGTTTTAATTAGTGTTTGTGCCAAATAAGACCTATAGGATAACCTACAATGATAGTTGATTTGATTCTGCTGAAAAACAGAAACTTTTCGCGCACGAATTTAGTTATGATAAATCACAGGAACGTGATTTTGCGTTGATTCGTTTTGTTGCTGATCAATAAACAAATTTTCCAGGACTTCTTATTTTGGTACAATTTTTAGATTTCCATAAGTTTGCGTTAGTTACAGATTGCTACAGACTGTTCTGTTTTTGACAGATTCTGTTTTGCGTGTGTTGTTTGCTTATTTTGATGAATCTATGGCTAGTAAAATAGTTTATGATCCATAGAGAAGTTGGAATACAGTAGGTTTAACACAAATATAAATAAAGAATGAGTTCATTACAGTACCTTGAAGTAGTCTTTTGTTTTCTTTCTCGAACGGAGCTCACGAGATTTCTGTTGAGTTTTGTGTTGTGAAGTTTTCAAGTTTTGGGTGAATTCTTTTGATGGATTATGGAACAAGGAGTGGCAAGAGCCTAAGCTTGGGGATGCCCATGGCACCCCCAAGATAATCCAAGGACACCAAAAAGTCAAAGCTTGGGGATGCCCCGGAAGGCATCCCCTCTTTCGTCCACTTCCATTGGTAATTTACTTGGAGCTATATTTTTATTCACCACATGATATGTGTTTTGCTTGGAGCGTCTTGTATTATTTGAGTCTTTGCTTGTTAGTCTAACACAATCATCTTTGATGTACACACCTTTTGAGAGAGCCATATATGATCTGAAATTTGTTAGAATACTCTACCTATTATGTCATTTCCATATCCATTCCGAGATATATTGCCATGCAACTTTCCGCCGTTCTGTTTATTATGACACGCTCCATCATTGTCATATTGATTTGCATGATCATCTAGTTGACATCGTATTTGTGTTGTCCCTAAATTTCAAGGTATAAGTGTTCTCCCTGAGTATGCACCGTGATGTCTACTACACAACCTTATTCGTGTAGACGTTGTTGGGCCTCCAAGTGTAGAGGTTTGTAGGACAACAGCAAATTTCCCTCAAGTGGATGACCTAAGGTTTATCAATCCGTGGGAGGCGTAGGATGAAGATGGTCTCTCTCAAACAACCCTGCAACCAAATAACAAAGAGTCTCTTGTGTCCCCAACACACCAATACAATGGTAAATTGTATAGGTGCACTAGTTCGGCGAAGAGATGGTGATACAAGTGCAATATGGATGGTAGATATAGGTTTTTGTAATCTGAAAATATAAAAACAGCAAGGTAACTAATGATAAAAGTGAGCGTAAACGGTATTGCAATGCTAGGAAACAAGGCCTAGGGTTCATACTTTCACCAGTGCAAGTTCTCTCAACAATAATAACATAACTGGATCATATAAATATCCCTCAACATGCAACAAAAAGTCACTCCAAAGTCACTAATAGCGGAGAACAAACAAAGAGATTATTGTAGGGTATGAAACCACCTCAAAGTTATCCTTTCTGATCGATCTATTCAAGAGTCCGTAGTAAAATAACATGAAGCTATTCTTTCCGTTCGATCTATCATAGAGTTCGTACTAGAATAACACCTTAAGACACAAATCAACCAAAACCCTAATGTCACCTAGATACTCCAATGTCACCTCAAGTATCCGTGGGCATGATTATACGATATGCATCACACAATCTCAGATTCATCTATTCAACCAACACAAAGTACTTCAAAGAGTGCCGTAAAGTTTCTACCGGAAAGTCAAGACGAAAACGTGTGCCAACCCCTATGCATAGATTCCGAAGGTCACGGAACCCGCAAGTTGATCACCAAAACATACATCAAGTGAATCAATAGAATACCCCATTGTCACCACGGGCATCCCACGCAAGACATACATCAAGTGTTCTCAAATCCTTAAAGACTCAATCCGATAAGATAACTTCAAAGGGAAAATTCAATCCATGACAAGAGAGTAGAGGGGGAGAAACATCATAAGATCCAACTATAATAGCAAAGCTCGCGATACATCAAGATCATGCCGAATCAAGAACACGAAAGAGAGAGAGAGAGAGAGAGAGAGAGAGAGAGAGAGATCAAACACATAGCTACTGGTACATACCCTCAGCCCCGAGGGTGAAATACTCCCTCCTCGTCATGGAGAGCGCCGGGTTGATGAAGATGGCCACCGGTGATGGATTCCCCCTCCGGCAGGGTGCCGGAACGGGCTCTCGGGAGGTTTTTGGTGACTACAGAGGCTTGCGGCAGCGGAACTCCCGATCTATTGTGCTCCTTGATCTTTTTAGGGTATATGGACATATATAGGCGAAAGAAGTCGGTCAGGGGAGCCACGAGGGGCCCATGAGGGTGGGGGCGCGCCCAGGGGGTAGGGCGCACCTCGAAGCTTCCCTGACTTCAACTCCAAGTCTCCTGGATTGCTTTCATTCCAAAAATAACTCTCCCAAAGGTTTCATTCCGTTTGGACTCCGTTTGATATTCCTTTTCTTCGAAACACTGAAATAGGCAAAAAAACAACAATTTGGGCTGGGCCTCCGGTTAGTAGGTTAGTCCCAAAAATGATATAAAAGTGTAAAGTAAAGCCCATAAACATCCAAAACAGGTAATATAATAGCATGGAACAATCAAAAATTATAGATACGTTGGAGACGTATCACACCGCTGCTACAGTTCGTCGTGCCCAGACACCACGTGATGATCGGGTGTGATAAGCTCTACGTTCACATACAATGGGTGCAAGCCAGTTTTGCACGTGCAGAATACTCGGGTTAAACTTGACGAGCCTAGCATATGAAGGTATGGCCTCGGAACACTGAGACCGAAAGGTCGAACGTGAATCATATACTCCCTCCGTCCCATAATGTAAGACGTTTTTTGACACTAGTGTAGTGTCAAAAAATGTCTTACATTATGGGACGGAGGGAGTAGTAGATATGATCAACATAGAGATGTTCATCATTGAAAACTACTCCATATCACGTGATGATCGAACATGGTTTAGTTGATTTGGATCATGTTATCATTTAGATGACTAGAGGGATGTCTATCTAAGTGGGAGTTCTTTAGTAATATGATTAATTGAACTTTAATCTGTCATGAACTTAGTCCTAGAGAAAGCTAAGTTCAAAGATGATGGTAGGAATTACATGGACTAGGTCCGTAATTTTAGGATTATCCTCATTGCTGCATAGAAGAATTACGTCCTGGAAGCACCGCTAGGTGCAAGGCCTGCTGTAGGAGCAGATACTGATGTTATGAACGTCTGGCAGACTCGATCTGATGACTACTCGATAGTTCACTGTGCTTATGACTTAGAATCGGGACTTCAAAGATGTTTTGAATGTCATGGAGCATATGAGATGTTCCAAGAGTTGAAGTTAATATTTCAAGCAAATGCCCGAGTTGAGAGATATGAAGTCTCCAACAGGTTCTGTAGCTGCAAGATGAAGGAGAATAGTTCTGTCAGTGAACACATACTCAGAATGTCTGGGTACCATAACCACTTGATTCAGCTGGGAGTTAATCTTCCTGATGATAGTCTCATTGACAGAGTTCTTCAATCACTCCCACCAAGCTATAAAGGCTTCGTGATGAACTATAATATGCAAGGGATGGAAAAGACTATTCCCAAGCTCTTCGCAATGCTAAAGGCTGCGGAGGTAGAAATCAAGAAGGAGCATCAAGTGTTGATGGTTAACAAGACCACTAGTTTCAAGAAAAAGGGCAAAGGGAAGAAGGGGAACTTCAAGAAGAATAGCAAGCAAGTTACTACTCCCGGGAAGAAGCCCAAGTCTGGACCTAAGCCTGAAACTGAGTGCTTCTACTGCAAAGGGACTGGTCACTGGAAGCGGAACTGCCCCAAGTATTTGGAGGATAAGAAGGATGGCAAAGTGAAAGGTATATTTGATATACATGTTATTGATGTGTACCTTACTAATGCTCGTAGTAGCGCCTGGGTATTTGATACTGGTTCTGTTGCTCATATTTGCAACTCGAAACAGGGGCTACTGATTAAACAAAAATAGGCTAAGGACGAGGTGACGATGCGCGTCGGAAATGGTTCCAAGGTTGATGTGATCGCCGTCGGCACGCTACCTCTACATCTACCTTTGGGATTAGTTTTAGACCAAAATAGTTGTTAGTTGGTGCCAGCGTTGAGCATGAACATTATATCTGGATATTGTTTGATGCGAGACGGTTATTCATTTAAATTAGAGAATAATGGTTGTTCTATTTATATGAGTAATATCTTTTATGGTCATGCACCCTTGATGAGTGGTCTATTTTTGTTAAATCTCGATCGTGGTGATACACATGTTCATAATATTGAAGCCAGAAGATGCAAAGTTAGTAATGATAGTGCAACTTATTTGTGGCACTGCCATTTAGGTCATATTGGTGTAAAGCGCATGAAGAAACTCCATGATGATGGGCTTTTGGAATCACTTGATTATGAATCACTTGGTGCTTGCGAACCATGCCTCATGTGCAAGATGACTAAGACTCCGTTCTCCGGAACAATGGAATGAGCTACTGACTTATTGGAAATAATACATACCAATGTATGCGGTCCGATGACCTTGACAGATGGTTTGAGCAGATATGGGTATATCTACTTAATGAAACATAAGTCTGAAACATTTGAAAAGTTTAAAGAATTTCTGAGTGAAGTGGAAAATCATCGTAACAAGGAAATAAAGTTTCTATGATCTGATCGTGGAGGCGAATATTTGAGCTACGAGTTTGGTCTTCATTTGAAACAATGTGGAATAGTTTTGCAACTCACGCCACCTACAACACCACAGCGTAATGGTGTGTCCGAGCGTCGTAACCATACTTTATTAGATATGGTGCAATCTATGATGTCTCTTACAGATTTATGTTGGGGAACGTAGTAATTTCAAAAAAAATCCTACACACACGCAAGATCATGGTGATGCATAGCAACGAGAGGGGAGAGTGTCGTCCACATACCCTCGTAGACCGAAAGCGGAAGTGTTAGAACAACGCGGTTGATGTAGTCGTACGTCTTCATGGCCCGACCGATCAAGCACCGAAACTACGACACCTCCGAGTTCTAGCACACGTTCAGCTCGATGACATCCCTCGAACTCTGATCCAGCCGAGCGTCGAGGGAGAGTTCCATCAGCACGACGGCGTGGTGACGATCTTGATGTTCTACCGTCGCAGGGCTTTGCCTAAGCACCGCTATAATATTATCGAGGAGGACTATGGTGGAGGGGGCCACCGCGCACGGCTAAGAGATCAAGAGATCAATTGTTGTGTCTATGGGATGCCCCCCTCCCCCGTATATAAAGGAGTGGAGGAGGGGGCCGGCCAAGGGGGTGGCGCACGCTAGGGGGGAGTCCAACTCCCACCGGGAGTAGGACTCCCCCCTTTCTTATTAGGAGAGGGAAAGGGAAGGAAGAGGAAGGATGGAGGAAGGAAAGGGGGCCCGACCCCCTCCCAATTCGGATTGGGCTTGGGGGGGGCGCCCCCTCCCTTACTCCTTTCCCCTCCTTTCCACTAAGGCCCAATAAGGCCCATATATCTCCTGGGGGGTTCCGATAACCTCCCGGAGCTCCGGTATTGTCGCAATCTCACCCGGAACCTTTCCGGTGTCCAAATATAGTCGTCCAATATATCGATCTTTATGTCTCGACCATTTCAAGACTCCTCGTCATGTCCGTGATCACATCCGGGACTCCGAAAAAACTTCGGTGCATCAAAACTCATAAACTCATAATATAACTATCTTCGAAACCTTAAGCGTGCGGACCCTACGGGTTTGAGAACTATGTAGACATGACCGAGACACGTTTCCGGTCAATAACCAATAGAGGAACCTGGATGCTCATATTGGCTCCTACATATTCTACGAAGATCTTTATCGGTCAAACCGCACAACAACATACGTTGTTCCCTTTGTCATCGGTATGTTACTTGCCCGAGATTCGATCGTCGGTATCTCCATACCTAGTTCAATCTCGTTACCGGCAAGTCTCTTTACTCACTATGTAATGCATCATTCCGTAACTAACTCATTAGCTACATTGCTTGCAAGGCTTATAGTGATGTACGTTACCGAGAGGGCCTAGAGATACCTCTCCGACAATCGGAGTGACAAAACCTAATCTCGAAATACGCCAACTTAACATGTACCTTTGGAGACACCTGTAGAGCTATGTTGTGACATTTCGTAACACACAAAGTGTTCCTCCAGTAAACGGGAGTTGCATAATCTCATAGTTGTAGGAACATGTATAAGTCATGAAGAAAGCAATAGCAACATACTAAACGATCAAGTTCTAAGCTAACGGAATGGGTCATGTCAATCACATCATTCTCCTAATGATGTGATCCCGTTAATCAAATGACAACTCATGTCTATGGTTAGGAAACATAACCATCTTTGATTAATGAGCTAGTCAAGTAGAGGCATACTAGTGACATAAAGTTTGTCTATGTATTCACACATGTATCATGTTTCCGGTTAATACAACTATAACATGAATAATAAACATTTATCATGATATAAGGAAATAAATAATAACTTTATTATTGCCTCTAGGGAAAATTTCCTTCAGTCTCCCACTTGCACTAGAGTCAATAATCTAGATTACACAGTAATGATTATAACACCCATGGAGTTTTGGTGTTGATCGTGTTTTTCTCGTGGAAGAGGCTTAGTCAACGGGTCTGCAACATTCAGATCCATATGTATCTTGCAAATCTCTATGTCTCCCACCTGGACTTGGTCTCGGATGGAATTGAAGCATCTCTTGATGTGCTTGGTCCTCTTGTGAAATCTGGATTCCTTTGTTAAGGCAATTGCACCAGTATTGTCACAGAAGATCTTCATTAGTCCCGATGCACTAGGTATGACACCTAGATCGGAAATGAACTCCTTCATCCAGACTCCTTCATTTGCTGCTTCCGAAGCAGCTATGTACTCCGCTTCGCATGTAGATCCCACCACGACGCTTTGTTTAGAACTGCACCAACTGATAGCTCCACCATTCAATATAAACACGTATCCGGTTTGCGATTTAGAATCGTCTGGATCAGTGTCAAAACTTGCATCGATGTAACCATTTACGACTAGCTCTTTGTCACCTCCATAAACGATAAACATATCCTTAGTCCTTTTTAGGTATTTCAGGATATTCTTGACCGTTGTCCAGTGATCCACTCCTGGATTACTTTGGTACCTCCCTGCTAAACTTATTGCTAAGCATACATCAGGTCTGGTACACAACATTGCATACATGATAGAGCCTATGGCTGAAGCATAGGGAACATCTTTCATTTTCTCTCTATCTTCTGTTGTGGTCGGGCATTGAGTCTGACTCAACTTTACACCTTGTAATACAGGCAAGAACCCTTTCTTTGCCTGATCCATTTTGAACTTTTTCAAAACTTTATCAACGTATGTGCTTTGTGAAAGTCCAATTAAGCGTCTTGATATATCTCTATACATCTTGATGCCCAATATGTAAGCAGCTTCTCCGAGGTCTTTCATTGAAAAACTTTTATTCAAGTATCCCTTTATGTTATCCAGAAATTCTATATAATTTCCAATTAACAATATGTCGTCTACATATAATATCAGAAATGCTACAGAGCTCCCACTAACTTTCTTGTAAATATAGGCTTCTCCAAAAGTCTGTATAACACCATATGCTTTGATCACACCATCAAAGCGTTTATTCCAACTCCGAGAGGGTTGCACCAGTCCATAAATGGATCGCTGGAGCTTGCACACTTTGTTAGCACCTTTTGGATCGATAAAACCTTCGGGTTGCATCATATACAACTCTTCTTCCAGAAATCCATTCAGGAATGCAGTTTTGACATCCATTTGCCATATTTCATAATCATAAAATGCGGCAATTGCTAACATGATTTGGACAGACTTAAGCATCGCTACGGTGAGAAAGTCTCATCATAGTCAACTCCTTGAACTTGTCAAAAACCTTTTGCAACAAGTCGAGCTTTGTAGACAATTACATTACCATCAGCGTCAGTCTTCTTCTTGAAGATCCATTTATTCTCGATGGCTTGCCGATCATCGGGCAAGTCAACCAAAGTCCATACTTTGTTCTCATACATGGATCCCATCTCAGATTTCATGGCCTCAAGCCATTTTGCGGAATCTGGGCTCATTATCGCTTCCTCATAGTTCGTAGGTTCGCCATGGTCAAGTAACATGACTTCCAAAATAGGATTATCGTACCACTCTGGTGCGGATCTTACTCTGGATGACCTACGAGGTTCTGTAGTAACTTGATCAGAAGTTTCACGATCAATATCATTAGCTTCCTCACTGATTGGTGTAGTCGTCACAGGAACCAGTTTCTGTGATGAACTATTTTCCAATAAGGGAGTAGGTACAGTTACCTCATCAAGTTCTACTTTCCTCCCACTCACTTCTTTCGAGAGAAACTCCTTTTCTAGAAAGGATCCGAATTTAGCAACAAAAGTCTTGCCTTCAGATCTGTGATAGAAGGTGTACCCAATAGTCTCTTTTGGGTATCCTATGAAGACACATTTCTCTGATTTGGGTTCGAGCTTATCTGGTTGAAGTTTCTTCACATAAGCATCGCAGCCCCAAACTTTAAGAAACGACGACTTTGGTTTCTTGCCAAACCACAGTTCATAAGGCGTCGTCTCAACGGATTTTGATTGGCCCTATTTAATGTGAATGCGGCCGTCTGTAAAGCATAACCCCAAAAAAATAGCGATAAATCATTAAGAGACATCATAGATCGCACCATATCTAGTAAAGTACGACATTTATGTTCGGACACACCATTACATTGTGGTGTTCCGGTGGCGGAGTTGCTAAACCATTCCGCATTATTTCAAATGTAAACCAAACTCAGAACTCAAATATTCTCCTCCACGATCGATCGTAGAAACTTTATTTTCTTGTTACGATGATTTTCCACTTCACTCAAATTCTTTGAACTTTTCAAATGTTTCGGACTTGTGTTTCATTAAGTAGATATACCCATATCTGCTCAAATCATCTGTGAAGGTGAGAAAATAACGATATCCGCCATGAACCTCAACATTCATTGACCACATACATCAAGATGTATGATTTCCAACAAGTCTGCTGCTCGCCCATAGTTCCGAGAACGGCGTTTTAGTCATCTTGCCCATGAGGCACGGTTTGCAAGTACCAAGTGATTCATAATCAAGTGATTCTAGAAGTCCATCAGTATGGAGTTTCTTCATGCGCTTTACACCAATATGACCCAAACGGCAGTGCCACAAATAAGTTGCACTATCATTATCAACTCTGCATCTTTTGGTTTCAACATTATGAATATGTGTATCACTACTATCGAGATTTAATAAAAATAGACCACTCTTCAAGGGTGCATGACCATAAAAGATATTACTCATATAAATAGAACAACCATTATTCTCGATTTAAATGAATAACCGTCTCGCATCAAACAAGATCCAGATATAATGTTCATGCTCAACGCCGCACCAAATAACAATTATTCAGGTCTAAAACTAATCTCAAGGTAGATGTAGAGGTAGCGTGCCGACCGCGATCACATCGACTTTGGAACCATTTCCCACGCCATCATCACCTCGCCCTTAGCCAATCTTCGCTTAATCCGTAGTCCCTGCTTCGAGTTGCAAATATTAGCAACAAAACCAGATCAAATACCCAAAAGCATCATGCGAGCATTAGTAAGGTACACATCAATAACATGTATATCACATATACCTTTGTTCACCTTGCCATCCTTCTTATCCGCCAAATACTTGGGGCAGTTCCGCTTCCAAAGGACTACCGCTTGTAGTAGAAGCACTCGGCCTCGTGCTTAGGTCCAGATTTGGGTTTCTTCTCTTGAGCAGAACTTGTTTGTGTTCTTCTTGAAGTTCCCTTCCTCTTCCCTTTACCCTTTTTCTTGAAACTGGTGGTCTTATTGACCATCAACACTTGATGCTCCTTCTGATTTCTACCTCCGCAGCCTTTAGCATTGCGAAGAGCTCGGGAATAGTCTTGTCCATCCCTTGCATATTATAGTTCATCACGAAGCTCTTGTAGCTTGGTGGCGTGATTGAAGAATTTCATCAATGACACTATCATCGTGAAGATTAACTCCCGCTTGAATCAAGTTATTATTATACCCGCACATTTTGAGTATATGTTCACCGACGTAACTATTCTCCTCCATCTTGCAGCTATAGAACTTATTGGAGACTTCATATCTCTCAACTGGCATTTACTTGAAATATTAACTTCAACTCTGGAACATCTCATATGCTCCATGACGCTCAAAAATCGTTGAAGTCCCGGTTCTAAGCCGTAAAGCATGGCACATCGAACTATCGAGTAGTCATCGCCTTTGCTCACGGACGTTCTTAACATTGTCATTGCATCTGCAGAAGAGGCTGGCACCTAGCGGTGTTTCCAGGACGTAATTCTTCGTGCAGCAATGAGGATAATCCTCGTTATGGACCCATCAGTGTAATTGCTACCATCATCTTTCAACTTAGCTTTCAAGGAACGATTAAAATTCAATGGAACGACAAAGACGAGCCATCTATCTACAACAAACATAGACAAGCAAAATACTATCAGTACTAAGTTCATGATAAATTTAAGTTCAATTAATCATATTACTAAAGAACTCCCACTTAGGCAGACATCTCTCTAGTCATCTAAGTGATCACGTGATCCAAATCAACTAAACCATGTCCGATTATCACGTGAGATGGAGTAGTTTTCAATGGTGAACATCACTATGTTGATCATATCTACTATATGATTCACGTTCGACCTTTCGGTCTCCGTGTTCCGAGGCCATATCTGTATATGCTAGGCTCGTCAAGTTTAACCTAAGTATTCCGCGTGTGCAACTGTTTTGCACCCATTGTATTTGAACGTAGAGCCTATCACACCCGATCATCACGTGGTGTCTCAGCACGAAGAACTTTTGCAACGGTGCATACTCAGGGAGAACACTTCTTGATAATTAGTGAGAGATCATCTTATAACGCTATCGTCAATCAAAGCAAAATAAGATGCATAAAGGATAAACATCACATGCAACCAATATAAGTGATATGATATGGCCATCATCATCTTGTGCTTGTGATCTCCATCTCCGAAGCAGCGTCGTGATCACCATCGTCACCGGCACGACACCTTGATCCCCATCATAGCATCGTTGTCGTTTCACCATCTATTGCTTCTACGACTATCGCTACCGCTTAGTGATAAAGTAAAGCAATTACAGGGCGCTTGCATTTCATACAATAAGGCGACAACCATATGGCTCCTGCCAGTTGCCGATAACTCGTTACTTAAACATGATCATCTCATACAATAAAATATAGCATCACGCCTTGACCATATCACATCACAACATGCCCCGCAAAAACAAGTTAGACGCCCTCTATTTTGTTGTTGCAAATTTTACGTGGCTGCTACGGGCGAGCAAGAACCGTTTTACCTACACATCAAAACCACAATGATAGTTTGTCAAGTTAGTGATGTTTTAACCTTCGCAAGGACCGGCATAGCCACGCCGGTTCAACTAAAGTTGAGAAACCGACACCGCCACCACCTTGTGCAAAAGCACGCCGGTAGCACCGGCCTCGTAAGCGTCGCGTAATGTCGGTTTGGGCTGCTTCATCCAACAATACCGCCGAACCAAAGTATGACATGCTGGTAAGCAGTATGACTTGTATCGCCCACAACTCACTTGTGTTCTAGTCGTGCATATAACATCTACGCATAAAACCTAGCTCGGATGCCACTGTTGGGGAACATAGTAATTTCAAAAAAATTCCTACGCACACGCAAGATCATGGTGATGCATAGCAACAAGAGGGGAGAGTGTCATCCACGTACCCTCGTAGACCGGAAGCGGAAGCGTTAGAACAACGTGGTTGATGTAGTCGTACGTCTTCACGGCACGACCGATCAAGCACCGAAACTACGGCACCTCCGAGTTCTAGCACACGTTCAGCTCGATGACGTCCCTCGAACTCCGGTCCATCCGATTGTCGAGGGAGATTTCCATCAGCACGACGGTGTGGTGACGATCTTGATGTTCTACCGTCGCGGGGCTTCGCCTAAGCACCGCTACAATATTATCGAGGAGGACTATGGTGGAGGGGGGCACCGCACACGGCTAAGAGATCAATTGTTGTGTCTATGGGGTGCCCCCCTCCCCTGTATGTAAAGGAGTGGAGGAGGGGGCGGCCAAGGGGGGTGGCGCGCCCTAGGGGGGAGTCCAACTCCCACCGGGAGTAAGACTCCCCCCTTTCCTATTAGGAGAGGGAGAGGGAAGGAAGAGGAAGGAGGGAGAAAGGAAAGGGGGGGCGGCCCCCCTCCCAATTCGGATTGGGCTTGGGGGGGCGCGCCCCCTCCTTTGCTCCATTCCCCTCCTTTCCACTAAGGCCCAATAAGGCCCATATACCTCCCAGGGGGTTCTGATAACCTCCCGGAGCTCCGGTATTGTCCCAATCTCACCCAGAACCTTTCCGGTGTCCAAATATAGTCGTCCAATATATCGATCTTTATGTCTCGACCATTTCGAGACTCCTCGTCATGTTCATGATCACATCCGGGACTCCGAACAACCTTCGGTACATCAAAACTCATAAACTCATAATATAATTGTCATCGAAACCTTAAGCATGCGGACCCTACGGGTTCAAGAACTACGTAGACATGATCGAGACACGTTCCCGGTCAATAACCAATAGCGGAACCTGGATGATCATATTGGCTCCTACATATTCTACGAAGATCTTTATCTGTCAAACCGCACAACAACATACGTTGTTCCCTTTGTCATCGGTATGTTACTTGCCCGAGATTCGATCATCGGTATCTCAATACCTAGTTCAATCTCGTTACCGGCAAGTCTCTTTACTCGTTATGTAATGCATCATTCCGTAACTAACTCATTAGCTACATTGCTTGCAAGGCTTATAGTGATGTGCATTACCGAGAGGGCCCAGAGATACCTCTCCGAGAATCGGAGGGACAAAACCTGATCTCGAAATACGCCAACTCAACATGTACCTTTAGAGACACCTGTAGAGCTCCTTTATAATCACCCAGTTACGTTGTGACGTTTGGTAGCACACTTTGCGTTGTGAAGTTTGGTAGCACACAAATTGTTCCTCCAGTAAACGGGAGTTGCATAATCTCATAGTTGTAGGAACATGTATAAGTCATGAAGAAAGCAATAGCAACATACTAAATGATCAAGTGCTAAGCTAACGGAATGGGTCATGTCAATCACATCATTCTCCTAATGATGTGATCCCGTTAATCAAATGACAACTCATGTCTATGGTTAGGAAACATAACCATCTTTGATTAATGAGCTAGTCAAGTAGATGCATACTAGTGACATAAAGTTTGTCTATGTATTCACACATGTATCATGTTTCCGGCTAATACAATTCTAGCATGAATAATAAACATTTATCATGATATAAGGAAATAAATAATAACTTTATTATTGCCCCTAGGGCATATTTCCTTCAATTTACCACTATCGTTTTGGGGTTATGCTTTAGAGATGGCTGCATTCACATTAAATAGGGCACCATGTAAATCCATTGAGATGGCACCATATGAATTGTGAGTTGGCAAGAAAACCAAACTGTTGTTTCTTAAAGTTTGGGGCTGCGATGCTTATGTGAAAAAGCTTCAACCTGATAAGTTCGAACCCAAATCGGAGAAATGCGTCTTCATGGGATACCCAAAGGAAACTGTTGGGTACACCTTCTATCACAGATCTGAAGGCAAGATATTCGTTGCTAAGAATGGATCCTTTCTAGAGAAGGAGTTTCTCTCAAAAGAAGTGAGTAGGAGGAAAGTAGAACTTGATGGCGTAATTGTAACTTCCCCCGAATTGGAAAGTGGTTTATCACAGAAATCTGTTCCAGTGATTCCTACACCAATTAGTGAGGAAGCTAATGATGATGATCATGAAACTTCAGATCAAGTTACTACCGAACCTCGTAGGTCAACCAGAGTACGGTCCGTACCAGAATGGTATGGTAATCCTATTCTAGAAGTCATGTTACTAGACCATGATGAACCTGCGAACTATGAGGAAGCAATGATGAGCCCAGATTCCGCGAAATGGCTTGAGGCCATGAAATCTGAGATGGGATCCATGTATGAGAACAAAGTGTGGACTTTGGTGGACTTGTCCGATGATTGGCAAGCCATAGAAAATAAATGGATCTTCAAGAAGAAGACTGACGCTGACGGTAATGTTACTGTCTAAAAAGCTCGACTTGTTGTGAAAGGTTTTCGACAACTTCAAGGAGTTGACTATGATGATACCTTCTCACCCATAGCGATGCTTAAGTCTGTCCTAATCATGTTAGCAATTGCCACATTTTATGATTATGAAATTTGGCAAATGGATGTCAAAACTGCATTCCTTAAAAGATGAGTTGTATATGATGCAACCAGAAGGTTTTGTCGATCCAAAAGGTGCTAACAAAGTGTGCAAGCTCCAGCAATCCATTTATGGACTCGTGCAAGCCTTTCGGAGTTGAAATATACGCTTTGATAATGTGATCAAAGCATATGGTTTTATATAGACTTTTGGAGAAGCCTATATTTACAAAAAAGTGAGTGGGAGCTTTGTATCATTTCTAATATTATATGTGGATGACATATTATTGATTGGAAATAATACATAATTTCTGGATAGCATAAAAGGATACTTGAATAATAATTTTTCAATGAAACACATCGGTGAAGCTGCTTATATATTGGGCATCAAGATCTATAGAGATAGATCAAGACGCTTAATTGTACTTTCACAAAGCACATACCTTGATAAAGTTTTGAATAAGTTCAAAATGGATCAGTCAAAGCAAGGGTTCTTGCCTGTTTAGAAGGTGTGAAGTTGAGTCAGACTCAATGCCCGACCACCGCCGAAGATAGAGAGAAAATGAAAGTCATTCCCTATGCCTCAACCATAGGTTCTATCATGTATGCAATGTCGTATACCAGACCTAATGTGTGCCTTGCTATAAGTTTAGCAGGGAGGTACCGAAGTAATCCAGGAGTGGATCATTGGACAGCGGTCAAGAACATCCTGAAATACCTGAAAAGGACTAAGGATATGTTTCTTGTTTATGGACGTGACAAAGAGCTTGTCGTAAATGGTTACATCGATGCAAGCTTTATCCGAATGACTCTAAGTCGCAAATCGAATACGTGTTTATATTGAATGGTGGAGCTGTCAGTTGGTGCAGTTCCAAGCAGAGCGTCGTGGCGGGATCAACGTGTGAAGCAGAGTGCATAGCTGCTTCGGAAGCAGCAAATGAAGGAGTCTGGATGAAGGAGTTCATATTTGATCTAGGTGTAATACCTAGTTCATCGGGTCCAATGAAAATCTTTTGTGACAATACTGGAGCAATTGCCTTGGCAAAGGAATCCAGATTTCACAAGAGAACCAAACACATCAAGAGACACTTCAATTCCATCTGCGATCAAGTCAAGGAGGGAGACATAGAGATTTGGAAAATACATACGGATCTGAATGTCGCAGACCCGTTGACTAAGCCTCTTCCACGAGCAAAACATGATCAGCACCAAGACTACATGGGTGTTAGAATCATTACTATGTAATCTAGATTATTGACTCTAGTGCAAGTGGGAGACTGAAGGAAATATGCCCTAGAGGCAATACTAAAGTTGTTATTTATATTTTCTTATATCATGATAAATGTTTATTATTCATGCTAGAATTGTATTAACCGAAAACTTAGTACAAGTGTGAATACATAGACAAAACAAAGTGTCCCTAGTATGCCTCTACTTAACTAGCTCGTTAATCAAAGATGGTTATGTTTCCTAACCATAGTCATGTGTTGTCATTTGATGAATGAGATCACATCATTAGAGAATGATGTGATGGACAAGACCCATCTGTTAGCTTAGCATAATGATCATTAAGTTTTATTGCTATTGCTTTCTTCATAACTTATACATGTTCTCTGACTATGAGATTATGCAAATCTCGAATACCGGAGGAACACCTTGTGTGCTATCAAACGTCACAACGTAACTGGATGATTATAAAGATGCTCTACAGGTGTCTCCGAAGGTATTTGTTGGGTTGGCATAGATCGAGATTAGGATTTGTCACTCCGTCTATCGGAGAGGTATCTCTGGGCCCTTTTGGTAATGCTCATCACAATAAGCCTTGCAAGCGTGACTAATGAGTTAGTCGCGAGATGAAGCATTAAGGAACGAGTAAAGAGACTTGCCGGTAACGAGATTGAACTAGTTATGATGATACTGACGATCGAATCTCGGGCAAATAGCATACCGATGACAAAGGGAACAATGTATGTTGTTGCGCAGTTTGACCAATAAAGATCTTCGTAGAATATGTAGGAACCAATATGAGCATCCAGGTTCCGCTATTGGTTATTGTTCGGAGATGTGTCTCGATCATGTCTACATAGTTCTCGAACTTGTATGGTCCGCACGCTTAACGTTCGATGATGATTTGTATTATGATTTATGTGTTTTTGATGACTGAAGTTTGTTCGGAGTCCCGGATGAGATCACGGACATGATAAGGAGTCTTGAAATGGTCTTTCCTTGACTCCAGGTTGGTGAATCAAAGGAAAACTCTATGGGCTCAGTGACTGGCATGAACGTCCTTCTTGGAACATGAACTCGAATCATGCAACGCTTCTCTTCTGGTAAAGCGGAAATGTAGGTCCCGGTGAAGCTTGGTATTCCGATGTTCAGGTACCTAGTAACTTCCTTCAAGTGTCGTCCAAAAGGAGTATCTTCATCCGGTTGTGTAAACTTGTTCCTTGAGTCCGCCATCCTATAGAGTAGAAAAGGAGAGGAGTTAGAAATGAGAAGAGAGGAGTGACCTATGCGTTTAGCTTAGTGGTCGTGTCCTACAGTCAGCGTGTGCTCTGATACCATCTTGTAGCGACTGCACCTCGAGACACCCCGATCGGCAGGCATCGTTGTCATCCTCGATCGTTAATGCTGACACACACAGTACTTGAGGATTTATAACAGAGTTTCAATCACACACTTATTACATCGAATGTCTCAAAGAGAACTTATTACAGTAATATGGCTTAAGGCCATATAAAAATGATAACAGCGGAAGGCTTGGAAGATAAATTGAGTCCATCAACTCCAACGGCATAGTTAAGTGAACGACAACGACCTATGGTACCTTACTCGTCGTCTGAAAAGTCTGCAACATGAAATGTTGCAGGCCGAAACGGGTCAGCACATGGAATATGCTGGCAATGTAACACATAGAGTAATGAGCAGAATAAATGCTATCACTACATGCATATATGGCTGGTGGAAAGCTCTATGGTTACAGTTTTGCATAAAGCCAATTTTTTCCTACAACAAAGGAATAAATTTTATTTAACTATCATGGTGGTTGTTAAACATTGAGAATGTTCCTCCAACTCAATCCCAATTAAACATCATCATTAACCCAATCAAATTAATTTAGAGTGATGAGATCAACATGATAATCCAAGAACCAGATACTCAAGATGTCCATAACCGGGGACACGGCTACCCACGATTAGTTTCTACACTCTGCAGAGGTTTGCACACTTTTCCCCACAAGACTCGAACACATCCATGATTGGAGGATCGAGACATAGTCTGTCTGAAACATTAACTCCCTACTCTAGGTAGACAGTACCACCTACAACCCACTACATCTGCTAGTCTACCTCTTCAAGAGCTTCACGCAACTTACTCAACTATGCCAGAGCCCATATTGGCTTGTGGATGCACACAGAAGTTTCTAGCATGAATAATCTTATGATCCCTTTGAGCCTGGGTGGAGAACCGTAGGATGATCACACGGGTACTCCGGGATATCCTAGGACAACACTGGATTCTATAGGTGCCCTGACAACCACTAGGTGCTCCAGGGTGCCTCAACCAATCCACCTAAATGTGTATTTAAGTAGCCACCTTAAGTTAACCACTAGTTAACAATACTCACATCTGTCATGGATACACTCACCCAATCCATGTCTACGAGCATAGCATAGCAATACAAGCATAACATAGAAGTAACTCCCAAAGGTTTGATAACAAACAGGGCAATAGGTTCTAACTCATCATCTACTTCCCAAACCCACATGTTATAATCATATCCCAACCATGCAATGTTTAAGGGTTGATCTAATGCATAAAAACTGGGTAGTAAAGAGGTATGATCGAAGTGTTACTTGCCTTGCTGATGATCTGCAAAACCTAGAGACTCGTAGTAGCACGCTTCGCACTTCGGGTATTCTATCGCAAACAAACAATATCATACATAAGCAATCAAACAAGAAGCACGGGTAAAACTCAAACAAGAGATCTAACCAGAAAGTTCAACCGAAGAACTCTGGTTTGCAAAAAGAATCAAATTAAACGGAGCAACGAAACTCAAACTACGAAAGAAACAAGATCAGTTTACTAATCTAGACTAAAGTCAAACTTTACAGTATCAAAATCTTGTTCAAGTTGGTTAAACAGAAAGAGGGCTTCGAGACAAAGATCTATGCGCTTGAATCACTTGAATCGGATAAACGAGCGAAAAGATAAACTAAAACGAAGATCAGGGCAGAAATCGCAATCGAAAATAATCACGGAAAAAACCCTAGAAAATAAAATGCGACGAACAGGCTAACGAATGAACGTTCGCTGTTTGTGGCTTACGGGCGAACAACGTTCGTTAAAATGAACGTACGGACGAACGTCCACTGTTTAACTAAACCAAAAAAAGAACCTATCTGGAAAAAACCCGGATCTAGGGTTTCGAATAAAACCGAACGGTTTTCCTGAGAAAACCAGTGGCGGCGGCGGCTATACCTCCGGAGAGGTCGAGATCTCATGGCGGCGGTGCTACTCAATGGCGGGGCTCGGCAATGCTGGCTTCGGGAGGCGGTGGCGGCAGGCAAGGCGGCGAGAGGCCAGCGCGGCTAGGGTTTTAAGCGGGGCGGGCGGCAAGGCGGGGTCGCTCCCCCCGGCTTATAAGGGCCAGCCGGGCGCGAAGTCCAGGTCGGACACGGCCTGGTAAGGTCGGTAACTTTTTTAAAAAATAAATCCTGACGCCGAAAAACTAACGAAAGAAACACTAAACGGAGTCCAAAAATCCTGAAATAAATTTTCGCGGTCCTCTAATAATATTGCGGACAAAGTGAACATTTATTTTGGCCTCTAATGCAATTTTGAAAAACACATATTTTCCTAATTCAAATAAAATAGCAAAAAAACTCCGAATAAAATTCTTATTAATTTTAATATTTTTCCTCCAATATTTCTTTATTTTGGAGAAGTCATTTTATCCCCTCTCTTTTTTTTCATATTGGAAATATTCGAATAAAAAATAATTAAAACCAAATGATCCTCTTTTCAAAATTTGAGAAAACTCAAATATGGAAATAACGAAATCCCCAACTCTCTCCGTGGGTCCTTGAGTTGCTTAGAATTTCTAGGATCAACCAAAAACAATAAAATATGATATGCAATGATGACCTAATGTATAACATTCCAAATTGAAAATTTAGGATGTTACAAACCTACCCCCCTCCTTAAGATGAATCTCGCCCTCGAGATTCGGGTTGGCTAGAAAATAGGTGCGGGTGGTCCTTCCGTAGGTCTTCCTCTCGTTCCCAGGTGGCTTCATCCTTGGTATGGTGGCTCCACTGAACCTTGTAGAACTTGATAACCTTGCTGCGTGTGACTCGGCTGGCAAACTCAAGAATCTTCACTGGTTTCTCCTCGTAGGTCAAATCGCTATCCAACTGAATCGCTTCCAGTGGCACTGTATCTCTCAGAGGAATATGGACCATCTCTGGTGGCACTTCTTCAACTGGGAAACGTGAAACACATCGTGAACTCCTGACAATCCTTCTAGCAATTCCAACTTGTAAGCAACTTCTCCCATACGCTCCTGTATGGTCCCACAAAACATGGTGCTAACTTTCCCTTAACTCCAAAACGGTTAACTCCTCGAAGTGGGGACATACGAAGATATACTCTGTCTCCAACTTCGTAAACTGTCTCCTTGCATTTAGAATCCGCATAGCTCTTCTGCCTGGACTGGGCTACCTTGAGTCTATCGCGAATCAACTTAACCTTCTCTTTAGACTCCTTAATCAAATCTGGTCCAAACAACTGATGGTCTCCAACTTCATCCCACAACAACGGTGTCCTGCACCTCTTTCCGTACAAAGCTTCGAAAGCGGCCATCTTCAAACTGGCCTGATAATTGTTGTTGTAAAAGAACTCTGCATACGGCAAATTGTCGTCCCAACTAGATCCATAATCTAGCGCACATGCTCTCAACATGTCCTCCAGAATCTGATTGACTCTCTCGGTCTGTCCATCTGTCTGGGGATGAAAGGCTGTACTGAACTCTAGCCTGGTACCCAAAGTTTCGTGCAACTGATTCCAGAACTTTGAGGTAAACTGGGTTCCTCTATCTGATACAATTGTCCTCGGAACTCCATGCAGACATATGATCCTTGTCATGTATATCTTTGCCAACTTAGCATTGGTGTAAGTGGTCTTCATTGGGATTAAATGAGCTACCTTAGTCAACCGGTCGACTACAACCCATATCGAGTCATAGCCTACACGAGTCCTGGGCAATCTCGTGATAAAATCCATGCCTAGCTTATCCCACTTCCATTCGGGTATCGGCAATCACTGTAGCAATCCTGCTGGCTTCTGATGCTCTGCCTTTACTCTCTGACATACATCACATACTGCTACATACTCAGCAATATCCTTCTACATTCCAGTCCACCAGAAACTGTCCTTCAAATCCAGATACATCTTGGTATTTCCTGGGTGAATCGAATACGGCAAATCATGGGCCTCCTGCGGAATCAACTTCCTAATCTCTGGGTCATTAGGCACATATACGCGATCCTCAAACCATAAGGTATTGTGCTTATCCTCACGAAATCCTTTAGCCTTTCCTTTGCTCATCCTTTCCTTTATCTCGGCAATCTCCTTGTCCGTCTTCTGAGCTTCCCTGATCTTATCCATCAAAGTAGACTGAATTTCCAACGCTGCTACATACCCTCTCGGAACTATTTCCAACCATAGCTCGCAAAGATCCTCTGCTAACTCCTTGGGTAATCCTCCGGTCATGAGTGTATTGATATGACTCTTGCGGCTCAACGCATCGGCTACTACATTAGCCTTTCCGGGATGATAGTGCAACTTCATATCGTAATCCTTTATGAGCTCCAACCATCTCCTTTGCTTGAGATTCAACTGCTTCTGCGTGAAAATATAATTCAAACTCTTGTGATCCGTGTACACCTCACAGTGGTTTCCGATGAGAAAATGTCTCGATGTCTTCAATGCATGCACTACGGCTGCTAACTCCAAATCATGTGTAGCATAATTTAGCTCATGAGGTTTAAACTGTCGTGAGGCATATGAAACAACTCTTCCCTCCTGCATAAGCACTGCTCCAAGTCCTCGACGAGAAGCGTCGCAATACACTTGATAATTCTTGCGTTGATCTGGAAGAATCAACACTGGGGCTGTAACCAAACGTTTCTTCAACTCCTGAAAACTAGCTTCACATTCCTCAGACCATTTGAACTTGGTGTCCTTCTTCAACAACTCTGTCATAGGCTTTGCAATCTTTGAGAAATTCTCAATGAACCTTATGTAGTATCCTGCGAGTCCAAGAAAACTCCGAATCTCTCCATCCGACGTGGGTGCTTCCCATTTAGTCACAGTGACAACCTTGGTGGGGTCTACTGCTATTCCTTCTCTAGATATAACATGTCTGAGGAATCCAACTTCCTTCAACCAAAACTCACACTTGCTAAACTTGGCATATAGCTGATGTTCTCTGAGCTTCTCAAGTACCAAACGCAAATGCTCCTTATGCACTTCTTCATTCTTCGAGTAGACCAATATATCATCAATGAACACAACGATTTAACTTATCCAAAACTCCATAAACACCTTGTTCATCATGTTCATGAAATAGGCAAAAGTTAGTCGCACCAAATGACATAACGGTATACTCATATAGCCCGTACCTTATGGTAAAGGCTGTCTTAGGTATATCCTGCTCTCGAATCTTCAGCTCGTGGTATCCTGATCGCAGATCAATCTTGGAAAATACTTTAGCTCCTTGCAACTGGTCAAAAAAATCATTGATCATCGGCAGTGGGTACTTGTTCTTGATCGTCACTTCATTCAACGCACGATAATCAACAACCATCCTCAATGATCCATCCTTCTTCTCCACTAGAAGTACTGGGGATCCCCAAGGTGACGAACTTGGGTGAATATAACCTTTATCCAGTAATTCCTTAATCTGTTTCTTAATCTCCTCCAAATCCTGGGCGGGCATCCGATACGGTCTCTTAGATATTGGCCATGTGCCTGGCAAAAGCTCAATCAAAAAATCAGTGTCTCTATGCGGTGGCATGCCTGGCAACTCCTCTGGAAATACATCAGGGAAATCTTTCAACACTGGTACTTCCTCCTGTACAACTCCTGATAAGGAATTCATTTGAGCCCTCTTCGGCACATGCCGGGATGCATACTTAATCCTTCTACCTTCTGGGGTGGTGAGCATAATCGATTTACTAGCACAGTCAATGTTCCTTCCATACTTTGATAACCAATCCATGCCTAATATTACATCCAGTCCTTATGATTCCAATACTATTAGGTCTGAGGGGAACACGTAGTTACCAATCCTTAATGGTAACCGATCACACCATAGGCTAGCCATATACTCTGCTCCTGGCGAGGTTACTAACATGGGTGACCTAAGGGCTTGGGTTGGCAGGTTATACTTATCCACAAATTGATATGTATGAATGAGATGCACCAGTATCAAAAAGAACGATTGTAGTAAATGACTTAACCAAAACTTACCTATAACTGCATCAAGTTGCGCTTCAACCTCCTCCACGCTAACTTGGTTCACTTGTCCCCTGTTGAAAGGGTTGGGCTTCTTCCTAGAGCTTCCATTGCCATTTCAATTCTTTGCTTCTGAACACTCCGTGGCGTAATGTCCATTCTTCCCGCACTTGAAACAAGTAATGTGACTTAGATCAGTCTTGGCGGGCGGTGCTGGGTTGGAACAGTTCTGGCCGTTGCTTCCTCCATTCTCATTCCCATTCTTGGGGCCACTATAATTATGCAAACTTCCTCCATTGGAATTATGGCCTCCGTGGTTGTGGTGAATGTGCCCTCCCGAGTTTGGGGTAAAGCAAGGCCTCTGCTGGGCTCCTGAATTGTACTTCCCTTGTCCATACTTCCTCTTGCGGTTGTCTATCTGCTGCTGCTTCTCTTCAATCATGAGAGCTCTATCTACCAACTCCTGGCAGTTGTTGAAGGTTGCCACCATCAACTGCATGCTCAGCTCATCATTCAGTCCTTCCAGAAACTTCTCCTGCTTAGCGGCATCTGTAGCGATGTCATCTGGGGCATAACGTGCTAACTTACTAACATCATCCATATACTAGCCCACTGTGCGTCCTCCTTGGTGCAAGTTGTGAAACTCGCGCTTCTTCATGGCCATAGCTCCTGCTGAAACATGGGCAGTGTTGAAAGCTTGTTCAAACTGATCCAATGTAACAGGGTCAATGGGGTAAGTGCCTGTAAAATTCTCCAACCATGATGTTGCGGGTCCATCAAGTTGATGTGCGGCAAAACGCACTCTCTCCGCATCTGTGCATCCTGAAGTGGTCAGCTCCCTTCCTATCTTGTGGAGCCAATCATCTGCAACAATCGGCTCGGTGCTACTAGAGAACACCGGCAGATTCGGCCTTAGGAAACGGGCTAAGTGATCAATAGGTGGTGGTGGTGGTGGGTTGTTGTTGTTTTTCCCCTGCTTCTGATTCTGGACTAGTAGCTGCATCAGGGTATTCTGCTGCTGGATCAACTGAGTGAGCTCCGGTGGGAAAGCAAATCCATTGTCATGTCTCAGAGGCATCTGATGGGTTTAGAAAATATGAGAAAACAGAATAGAATGAGGTCTAAAGGGAAAACACTACCCATATGCACATGAGACAAACACAAACATATCACTTCAATCAATTCAAACAAGGGCATACAATCGGTCTAACTATCGTTACAGAAGTTCTCGGACTATACTATATACATGGGGGAATACTACTACTTATATGGTGGTCGACTAGAAGTTTTAATCGGTAGAAGACTCCATGATATCCGCTCCAGCTTCATCAACATAGTCATCATCACTGTCATTGGGGTCTAAATCGGTGTCATCGATGATGATGTAGTCCTCCAAATGAATGTCCTTGGAATCATCGTCATCTGCTCCTGACGCGGGGTTTCCCATGAAAACTCCTAGCTTCCTCGTCAAATCGTCGTTCTTCTCCACGAGTATCATCATTTCCTGATCATATCCATTGCATGTAGACTTGAGTTCTTCCTCCATCTCCCTGATCCTGGTCATTGCCTTATTCAGATCTATCATGCCTGCGCACATCTGGTTCTCCTAGACGAATGTGCTGGTTTAACTCCTGGATGAAAGCTGCAATGGACCTATCCCTCTTGGTGTTGATCATCTCCCATTGCCCATCTCGGTACCCACATATCTTATAGATAGTATCCTTAAGATCCTTGTGGTAAACTTCTCCAATGTGTCCCATGGTGATGCGGGCTGCCATGCTCTTTCCTAGACTCCAGGTTGGTGCATCAAAAGAAAACTCTATGGGCTTAGTGACTGGCATGAATGTCCTTCCTGGAACTTGAACTCGAATCATCCAACGCTCCTCTTCTGGTAAAGTGGCGATGTAGGTCCCGGTGAAGCTTGGTATTCCGATGTTCAGGTACCTAGTAACCTCCTTCAAGTGTCGTCCAAAAGGAGTATCTTCATCCGGTTGTGTAAACTTGTTCCTTGAGTCCGCCATCCTATAGAGTAGAAAAGGAGAGGATTTAGAAATGATAAGATAGGAGTGACCTATGGTTTTATCTTAGTGATCATGTCCTACAGTCAGCGTGTGCTCTGATACCATCTTGTAGCGACCAGACCTCAAACAGTCCAGTCTCTGTGCATTAGTGTCATCCCTGGATCAGTAATGCTGACACGCACAGTACTTGAGGATTTGTAACAGAGCTTCAATCACACACTTATTACATCGAATGTCTTAAAAGAGAATTTATTACAATAAAATGGCTTAAGGCCATATAAAAACGATAATAGCGAAAGGCTTGGGAGATAAAGTGAGTCCATCAACTCTAATGGCAGAGCTGAGTGAACGACAACGACCTCTGGCACCTTACTCGTCGTTTGAAAAGTCTGCAACATGAAATGTTGCAGCCCGAAACGGGTGAGCACATGGAATATGCTGGCAATGTAACACATAGAGTAATGAAAAAAATAAATGCTATCACTACATGCATATATGGCTGGTGGAAAGCTCTATGGTTACAGTTTTGCATAAAGCCAATTTTTTTCCTACAACAAAGGAATAAATTTCATTTAACTATCATGGTGATTTTAAACATTGAGAAGGTTCCTCCAACTCAATCCCAATTAAACATCATCATTAACCTAATCAAATTAATTTAGAGTCATGAGATCAACATGCTAATCCAAGAACCAGATACTCAAGATGTCCATAACTGGGGACATGGCTAACCATGATTAGTTTGTACACTCTGCAGAGGTTTGCGCACTTTTCTCCACAAGACTTGAACACATCCATGATCGGAGGATCGAGACATAGTCTTTCTGAAGCATTAACTCCCTACTCTGGGTAGATAGTACCACCTACAACCCACTACATCTACTAGTCTACCTCTTCAAGATCTTCACGCAACTTACTCAACTATGCCAGAGCCCATATTGGCTTGTGGATGCACACAGAAGTTTCTAGCATGAATAATCTTATGATCCCTTTGAGCCTGGGTGGAGAACCGTAGGATGATCACACGGGTACTCCGGGATATCCTAGGACAACACTGGATTCTCCAGGTGCCCTGACAACCACTGGGTACTCCAGGGTGCCTCAACCAATCCACCCAGATGTGTATTTAAGTAGCCACCTTAAGTTAACCATTAGTTAACAATACTCACATCTGTCATGGATACACTCACCCAATCCACGCCTACGAGCATATCATAGCAATACAAGCATAACGTAGAAGTAACTCCCAAAGGTTTGGTAACAAACAGGGAATAGGTTCTACCTCATCATCTACTTCCCAAACCCACATGTTATAATCATATCCTAACCATGCAATGTTTGAGAGTTGATCTAATGCATAAAAGCTGGGTAGTAAAGAGGTATGATCAAAGTGTTACTTTCCTTGCTGATGATCCGCAAAACCTAGAGACTCGTAGCAGCATGCTTTGCACTCCGGTTATTCTATCGCAAACAAACAATAGTATACATAAGCACTCAAACAAGAAGCATGGGTAAAACTCAAATAAGAGATCTAACCAGAAAGTCCAACTGAAGAACTCCGGTTTGCAAAGAGAATCAAATCAAACGGAGCAAGGAAACTCAAACTACGAAAGAAACAAGATCCATTTACTAATATGGTCTAAAGTAAAATTTTATAGTACCAAAATCTTGTTCAAGTTATTTTAAAAAAAGAGGGCTTCGAGACAAAGATCTAGGCGCTTGAATCACCTAAATCGGATAAACGAGCGAAAAGATAAACCAAAACGAAGATCGGGGCAGAAATCGCGATCGAAAATAATCGCGGAAAAAATACTGGAAAATAAAATGCGACGAACAGGCTAACGAAGGAATGTTCGCTGTCTGTGGCTAACGGGCAAACAGCGTTCGTTAAAACGAACATACGGACGAACGTCCGGTGTTTAACTAAACCGAAAAAAAGAACCGATCTAAAAAAATCGGATCTAGGGTGCCGAATAAAACCGAAAGGTTTTCCCGAGAAACCCGGCGGTGGCTATACCTCGGGTGAGGTCGAGATTGGTAGCGGTGGTGCTGCTCCTCGGCGGGGCTCACAAGGCACGCCGGGAGGCGGTGGCGGCGATGCGTCATGGCGGCGGGCATAGCAAGGCGGCAAGAGAGTCTTGTGGCGGCAGCTAGGGTTTCGGTGGGGCGGGGCGCTGGGCTTGCGGGGTCGGGGCCCCTTGGCTTATAAGGGCCAGCCGGGCGCGGAGTCCAGGTCGTACACGGCCCTGTAAGGTGGTAACATTTTTTTAAAATAAATCCTGACGGAGAAAAACTAACGAAAGAAATACTAAATGGAGTCCAAAAATCCTGAAATAAATTTTCACGGTACTCTGATAATATTGCGGACAAAGTGAACATTTATTTTGGCCTCTAATGCAATTTTGAAAAACACATATTTTTCCTAATTCAAATAAAATAGCAAAAAAACTCCGAATAAAATTCTTATTGATTTTAATATTTTTCCTCCAATATTTCTTTATTTTGGAGAAGTCATTTTATCCCCTCTCTTTTATTTTCATATTGGAAATATTCAAAGAGAAAAATAATTAAAACCAAATGATCCTCTTTTCAAAATTTGAGAAAACTCAAATATGAAAATAACGAAATCCCCAACTCTCTCTGTGGGTCCTTGAGGTGCTTAGAATTTCTAGGATCAACCAAAAAAACAATAAATATGATATGCAATGACGACCTAATGTATAACATTCCAAATTGAAAATTTGGGATGTTACATCCCCACAATTGGTGCGTCCCCTAGGTCGGTCGCCTCCTCCCCTCCTCCTTTATATACGGGGGCAGGGGGTGATACATCTCCAACGTATCTATAATTTTTGCTTGTTCCATGCTATTACATTACCCGTTTTGGATGTTTATGGGCTTTACTTTTCACTTTTATATCATTTTTGGGACTAACCTACTAACCGGAGGCAAAGCCTGAATTGTTGTTTTTTGCCTATTTCAGTGTTTCGAAGAAAAGGAATATCAAACGGAGTCCAAATGGATGAAACCTTCGGGAGCGATCTTTTTGGAACAAACGCAATCCAGGAGACTTGGAGTGGACGTCAAGAAGCATCCAAGGCGGCCACGAGGCAGGAGGGCGCGCCCTAAGGGGGTGGGCGTGCCCCCCACCCTTGTGGGCCCCTCGTGGCTCCCCTGACCTACCTCCTTCGCCTATATATATCCACGTACCCTGAAAACATCCAGGAGCACCATGTAAAACTATTTCCACCGCCGCAACCTTCTATATCCGCGAGATCCCATCTTGGAGCCTTCGCTTGTTCACGGAGGGGATTCGACCATGGAGGGCCTCTAGATCATCTCCAAGGCCTCTCCGATGAGTTGTGAGTAGTTTACCATAGACCTTCGGGTCGATAGTTATTAGCTAGATGGCTTCTTCTTCTCTCTTTGATTCTCAATACAATGTTCTCCTCGATCTTCTTGGAGATCTATTCGATGTAAACTCTTTTTGCGGTGTGTTTGTCGATATCCAATGAATTGTGGGTTTATGATCAAGTTTATCTATGAGAAATATTTGAATCTGCTTTGAATCCTTTTATGTATGATTCGTTATCTTTACAAGTCTCTTCGAATTATCAGTTTGTTTTGGCCTACTAGATTGATCTTTCTTGCAATGGGAGAAGTGCTTAGCTTTGGGTTCAATCTTGCGTGTCCTTTCCCAAAGGATACCGGGCAAGCAAGGCACGATTGTATTGTTGCCATCGAGGATAAAAAGATTGGGTTTATATCATATTGTTTGAGTTTATCCTCTACATCATGTCATCTTGCTTAATGTGTTACTCGTTTCACGAACTTAATACTCTAGATGCGTGAAGGAGTCGGTCGATGTGTGAGTAATAGTAGTAAATGCGTAATCATTTCGATCTACTTGTTGCGGACGTGATGCCTATATACATGATCATGCCTAGATAATCTCATAACTATGCACTTTTCTATCAATTGCTCGACAGTAATTTGTTCACCCACCGTAATACTTATGCTATCTTGAGAGAAGCCACTAGTTAAACCTATGGCCCCCGGGTCTATATTTTATCATATAAGTTTCCAATCTATCTTTTATTTGCAATCTTTACTTTCCAATCTATATCATAAAAATACGAAAAATATTTATCTTATCTTATTATAACTATCAGATCTCACTTTTGCAAGTTAGCGTGAAGGGATTGACAACCCCTTTATCGCATTGGTTGCGAGGTTCTTGTTTGTTTGTGTAGGTAGGAGGGACTTTTGAGGAGCCTCCTACTTGATTGATACCTTGGTTCTCAAAAACTGAGGGAAATACTTACGCTACTTTGCTACAACACTTGATAATCCTTGCTTTGATCTGGAAGAATTAACTCTGGGGCTGTAACCAAACATTTCTTCAACTCCTGAAAACTGGCTTCACATTCCTCAGTCCATTTGAACTTGGTGTCCTTCTTCAACAACTCCGTCATAGGCTTTGCAATCTTTGAGAAATTCTCAATGAACCTTATGTAGTATCCTGCGAGTCCAAGAAAACTCCGAATCTCTCCATCCGACGTGGGTGCTTCCCATTTAGTCACAGTGACAACCTTGGTGGGGTCTACTGCTATTCCTTCTCTAGATATAACATGTCTGAGGAATCCAACTTCCTTCAACCAAAACTCACACTTGCTAAACTTGGCATATAGCTGATGTTCTCTGAGCTTCTCAAGTACCAAACGCAAATGCTCCTTATGCTCTTCTTCATTCTTCGAGTAGACCAATATATCATCAATGAACACAACGACGAACTTATCCAAAAACTCCATAAACACCTTGTTCATCATGTTCATGAAATAGGCAGGTGCGTTAGTCAGACCAAATGACATAACGGTATACTCATATAGCCCGTACCTTGTGGTAAAGGCTGTCTTAGGTATATCCTGCTCTCGAATCTTCAGCTGGTGGTATCCTGATCGCAGATCGATCTTGGAAAATACTTTAGCTCCTTGCAACTGGTCAAAAAAATCATTGATCATCGGCAATGGGTACTTGTTCTTGATTGTCACTTCATTCAACGCACGATAATCAACAACCATCCTCAATGATCCATCCTTCTTCTCCACTAGAAGTACTGGGGATCCCCAAGGTGACAAACTTGGGCGAATATAACCTTTATCCAGTAACTCCTTAATTTGTTTCTTAATCTCCTCCAAATCCTGGGCGGGCATCCGATACGGTCTCTTAGATATTGGTCATGTTCCTGGCAAAAGCTCAATCAAAAACTCAATGTCTCTATCCGGTGGCATGCCTGGCAACTCCTCTGGAAATACATCAGGGAAATCCTTCACCACTGGTACTTCCTCCTGTACAACTCTTGATAAGGAATTCACTTGAGCCCTCTTCGGCACATGCCGGGATGCATACTTAATCCTTCTCCCTTCTGGGGTGGTGAGCATAATCGATTTACTGGCGCAGTCAATGTTCCCTCCATACTTTGATAACCAATCCATGCCTAATATTACATCCAGTCCTTATGACTCCAATACTATTAGGTCTGAGGGGAACACGTAGTTACCAATCCTTAATGGTAACCAATCACACCATAGGCTAGCCATATACTCTGCTCCTGGCGAGGTTTCTAACATGGGTGACCTAAGGGCTTGGGTTGGCAGGTTATACTTATCCACAAATTGATATGTATGAATGAGATGCACCAGTATCAAAAAGAACGATTGCAGTCAATGACTTAACCAAAACTTACCTATAACTGCATCGGGTTGCACTTCAACCTCCTCCACGCTAACTTGGTTCACTTGTCCCCTGTTGAAAGGGTTGGGCTTCTTCCCAGAGCTTCCATTGCCATTTCAATTCTTTGCTTCTGAACACTCCGTGGCGTAATGTCCATTCTTCCCGCACTTGAAACAAGTAATGTGACTTAGATCAGTCTTGGCGGGCGGTGCTGGGTTGGAACGGTTCTGGCCGTTGCTTCCTCCATTCCCATTCCCATTCTGGGGGGCACTATGATTATGCAAACTTCCTCCATTGGAATTATGGCCTCCGTGGTTGTGGTGAATGTGCCCTCCCGAGTTCGGGGTAAAACAAGGCCTCTTCTGGGCTCCTGAATTGTAATTCCCTTGTCCATACTTCCTCTTGCGGTTGTCTATCTGCTGCTGCTTCTCTTCAATCATGAGAGCTCTATCTACCACTCCTGGCAGTTGATGAAGGTTGCCACCATCAACTGCATGCTCAGCTCATCATTCAGTCCTTCCAGAAACTTCTCCTGCTTAGCGCATCTCAGAGTAACGCTATCCGGGGCATAACATGCTAACTTACTAACATCATCCATATACTAGCCCACTATGCGTCCTCCTTGGTGCAAGTTGCGAAACTCGCGCTTCTTCATGGCCATAGCTCCTGCTGAAACATGGGCAGTGCTGAAAGCTTGCTGAAACCGATCCCATGTAACAGGGTCAATGGGTTAAGTGGCTGTAAAATTCTCCCACCATGATGTTGCGGGTCCATCAAGTTGATGTGCGGCAAAACGCACTCTCTCCGCATCTGTGCATCCTGCAGTGGTCAGCTCCCTTCCGATCTTGTGGAGCCAATCATCTGCAACAATCGGCTCGGTGCTACTAGAGAACACCGGCGGATTCAGCCTTAGGAAACGGGCTAAGTGATCAACAGGTGGTGGTGGTGGTGGGTTGTTGTTGTTTTTCCCCTGGTTCTGATTCTGGACTAGTAGCTGCAACAGGGTATTCTACTGCTGGATCAATTGAGTGATCTCCGGTGGGAAAGCAAATCCATTGTCATGTCTCAGAGGCATCTGATGGGTTTAGAAAATATGAGAAAACAGAATAGAATGAGGTATAAAGGGAATACACTACCCATATGCACATGAGACAAACACAAATACATCACTTGAATCAATTCAAACAAGGGCATACAATCGGTCTAACTATCGTTACAGAAGTGCTCGGACTATACTATATACATGGGGGGAAGACTACTACTGATATGGTGGTCGGCTAGAAGTTTTAATCGGTAGAAGACTCCATGATATCCGCTCCAGCTTCATCAACATAGTCATCATCACTGTCGTCAGGGTCTAAGTCGGTGTCATCGATGATGATGCAGTCCTCCAAATGAATGTCCTTGGAATCATCGTCATCTGCTCCTGACGCGGGGTCTCCCATGAAAACTCCTAGCTTCCTCGTCAAATCGTCGTTCTTCTCCACGAGTATCGTCATCTCCTGATCATATCCATCGCGTGTAGACTTGAGTTCTTCCTCTAGCTCCCTGATCCTGGTCATTGCCTTCTTCAGATCTATCATGCCTGCGCACATCTGGTTCTCCTGGACGAATGTGCTGGTTTAACTCCTGGATGAAAGCTGCAATGGACCTATCCCTCCTAGTGTTGATCATCTCCCATTGCCCATCTCGGTACCCACATATCTTATAGATAGTATCCTTAAGATCCTTATGGTAAACTTCTCCAATGTGTCATATGGTGATGTGGGCTGCCATGCTGTATCCTAGACTCCAGGTTGGTGCATCAGAGGAAAACTCTATGGGCTCAGTGACTGGCATGAATGTCCTTCCTGGAACTTGAACTCGAATCATCCAACGCTCCTCTTCTGGTAAAGTGGCGATGTAGGTCCCGGTGAAGCTTGGTATTCCGATGCTCAGGTACCTAGTAACTTCCTTCAAGTGTCGTCCAAAAGGAGTATCTTCATCCGGTTGTGTAAACTTGTTCCTTGAGTCCGCCGTCCTATAGAGTAGAAAAGGAGAGGAGTTAGAAATGAGAAGAGAGGAGTGACCTATGGTTTTATCTTAGTGGTCATGTCCTACAGTCAGCGTGTGCTCTGATACCATCTTGTAGCGACCAGACCTCAAACAGTCCAGACTCTGTGCATCAGTGTCATCCCTAGATCAGTAATGCTGACACGCACAGTACTTGAGGATTTATAACAGAGTTTCAATCACACACTTATTACATCGAATGTCTCAAAAGAGAACTTATTACAATAATATGGCTTAAGGCCATATAAAAACGATAACAGCAAAAGGCTTGGGAGATAAAGTGAGTCCATCAACTCCAACGGCAGAGCTGAGTGAACGACAACGACCTATGGCACCTTACTGTCAATTCTAAAAGTCTCAGAACATCAAATGTTGCAGCCCAAACGGGTCAAAGAAATGGAATATGCCGCAATGTAACACATAGAGTAATGAATGTAATAAATGCTATCACTACATGCATATATGGCTGGTGGAAAGCTCTATGGTTACAGTTTTGCATAAAGCCAATTTTTTCCTACAACAAAGGAATAAATTTTATTTAACTATCATGGTGATTTTAAACATTGAGAAGGTTCCTCCAACTCAATCCCAATTAAACATCATCATTAACCCAATCAAATTAATTTAGAGTGATGAGATCAACATGCTAATCCAAGAACTAGATACTCAAGATGTCCATAACTGGGGACATGGCTAACCATGATTAGTTTGTACACTCTGCAGAGGTTTGCGCACTTTTCCCCACAAGACTTGAACACATCCATGATCAGAGGATCGAGACATAGTCTTTCTGAAGCATTAACTCCCTACTCTGGGTAGATAGTACCACCTACAACCCACTACATCTGCTAGTCTACCTCTTCAAGAGCTTCACGCAACTTACTCAACTATGCCAGAGCCCATATTGGCTTGTGGCTGCACACTGAAGTTTCTAGCATGAATAATATTATGATCCCTTTGAGCCTGGGTCGCGAACCGTAGGATGATCACACGGGTACTCCGGGATATCCTAGGACAACATTGGATTCTCCAGGTGCCCTGACAACCACTGGGTACTCCAGGGTGCCTCAACCAATCCACCCAGATGTGTATTTAAGTAGCCACCTTAAGTTAACCATTAGTTAAAGATACTCACATCTGTCATGGATACACTCACCCAATCCACGCCTACAAGAATATCATAGCAATACAAGCATAACGTAGAAGTAACTCCCAAAGGTTTGGTAACAAACAGGGAATAGGTTCTACCTCATCATCTACTTCCCAAACCCACATGTTATAATCATATCCTAACCATGCAATGTTTGAGAGTTGATCTAATGCATAAAAGCTGGGTAGTAAAGAGGTATGATCAAAGTGTTACTATCCTTGCTGATGATCCGCAAAACCTAGAGACTCGTAGTAGCACGCTTTGCACTCCGGGTATTCTATCGCAAACAAACAATAGTATACATAAGCACTCAAACAAGAAGCACGGGTAAAACTCAAATAAGAGATCTAACCAGAAAGTCCAACTGAAGAACTCTGGTTTGCAAAGAGATTCAAATCAAACGGAGCAAGGAAACTCAAACTACGAAAGAAACAAGATCCATTTACTAATATGGTCTAAAGTAAAATTTTACAGTACCAAAATCTTGTTCAAGTTGTTTAAACAAAAAGAGGGCTTCGAGACAAAGATCTAGGCGCTTGAATCACCTAAATCGGATAAACGAGCGAAAAGATAAACCAAAACGAAGATCGGGGCACAAATCGCGATCGAAAATAATCGCGGAAAAAATACTGGAAAATAAAATGCGACGAACAGGCTAACGAACAAACGTTCGCTGTCTGTGGCTAACGGGCAAACAGCGTTCGTTAAACGAACATACGGACGAACGTCCGATGTTTAACTAAACCGAAAAAAAGAACCGATCTAAAAAAAATCGGATCTAGGGTGCCGAATAAAACCGAAAGGTTTTCCCGAGAAACCCGGCGGTGGCTATACCTCAGGTGAGGTCGAGATTGGTAGCGGCAGCGGTGCATACTCGGCTCGGTGGCGGCATCGCCTCGGAGGCGGCGCGTCGTCAGCGCGGCGCAGGCGTATGGCAAGCAATGGCGGCGGCGGCGGCATGCAATGGCAAGGCGGTGATGGCGCGAGATAAGGCGGGTTAGGGTTTTAAGGGCGGGCGCTGGTCAAGGGGTCGGGCCCTTGGCTTACAAGGGCCACCAAGCTGAGTCTGTGTCGACACGGCCCTGTAAGGTCGGTAACTTCTTTTTAAAATAAATCCTGACGCAGAAAAACTAACGAAAGAAATATTAAATGGAGTCCAAAAATCCTGAAATAAATTTTCACGATACTCTAATAATATTGCGGACAAAGTGAACATTTATTTTGGCCTCTAATGCAATTTTGAAAAATGCATATTTTTCCTAATTCAAATAAAATAGCAAAAAAAAAGCTCCGAATAAAATTCTTATTGATTTTAATATTTTTCCTCCAATATTTCTTTATTTTGGAGAAGTCAATTTATGCCCTCTCTTTTATTTTCATATTGGAAATATTCAAAGAGAAAAATAATTAAAACCAAATGATCCTCTTTTCAAAATTTGAGAAAACTCAAATATGAAAATAACGAAATCCCCAACTCTCTTTGTGGGTCCTTGAGTTGCTTAGAATTTCTAGGATCAACCAAAAAAACAATAAATATGATATGCAATGATGACCTAATGTATAACATTCCAAATTGAAAATTTGGGATGTTACATCCCCACAATTGGTGCGTCCCCTAGGCCGGTCGCCTCCTCCCCTCCTTAATATACGGGGGCAGGGGGTGATACATCTCCAACGTATCTATAATTTTTGCTTGTTCCATGCTATTATATTACCCGTTTTGGATGTTTATGTGCTTTACTTTTCACTTTTATATCATTTTTGGGACTAACCTACTAACCGGAGGCCCAACCAGAATTGCTGTTTTTTTGCCTATTTCAGTGTTTCGAAGAAAAGGAATATCAAACGGAGTCCAAACGGATGAAACCTTCGGGAGCGATCTTTTTGGAACAAACGCAATCCAGGAGACTTGGAGTGGACGTCAAGAAGTAGCCAAGGCGGCCACGAGGCAGGAGGGCGCGCCCTAAGGGGGTGGGCGTGCCCCCCACCCTCGTGGGCCCCTCGTGGCTCCCCTGACCTACCTCCTTCGCCTATATATATCCATGTACCCTGAAAACATCCAGGAGCACCACGTAAAACTATTTCCACCGCCGCAACCTTCTGTATCTGCGAGATCCCATCTTGGAGCCTTCGTCGGCGCTCCGTCGGAGCGGGAATCGACCATGGAGGGCCTCTACATCATCTCCAAGGCCTCTCCGATGAGTTGTGAGTAGTTTACCACAGACCTTCAGGTCCATAGTTATTAGCTAGATGGCTTCTTCTCTCTCTTTGATTCTCAATACAAAGTTCTCCTCGATCTTCTTGGAGATCTATTCGATGTAAACTCTTTTTGCGGTGTGTTTGTCGAGATCCAATGAATTGTTGGTTTATGATCAAGTTTATCTATGAGAAATATTTGAATCTGCTCTGAATCCTTTTATGTATGATTCATTATCTTTGCAAGTCTCTTCGAATTATCAGTTTGTTTTGGCCTCCTAGATTGATCTTTCTTGCCATGGGAGAAGTGCTTAGCTTTGGGTTCAATCTTGCGGTGTCCTTTCCCAAAGGATACCGGGCAAGAAGGCACGATTGTATTGTTGCCATCAAGGATAAAAAGATGGGGTTTATATCATATTGTTTGAGTTTATCCTCTACATCATGTCATCTTGCTTAATGTGTTACTCTGTTTCACTTAACTTAATACTCTAGATGCAGGTGAGTCGGTCGATGTGTGGAGTAATAGTAGTAGATGCAGAATCGTTTCGATCTACTTGTTGCGGACGTGATGCCTATATACATGATCATGCCTAGATAATCTCATAACTATGAACTTTTCTATCAATTGCTCGATAGTAATTTGTTCACCCACCGTAATACTTATGCTATCTTGAGAGAAGCCACTAGTGAAACCTATGGCCCCCGGGTCTATCTTTTATCATATAAGTTTCCAATCTATCTTTTATTTGCAATCTTTACTTTCCAATCTATATCATAAAAATACGAAAAATATTTATCTTATCTTATTATCTCTATCAGATCTCACTTTCGCAAGTTAGCGTGAAGGGATTGACAACCCCTTTATCGCGTTGGTTGCGAGGTTCTTGTTTGTTTGTGTAGGTAGGAGGGACTTTTGAGGAGCCTCCTACTGGATTGATACCTTGGTTCTCAAAAACTGAGGAAAATACTTACGCTACTTTGCTGCATCACCCTTTCCTCTTCAAGGGAAAACCAACGCGGTGCTCAAGAGGTAGCAAGAAGGATTTCTTGCGCCGTTGTCGGGGAGGTCTTCGCTCAAGTCAAGACATACCAAGTACCCATCACAAACTCATCTCCCTCGCATTACATTATTTGCCATTTGCCTCTCATTTTCCTCTCCCCCACTTCACCCTTGCCGTTTTATTCACCCTCTCTTTCCCGTTAGCCTCTCTCTTTCGCTTGGCTTTTTGTGTGCTTGTGTGTTGGATTGCTTGTCACGATGGCGCAAGATAATATTAAATTGTGTGACTTTTCCAATACCAACAATAATGATTTCCTTAGCACTCCGATTGCTCCTCTTAATGATTCTGAATCTTGTAAAATCAATGCTACTTTGTTGAATCTTGCTATGAAAGATCAATTCTCCGGCCTTCCTAGTGAAGATGCTGCTACTCATCTAAACAATTTTGTTGATTTGTGTAATATGCAAAAGAAGAATGATACGGATAATGATATTGTTAAATTGACGTTATTTCCGTTTTCACTTAGAGATCATGCTAAAACTTGGTTTTCGTCTTTGCCTAAAAATAGTATTGATTCTTGGAATAAGTGCAAAGATGCTTTTATCTCTAAGTATTTTCCTCCCGCTAAGATCATCTCCCTTAGAAACGATATTATGAATTTTGAACAACTTGATCATGAGCATGTTACCCAATCTTGGGAAAGAATGAAATTAATGATTCGCAATTGCCCTACTCATGGTTTGAATTTATGGATGATCATACAAAATTTTTATGCCGGATTGAATTTTGCTTCTAGAAATCTTTTAGATTCGGCCGCGGGAGGCACTTTTATGGAAATCACTTTAGGAGAAGCTACTAAACTCCTTGATAATATTATGGTTAATTATTCTCAATGGCACACCGAAAGATCTACTAGTAAAAAGGTTCATGCAATAGAAGAGATTAATGTTTTGAGTGGAAAGATGGATGAACTTATGAAATTGTTTGCTACTAAGAGTGCTCCTATTGATCCTAATGATATGCCTTTGTCTACTTTGATTGAGAATAATAATGAATCTACGGATGTGAATTTTGTTGGTAGGAATAATTTTGGTAACAACACGTATAGAGGAAACTTTAATTCTAGGCCATTCCCTAGTAATTCCTCTAATAATTATGGTAATTCCTACAACAAATCTTATGGAAATTTTAATAAGATGCCCTCTGATTTTTAGAATAGTGTTAAAGAATTTATGATCTCCCAAAAGAATTTCAATGCTTTGCTTGAAGAAAAATTGCTTAAAGTTGATGAATTGGCTAGAAACGTTGATAGACTTTCTCTTGATGTTGATTCTTTGAAACTTAGATCTGTTCCACCTAAGCATGATATCAATGAGTCTCCCAAAGCCATGAGAATTTCCATTGATGACTGCAAAGAAAGATTTGCTAGGATGCGTGCTAAGAAGATTGCTTTTGTAAGAGTGTGTTCTTCTAGTTTCCATGAAAATAATGATGAATATCTAAAAGTTATTGATGTGTCCCCTATTAAATCTTTGTTTTGCAATATGAATCTTGATAATGATGGGACTGGAGATGAGTCAACTTTTGTTAAAAGGCGTCCCAATGATTCGGAGTTTTTAGATCTTGATGCTAAATTTGGTAAAAGTGGAATTGGAGAGATCAAAACTTTACTTAGCAATGAACCCACTATTTTGGATTACAAGGATATTAATTATGATAATTGTTCTTTAATATATTGTATTTCCTTGTTGCAATTCGTGTTGAATTTTCCCCATGCTTATAGTCAAAATAAAGCTTTTACCAAACATATTGTTGATGCTTTGATGCAATATTATAAGGAAAAACTTGAATTGGAAGTTCCTATACCTAGAAAACTTTATGATGAGTGGGAGCCCACTATTAAAATTAAAATTAAAGATAATGAATGCTATTGTTTGTGTGATTTGGGTGCTAGTGTTTGCATGATTCCAAAAACTTTATGTGATATGCTAGGTTTCCATGAATTTTATTATTGCTCTCTAAATTGCACCTTGCGGATTCCACTATTAAGAAACCAATGGAAAGGATTCATGATGTTCTTATTGTTGCAAATAGGAATTATGTGCCTGTAGATTTTATCGTTCTTGATATAGATTGCAATCTTTCATGTCCTATTATTCTTCGTAGACCTTTCCTTAGAACGATTGGTGCAATTATTGATATGAAGGAAGGGAATATTAGATTCCAATTTCCATTAAGGAAAGGCATGGAACACTTTCCTAGAAAGAAAGTCAAATTACCTTATGAATCTATTATGCGAGCCACCTATGAATTGAATGCCAAAGATGGCAATACTTAGATCTATTCTCGCTTTTATGCCTACCTAGGGGCGTTAAACGATAGCGCTTGTTGGGAGGCAACCCAATTTTATTTTTGTTCCTTGCTTTTTTTGCTTCTGTTTAGTAACAAATAATTCATCTAGCTTCTGTTTAGATGTCGTTTTATGTTTTAACTAGTAAACAAAAACTTTTGCACGCACGAGAATAATTTTAATAAATCACAGGAACGTGCTTTTGAGTTGATTCATTTTGCAATAGATCAATAGACAAATTGCCCAAGACTTCCTATTTTTATAGGATTTAGAGTTCCAGAAGTATTCGAAAGTTATAGATTGCTACAAATTGTTCTGTTTTTGACAGATTATGTTTTTTGTGTGTTGTTTACTTATTTTGATGAATCTATGAGTAGTATCGGGGGGTATGAACCATAGAGAAGTTGGAATAAAGTAGGTTTAACACCAATATAAATAAAGAATGAGTTCATTACAGTACCTTATGTGGTGGTTTTTCTTTCTTGCACTAACGAAGCTTATGAGATTTCCTGTTGAGTTTTGTGTTGTGAAGTTTTCACGTTTTGGGTAAAGATTTGATGGACTATGGAATAAGGAGTGGCAAGAGCCTAAGCTTGTGGATGCCCATGGCACCCCAAGATAATCCAAGGACAACCAAAAGCCTAAGCTTGGCGATGCGCCGGAAGGCATCCCCTCTTTCGTCTTCGTCTATCGGTAACTTTACTTGGAGCTATATTTTTATTTGCCACATGATATGTGTTTTGTTTGGAGCGTCTTGTATGATATGAGTCTTTGATTTTTAGTTTACCACAATCATCCTTGTTGTACACACCTTTTGGGAGAGACACACATGATTTGGAAGTTATTAGAATACTCTATGTGCTTCACTTATATCTTTTGAGCTAGATAATTTTCCTCTAGTGCTTCACTTATATCTTTATAGAGCATGGCGGTGGATTTATTTAGTAGAAATTTTTTATCTCTCATGCTTCACTTATATTATTTTGAGAGTCTTTTAGAACACCATGGTATTTGCTATGGTTATAAAATTGGTCCTAGAATGATGGGCATTCAAGTTGGGTATAATAAAAACTATCATAGAAAGTGAATTGGATGCTATGATCAATTTGATGCTTGATAATTGTTTTGAGATATGAGGATGGTGATATTAGAGTCATGCTAGTGGAATAATTATGAATTTGAGGAATACTTGTGTTGAAGTTTGTGATTCCCGTAGCATGCACGTATGGTGAACTGCTTTGTGATGGAGTTGGAGCATAATTTATTTATTGATTGTCTTCCTTATGAGTGGCGGTTGGGGGCGAGCGATGGTCTTTTCCTACCAATCTATCCCCCTAGGAGCATGCGTGTAGTACTTTGTTTCAATAACTTGTAGATTTTTGCAATAAGTATATGAGTTCTTTATGACTAATATTGAGTCCATGGATTATACGCACTCTCACCCTTCCACCATTGCTAGCCTCTCTTGTGCCGCGCAACTTTCGCTGGTACCATACACCCACCATATACCTTCCTCAAAACAGCCACCAAACCTACCTATTATGGCTTTTCCATAGCCATTCCGAGATATACTGCCATGCAACTTTCCACCGTTCTGTTTATCATGACACGCTCCATCATTGTCATATTGTTTTTGCATGATCATGTAGTTGACATCGTATTTGTGGCAAAGCCACCTTGATAATTCTTTCATACATGTCATTCTTGATTCATTGCATATCCCGGTACACCGCCGGAGGCATCCACATAGTCATATTTTGTTCTAAGTGTTGAGTTGTAATTCCCGAGCTGTAAGTAAATAAAAGTGTTATGATCTTCATTATTAGAGCATTGTCCCAAGTGAGGAAAGGATGATGAAGACTATGACTCCCCCACAAGTCGGGATGAGACTTCGGACTTTATAAAAATAAAAGAGGCCAAAGAAGCCCAAATAAAAAAAGAGGTTAAAGAAGCCCACCAAATTAAAAAAAAAGAGAGAGAAGAGAGAAGGGACAATGTTACTATCTTTTTTCCACACTTGTGCTTGAAAGTAGCACGATGATCTTCATGATAGAGAGTGTCCTATGTTGTCACTTTCATATACTAGTGGGAATTGTTCATTATAGAACTTGGCTTGTATATTCCAATGATGGGCTTCCTCAAAATGCCCTAGGTCTTCCCGAGCAAGCAAGTTGGATGCACGCCCACTTAGTTTCTTTTATTGAGCTTTCATATACTTATAGCTCTAGTGCATCTGTTGCATGGCAATCCCTACTCACTCACATTGATATCTATTAATGGGCATCTCCATAGCCCGTTGATACGCCTAGTTGATGTGAGACTATCTTCTCCTTTTTGTCTTCTCCACAACCACCATTCTATTCCACATATAGTGCTATGTCCATGGCTCACGCTCATGTATTGTGTGAAAGTTGAAAAAGTTTGAGAACATAAAAGTATGAAACAATTGCTTGGCTTGTCATCGGGGTTGTGCATGATTAAATACTTTGTGTGATGAAGATAGAGCATAGCCAGACTATATGATTTTGTAGGGATAGCTTTCTTTAGCCATGTTATTTTGAGAAGACATGATTGCTCTGTTAGTATGCTTGAAGTATTATTGTTTTTATGTCAATATGAACTTTTGTCTTGAATCATTTGGATCTGAACATTCATGCCACAATAAAGAAAATTACATTGAGAAATATGCTAGGTAGCATTCCACATCAAAAATTCTGTTTTTATCATTTACCTACTCGAGGACGAGCAGGAATTAAGCTTGGGGATGCTTGATATGCCTCCAACGTATCTATAATTTTTTATTGTTCCATGCTATTACATTACCCGTTTTGGATGTTTATGGGCTTTACTTTTCACTTTTATATCATTTTTGGGACTAACCTACTAACCGGAGGCCCAGCTCGAATTGCTATTTTTTTGCCTACTAACCTAATAAGAGATATAACCAGAAAGTTCTACTGAAGAACTCCAGTTTGCAAAAAGAATCAAATCAAACGGAGCAATGAAACTCAAACTACGAAAGAAACAAGATCCGTTTACTAATGTGGACTAAAGTCAAATTTTACAGTACCAAAATCTTGTTCAAGTTGGTCAAATAGAAAGAGGGCTTTGAGATGAAGATCTAGGCGCTTGAATCACCTGAATCGGATAAACGAGCGAAAAGATAAAGTAAAAAGAAGATCAGGGTAGAAATTGTGATCGATAATAATCCCGGTAAAAACCCTGGAAAATAAAACACGACGAACAGGCTAACGAACGAACGTTCGCTGTCTGTGGCTAACGGACGGACAACGTTTGTTCAAACGAACGTACGGACGAACATCCGCTTTTTAACTAAACCGAAAAAACGAACCGATCTGAAAAAAACTGGATCTAGGGTTTCGAATAAAACCGAACGGTTTTCCAAGAAAACCAGCGGCGGCTATACCTCCGGTGAGGTCGAGATCGGCGGCGCAAGGCTTGTCGAGGCGGCGACGGAAGAAGGCAATGTGAGTCTTGTGGCAAGGCGGTTAGGGTTTCAAGGGCGGGCGGGCTGGTCAAGGGTTGGGCCCACCCCGACTTATAAGGGCGGGCCATGAGTCCGTGCGGACACTGACCGTAAGGTTGGTAACTTTTTAAAAAAATCCTGATGCAGAAAAACTAACGAAAGAAATACTAAACGGAGTCCAAAATTCCTGAAATAAATTTTCACGGTCCTCTAATAATATTGCGGACAAAGTGAACATTTATTTGGGCCTCTAATGCAATTTAAAATACGCATATTTTTCCTAATTCAAATAAAATATCAAAAAAACTCCGAATAAAATTCTTATTGATTTTAATATTTTCCCTCCGATATTTCTTTATTTTGGAGAAGTCATTTTATCCCCTCTCTTTTATTTTCATATTGGAAATATTCGAAGAGAAAAATAACTAACCAAATGATCCTCTTTTCAAAATTTGAGAAAACTCAAATATGAAAATAACGAAATCCCCTACTCTCTTCGTGGGTCCTTGAGTTGCTTAGAATTTCTAGGATCAACCAAAAAAACAATAAAATATGATATGCAATGATGACCTAATGTATAACATTCCAAATTGAAAATTTGGGATGTTACATCCCCACAATTGGTGCGTCCTCTAGGCCGGCCGCCTCCTCCCCTCCTCCTTTATATACGGGGGCAGGGGGTGATACGTCTCCAACGTATCTATAATTTTTGATTGTTCCATGCTATTATATTACCCGTTTTGGATGTTTATGGGCTTTACTTTTCACTTTTATATCATTTTTGGGACTAATCTACTAACCGGAGGCCCATCCCAAATTGCTGTTTTTTTTTCCTATTTCAGTGTTTCGAAGAAAAGGAATATCAAACGGAGTCCAAACGTTGAAACCTTCGGGGGCGATCTTTTTGGAACAAACGCAATCCAGGGGACTTGGAGTGGACGTCAAGAAGCAGTCGAGGCGGCCACGAGGTAGGAGGCCGCGCCCTAGGGGGGTGGGTGCGCCCCCCACCCTCGTGGGCCCCTCGTGGCTCCCATGATCTACCTCCTTCGCCTATATATATCCACATACCCGGAAAACATCCAGGAGCACCACGAAAAACTATTTCCACCGCCGCAACCTTCTCTATCCGCGAGATCCCATCTTGGAGCCTTCACGGCCTCACGAGGGGGAATCGACCATGGAGGGCCTCTACATCATCTCCAAGGCCTCTCCGATGAGTTGTGAGTAGTTTACCACAGACCTTCGGGTCCATAGTTATTAGCTAGATGGCTTCTTCTCTCTCTTTGATTCTCAATACAAAGTTCTCCTCGATCTTCTTGGATATCTATTCGATGTAACTCTTTTTACGGTGTGTTTGTTGAGATCCGATGAATTGTGGTTTTATGATCAAGTTTATCTATGAGAAATGTTTGAATCTCCTCTGAGTCCTTTTATGTATGATTGGTTATCTTTGCAAGTCTCTTTGAATAATCAGTTTGGTTTGGCCTATTAGATTGATCTTTCTTGCAATGGGAGAAGTGCTTAGCTTTGTGTTCAATCTTGCGGTGTCCTTTCCCAGTGACAGCTGGGGCAGCAAGGCACGTATTGTATTGTTGCCATCAAGGATAAAATGATGGGGTTTATATCATATTGTTTGAGTTTATCCCTCTACATCATGTCATCTTGCTTAATGCGTTACTCTGTTCTTATGAACTTAATACTCTAGATGCAGGCAGGAGTCGGTCGATGTGTGGAGTAATAGTAGTAGATGCAGAATCGTTTCGATCTACTTGTTGCGGACGTGATGCCTATATACATGATCATGCCTAGATAATCTCATAACTATGCATTTTTCTATCAATTGCTCGACAGTAGTTTGTTCACCCACCATAATACTTATGCTATCTTGAGAGAAGCCACTAGTGAAACCAATGGCCCCCATGTCTATATTTTATCATATAAGTTTCCAATCTATCTTTTATTTGCAATCTTTACTTTCCAATCTATATCATAAAAATACCAAAAATATTTATCTTATCTTATTATCTCTATCAGATCTCACTTTCGCAAGTTAGCGTGAAGGGGTTGACGACCCCTTTATCACGTTGGTTGCGAGGTTCTTGTTTGTTTGTGTAGGTACGAGGGACTTTTGAGGAGCCTCCTACTGGATTGATACCTTGGTTCTCAAAAACTGAGGGAAATACTTACGTTACTTTGCTACATCACCCTTTCCTCTTCAAGGGAAAACCAACGCAGTGCTCATGAGGTAGCAGGGGGCACCCCAAAGGCACAACAATTGTTCTCTTTGTTGTGTGCGGTGCCCCCTCCACAGTTTACTCCTCCGGTCATAGCGTCGTAGTGCTTAGGCGAAGCCCTGCGTGGATCACATCATCAACACCGTCGCCATGCCGTCGTGCTGACGGAACTCTCCCTCGACCCTCTATTGGATCAAGAGTTCGAGGGACGTCATCGAGCTGAACATGTGCTGAACACGGATGTGTGGTACGTTCGGTACTTGGATCGGTTGGATCGTGAAGACGTTCGACTACATCAACCGCGTTAACTAAAGCTTCCGCTTTCGGTCTACGAGGGTACGTGGACAAACTCTCCCCCTCTCATTGCTATGCATCTCCTAGATAGATCTTGCATGATCGTAGAATTTTTTTCGAAATTGCATGCTACGTTCCCCAACATGGCAAGCTATATTTAAATGGTTCGAAGCAGCATCAGCCGAAAAGAAATTAAAATGGTAAGATGAAACTAGGGATGTAAGGCGCAAATAAACGACATCCGCCAGTCCCATCTAGTTAGCTTTTGCTAGCTCCGTAGTTCATTTTCCTCAAAAACCAAAAACTATTTTGAACTATCATACCACTAGTGGACTTTAATCGGGATTAAACGGGGCCCAGTTGACATCCCTAGTTGAAAGGGAGTGTACCACCGCTATATTTAAGTTACCAAGGCATCTAAGCAGTTGAAATAATCTGAGAAAACACTTAACAGTGTGGCCTTATATAAACTATGAAGACAGTCTTGTGATGAAGTTCACAGGAAAATTAAGGACTCAAATGAACTAGGCATGCATTTCTTTACGATAGTAGAGTAGGCACTGCTGACATATATTGGCCAACTCAGGTATAGCCTAACAAGTAACAAACAAGCATTCGAATCAAGCAATACAACAAAACAGACAACTGAACTATTTGTAATTCTGTATGATTACAGGTTGAGGGCACAAGCCAAGAAAGCAACCCACACGCATTACATTTCACATGTACTAAGACACACTGGCTTACCATATGTTGTTGTGAAGCCTCGTTGCTGTTGCAATGTTCTTTGAAAATATCGTCAGCATTCTGTGATTGCAAATCTAGTTTTTGTATTTTATTCTGCACCCTCTATTTAGTTAAAATTAATTTTAATCGCATGCACTGGTTCGAATTGATCATCAATGGTTCATCTAAATTAATGAAAGAAGAGTGTGTGTTTACACGACAATATATGTTCTTCACTCTATTTTTATGCTTGTTCGAGGTGCCAGTCCTAAAAGAATAAATATTTTGCTTGATAGGGTTGGCAGCTCCATAATTAATAGAAGCAACAAATTAATCATGCAACTTGGGAAGATCAAGAACGCACAAAAAAGTAATGAACAGAGGCTCGGAGCAGTGATGTAATAGGTAGCATCACAAAATGATGTTACTGTACACTCCCTCATGCATATATAAACAATCAATCTTGTTACATGAATACTGCCTCCTTTGCAAAATACTCAAAGTTATAGTTCATTAATCAAACATCTTTAAGTAAAAAAACTATTCAAATATTTTTCATTACAAACTAATGATCTAAAAAAATTCTTCGGCATGTCAAAATGATAGCAGACAATTTCTAATGTCAAAATGACTACTAGTACAACCCGCAAAAAAAAACTACTTGTACAAATTTAGTGTCTTTAATTTAATTAGTACAACTTTAGTGTCTTTGATTAACTACAACTTTAGTCGAAGTTGTACTAGTACCATCATCCGGAATTCATTGTCGCCGAAATGGATATATCCAGATGTACTTCAGTGTTAGATACATCCGTTTAAACGACAAATAAGACGGAGATAGTATTAAATCAAAGACATTTATTTTGAAACGGAGGGAGTACTGGTTAAAATGTTCGAATTTGGCCCAAATGTGAATGTACGAAAAGCAAGTTACCAAAGACTTTCGAGGCAGGGCCCACGCTAGAAGCTCTAGCAAGCCGAGCTGCCGCCAAGTGTACATTTCTCTTGCCCAATTGGATAAGCCGGGGGCCTTCACCTCCTTCGTCGCCACCCGCCACTACTCGATCACATCTGCTGTTCCGGCCGTCGCACTCTTCACGACTCCTCCCGGCGCATTCTCCAGCCTTCTAGAACGCTCGCCTTCTTGCTCCTTCCGAAGCATTTTAAGCTCCCCTCATGAGCTCCCGGGATCTCCACACCAAAACCAAAGCACCAGATCGAACAGGCAGCAGGCACCACCAATCAAGCTTCACAGCAGCTCGCCGCCAGCAATGGCTTCCACTTCGCTCGTTGCAACTATCGTGTGTAGCAGCAGCAGCAGCACTAGTAGGAGAGCAACCTTACCAAGAAGCTTCTGCAAGAACCATCACAGGCCACCTCTCAGGCCTCTCAGGAGCAGCTCCCTCGTCAGGTGCTCGCTGCGGGAGCAAGATCGGGCGACGGAGAACCGGCCGGTCTCCTCCACTGCCGTTGCTCCTGGCGAGCAAAAGGTCGAGGAGGCGAAGAAGGTGTCGTCGTATCATGCCGGAGGAGGAGGGGAAGGAGATCATGAGGAAGGAGGTGATGATGGTGATGACAGAGAGAAGAGCAGGGATGAGCAGCAGGAGGTGGACTGGAGGTCGGACGAGGAGTTCAAGAAGTTCATGGGCAACCCGTCCATCGAGGCCGCCATCAAGCTCGAGAAGAAGCGCGCCGACCGGAAGCTCCGGGAGCTCGACCGCGAGCCCGACGCCAGCCCGGTCGCCGGCCTGCTCCGTGGGTTCATCAAGGGCACGCTGCAACGGGAGAAGCAGAGGCTGGAGGAGGCCGAGCAGACCTTCAAGGCGCTCGACCTCAACAAGGTAATCTTCTATTTATTTAACCTCAATGATCATCGGTTGTACTGCTAGTTGGTATTCGCAGTTCAATCATGGGAAATTCGTGAAGATTTGTCGAAACCTGAGTGCTCGAATTAATGGTGCAGCTCAAGAGCTGTTTCGGGTACGACACGTTCTTCGCGGTGGACGTGCGGAGGTTCGGCGACGGCGGCATCTTCATCGGCAACCTGAGGAAGCCCATCGAGGAGGTGAGGCCGAAGCTGGAGAAGAAGATCGCGGAGGCGGCCGGGACAGAGGTCACCCTGTGGTTCATGGAGGAGAGGAACGACGACATCACCAAGCAGGTCTGCATGGTGCAGCCGAAAGCAGAGATCGAGCTGCAGCTGGAGGTGACCAGGCTGAGCACGCCGTGGGGCTACCTGAGCGCCGTGGCGTTGGCCGTCACGACCTTCGGGACCATAGCTCTCATGAGCGGCTTCTTCCTCAAGCCCGGAGCGTCCTTCGACGACTACGTCTCCGACGTCCTCCCCCTCTTCGGAGGCTTCCTCTCCATCCTCGGCGTGTCCGAGGTACTGCATCGTCTGCTAATTAAGGCTTTTCTTGCATATATGCTTCTAGTTTGTAATGGTCTTGGGAACAACAATGTCATGGCAGATTGCGACGAGGTTGACGGCGGCGAAGTACGGCGTGAAGCTGAGCCCGTCGTTCCTGGTGCCGTCGAACTGGACGGGGTGCCTGGGCGTGATGAACAACTACGAGTCGCTGCTGCCGAACAAGAAGGCCCTGTTCGACATCCCCGTGGCCCGCACGGCCAGCGCGTACCTGACGTCGGTGGTGCTGGCCGTCTCGGCCTTCATCGCCGACGGCAGCTTCAACGGCGGCGAGAACGCCCTGTAAGTAGCAGTAGCAGCACAACCATACGTACTACATCTCGGCGCCATTGTTAATCCCAGCCAGAGCTCTGACGACGTTTCGCGCGCGGCGGACTGGCAGGTTCATCCGGCCGGAGTTCTTCTACAACAACCCGCTGCTGTCGTTCGTGCAGCAGGTGATCGGGCCGTACGCGGACGAGCTGGGGAACGTGCTGCCCAACGCGGTGGAGGGCGTGGGCGTGCCGGTGGACCCGCTGGCGTTCGCGGGGCTGCTGGGGATCGTGGTGACGTCGCTGAACCTGCTGCCGGTCGGGCGGCTGGAGGGCGGCCGGGTCGCGCAGGCGCTCTTCGGGCGGCGCACGGCAGCGCTGCTGTCGTTCGGCACGTCGCTGCTGCTGGGGGCGGGCGCCGTCGGCGGCAGCGTGCTGTGCCTGGCGTGGGGGCTCTTCGCCACCTTCATCCGCGGCGGGGAGGAGATCCCGGCGCAGGACGAGATCACGCCGCTCGGGAGCGAGCGCTACGCGTGGGGCTTCGTGCTCGCCGTCGTCTGCCTCCTCACGCTCTTCCCCAACGGCGGCGGCACCTACTCCAGCTCCTTCCTCGGCGAGCCCTTCTTCAGGGGCGGCATCTAGACTAGACCTGCTTGGATAGCTGCACCGTCAGTGATCCTAGTAGCGTAGCGTGTGTATATCGTTAGCACTTAGCACTTCACTAACTAACCACTACAATTTGCACTCTAAAATCTCCTCTCTTTTCCCCCATGCTCCCTGCAGCTGTACTGCAAAAAAAATCATGTTGTTCTCCACTCATTTTTTTAGATGTTTCCTGGTGAGTATAAGGGGATAAAATGTACCGATACTCTGAAGCCACAGCATTTGTGTACTCTTTCTTAGCGAGGAAACATTGGTGTACTCGGTGCAAAACTGGCAATTGCATCTGGAAACATGAAGCAGCAAAGCGTTTGTGCATAAAGTAGGAAGAAACAGAAAAAGTCAGGATCAAGAGGCACGGTTTATTCATTAGTATTAGGATGACTGGGTCAGGCTGCATACAGTAATTACAAGTGATGGATCAGCTACTCCATCTGCGATCTTAATATTAGAATGCATTGCCTCTGCGATCTTGTCAAACAATTTCTGCATATGCTCTGACTATGTTCTATTCCATCTTGGGCTCTTGGCCTTCAAAATTGTACTTACACAAGGCTGGTGGTAATTCTTGCCTCTTTGAGCTTGTTGATCTCACCACCTCCGCACAAGCGATGTGAGCAACTGCAAGGATAAAGGAAGTTAGTTGGCATACGCTAAAACCGGCCATTTGTCGATTTGTCAGTGCTTGAAAGAAAACAATTTGCAGTTGGAACGAAGACGACTTTCAACGGGAACCAAGAAGCACAAAGCCTTTGCATAGAGCAAAGGTTTCTCCTAAAACATAAGCGATACACTTCAATTTTCATCACTGCATTTGTTTTGAGAGCTTGTCGGCCTTGTTACAAAGATGAGCTTCTCCATTCATGACAAGTTTAAGTAAGAATGATTTGATGGAAGTAGTTAACTGGGGAAAACATGCCAGATTATACCAAAAAGTCATAACAGAACTTCCCGTACGAAATAACGAAATTTTTTGCCATGTTGGTAACACAAAACTTTCAACTAGTTTGTATACTTCAACAGAACTGCAATAATATATTACATGGTAGAGTAACTGATAATATAGGTATCATTCAGTTGTTTGCAATCATCAGATAAAGAAGTACGTAACCTCAGAAAGGATAAAGCATTGCTCTATGTGTAAATATTTACAAAATAGCGAAACAACAGCGTACGATAATATCAATCTTTGGATAAACTAGCTGCAAAGAATTGAAAAAAAATATGCGAAAAGAAAATGAAGCATATGCCTGGACATGTTTATCAATAGGCTAATCATATGTACGGAGATACATTTAAGATAATTTTTGAGTTAAAATGGTCTTCCATGCAAACATCTGCATGAAATCAACAATGCTGTGGTAAACTGGTAATGGTTTCAAAAAAACTTCTAACCTCAAAAAGCTCAAAGGGATTTCCCTTTTTGTAGACATCATTCTTCTTGCTCTGTCCAGCGGCAAGAACTTGTGAAATCAGAGCACGCCATGCAGTCAACAAGACCCCGGTACTTCCCATGGCCACCAAGATGAAAGGAGCTTGTGGAATATGACCAGAGCTAACTGAACGAATGGCAATTCCTAACTGGACGGAGAGAGTAACTCAAAGTAAGTACCAGACAATTAGATGCTTCTATGCTAACGAAGGCATCCAACAAAGAAGAGTGTGGACAATCACATAGTAAGAAACATGATCATGAACATGTTTTAGAGAGTTCAGAACATACATAGATGCAAATGCAGACTTATGCAAGTTAACAGTGGCTCTCCAGCTTCAGAAGCTATGACCAAGTTCAATTATGTTTGTGTAAGATTTCCTAGAATTACGTATTGTTCAACACCCCGTGAAACAAACAACCTACTAGTAAATCCTACTTCCTCCGTCCCAAAATAAGTGACTCAACCAACTTAAGTTGAGTCACTTATTTTGGGACGGAGGGGGTACATTTTGAACTAAAAATTTGCATACACGTCAAAAATATTATGAAGTTATCCAAATTATTACTACTAGCAGGCTTAACACAACAGCATAGATGTCCAAAACCACAGATACTCAACCGTCAATGCCATCATTGATGCTTGTTTATTTAGTTAGTCTCACAAATACAAGACCTGTCACATTGTGCTTCAAGTTTACCATCCCAAATAATATATTGGAATAAGAAGAAACTAGCAAAACAGATAAACATGAGAGATACCAGTATATTGCGTAAGTTAAACACACAAAAAAACACTATCCTTAATTCCACAGGTCATTATTGAGGTGGGCAAGTACCAAGAGCACGAGCACAGAAGAATGCCACCATTTGTTTCCTCGCTGTTGCAGGACCATAAGGTTTTGACAAGCTTTTTTTCCACATCACTATCACTCTATCAGACAGGATGTGGGAGTATATCCTAGCAAAGGCATACAATCTATTTTAAAATTTTGGACACATTACTTGGTTGATAGAACCATAGAGAAGATTCTTAATTTTCTTAGTAAGGCGATGTATTTGTCTATTTGGTAGTGCCAATAAAAAAGTTGTCAAGCAAAGGATCTTCATTGGACTCGGGTCACGGGTTCGGGTCCTGGAAACAGCCTCTTGCAGAAATGTAGGGAAAGGCTGCGTACAAAAGACCAAAGTGGTCGGACCCTTCCCCAGACCCTGCGCAAGCGGCTGCCCTTTAAAGGATCTTCATTGGGCTCCTAAAAGGTAGTCAAATGTGTGGCAAGTTTATTTGACTACATATACTTCATGAGGTTGACGATAGGGAATTTTTAAGGTTATTGTACAAAAACCCCATGCTATTTTTTGCTTGTGCCCTTTCTCCAAAGTGAATCCGTCCTCCTCAACTTTCCTCATGCAGTTAAAGCATATACTATGTTTAAACTGTCTCCCTAACTTGCCTTCAAAAGCTACGGAACAGAAACAGTATGCTATCTTTGCCGACAAGGGATGGTTTTCCATTATCACTTTCGTTCAGCAGAAAAAGAAAAAAACGGTCACCAGATCACCTTGTTAAAAACTGACGTTGCATACGATGGATGTATTGATAAAGACTTGCTACAACATACCAGGCACAATGAACTATGGAGAATCTACGACAGAGCACATGTTCAACAGAATGGGCATGGATAGCTTGATGAAACAAGGCACTAGCAACAGGCAACAATTAATTGTATGTTAAGTCAATGTCCATGAATCCACAACTTACAAAATACACATTACCAAATCGACATCTATGTTCTTCTCATCAAACTAGTAATACAAATCAGTGGATTTATGTATGTTCCAGTTAATGGTCTAGTTTGGTTCTGAGTATAAGTTCTAATAGGAGACAAATTACCGGTATACCAACAGCCCAGGATTTCGCTGCAACAGTTACAGCCTTCCCGACACCATTGCTTCCTTTGGCATCATCACCAAATCCACCAAGGAAGTAGGCGCTAAGCAACCAACCTGCAGAAGACCAGATTCCGTTAGCAACCCCTTCGTTCAACAGAAGAACATCATCAGAGGAAAAAAGAAGAGGCGGACACGTTTTTCTGACCAGCAATGAACGGATCGGCCGTCTTGAACGTCTCGGCGTCAAGCACGGGCAGGCCATGGCTGAGCCTCCCTATCGCGGAGAAGAGCAGGAGGCAAAGCAGATCCCCTCCGGCCAGAAGCCCTATCTTCCTGCGAACGCAAGGGATCAGCGAACGAACAGAACGTGAGAATCGAAGACAGGCGTAAATACAAATGGGGAACGGCGCGTCGCGGGTGAGGGGATTACGCGTAGGAGACGAGCTTGGACTGGGCGTCGGCCTGGCCGGGCCTCTCGACCTGGATGACGCCCTCGAGGGGCACGCGGTCGTCGCTGACGCCGAGGAGGACGGGGTCCTCGGCGGCGGGGGAGCCGGAGGGGCCCTCGCCCGCGGCCGCGTGGGTGGCGGAGGCGCGGCGGGCGCGTCCCGCGCGTCGGCGGCGCCGGAGAGCGCGAGGCGGCGGCGCGCGACGCGGGGGCCGGCGAAGAGGGGGTAGGGGTTGGCGCCCCGGCGGCTGGCGAGCGGCTTGGAGGGCAGCCGCCGCGCGGAGAGGGAGCCGTTGGCGGCCTGGCTGACCAGCAGCATCGTTCGTCCCGAGGCGGCGGTGGCGCCGGCGGCGGGTGGGAGGGTGGGGGGAAGGTGAGCTGGGTTTGAACGGGAATGGATGGGTTTCCTCCCGGGTTTGGGTGGCCTAAATTTTGCTTCCCGGTGCGGCGGTGGGCCCGGGCCAATCGTTGGCTCGGCCTCTCGGCTGCGGGCCCGGGTCACGACTCATGAGAGTGTCGTGGGTCGTTTGCCGCCTCGCCCGCATGGCAAACATGGTTCATTTCGTGCGCATGGCTTTGACTCAGGATTTTAAAAACGTAGAAATATCAAATGAATTTTTAGAAGGATTCTAATCCTCCAAAAATTCTGCGAAAATCCTTTGAATGAAAGAGGCTCATGGTTTGCATACGTACGAATTTTTCATATCTTCCGGAGAATCAATTTGCATTGCTTCCGTTTGGTTCCTCGGTAAAATCGGTTATAGCCTCGCTAGGCAAGGACCAGTGTTTGGTACTGAAGAAAATACCTAGCTTTTAAGGGCCAGCTAGCCTCACTGGGCCAGGAAAAACTTGCCCGCCAGGGAGAGCCAAATCGGCTCGCTCTCAACGGCAAATCTTCTGGCGCAAAAAAACTCCACACGAGACCCCGCACGTTCCGTCACGTAACTACCATCAAAACCAACACATCCAAACGCACATCTTACGGCAAGGCTGGCAAAGCCGAGCTAGGCTAGTGTAGCTATAGCTCACCCGACAATGCAACCAAACATTCCCTTTACAGCTCAATCAGGACAGGAAATAGCAGGCTTGAAATAATAATGAGCCGGAGTAAAAGAAACCAATTACAAAGGAACTGAGTTGTATATATCCCACGGAGAGGGAACTGCACAAACCACCATTTATCGGGGTTAGTGTTGCACAAAACACCTACTATATATGTTTGTTACAAAAAACACCACATATTGGTGTAATACATTGCAGATAGATCTACGGAAAGACTAACGCCCACACGTGTGGGCGTCTGTCAACTCGCCCACACGCATGGATCCTCGTCCAACCATTTCTGCACGGATCCTGGCGCGTTCTAGCAGATTTTTTTTATGTCACATAGGACTGGGCTGGTGTGTGGGCATTCATCCGGTCGCCCACACGCCTGCTTTCACCACGAGTGGGCCGGGTGTGGGCGTTTAGCGCCGCCCACACGCCAGCCACGCACACGAAGGGCTGGTGTGTGGGTGTTTATCAGTTCGCCCACACGCCCGTCTCTTCTCCCACACCCAAAGTTGTCAGTTGCCATGTGTGTTGCGGCGTACATGGAAACTGCCCTAGCGTGCTTGTAAGCAGATGACAACTCTCTCTTTTTACCTCGAGTTGCCATGTGTTCTGCAGGGTACATGGTGTTGGAGATATGCCCTAGAGGCAATCATGTATGATGATATTTCCTATGTGTTTATGAATAAAGATAGTCCTTGGACATTATCAATGATGTGTATCAGCAAGTACGTGACTTGTTTGTGGGACTATGCATTGTATGATGATTGTCCTAAAAGGTCCCTAGTCGAAAGGGCTGTGTGGACGCGCAGCCGACTAGACTAGCATATGACACGGTCGATGGCTTGGTCTCACTAACCATAGAGCATTGGATGCTAACCGGATAATATGAACTTGGAAAGGTCTGGTCGGATTCGACGTAGTCGGATCCGAGTCGAGATAAGGTCCGAGTCGGACAAACCCAACTATGAGACGCAGCGATATGTCATCTGTGAGTCTCTAGTACAACATACGTTCTATGTCCTAAGACCTGAGCTGACGCATGTACTCGGGATGGTGACAGACTTGCTTTGGGCCGACCAAACGCTACTCCGTGACTGGGTAGTTACAAAGGTAGGTTTCGGGTTTGTCTAGTCCCATGGTGCGAGACATAGTCGAGCAAGATGGGATTTGCCCCTCCGATAAGGAGAGATATACTCTGGGCCCCTCGTGTGATCCGACCAGGATAAGCATGGCCATGCGACAAGGATTATGAGATAATCCGGATTGTGGTCGGCATCACTGGAACGAGAAAGAGGTCGAGCTAGCACAAGGATGACAGTCTCACCTTAAGCCCGACAACATATATCGTGAGGCAAAGGGAACAGAAGTGTGACACGTTGTACAGGTTCGCCTAACCAGCTTCATAGTCTGCTTGGTGGTCGGCATGCCTTGCTAGAGGTTGCTACCAACCGTATAGGTCGGAGGTGATCCGAACTGTGACCAAGCCGACTTGAACCTAAGGGGTCGCGCGCTTAAGGGAAGGAACCTACGAGGTCGGTTCGTAGGACACTGGTCGGATGTGATCCGAACTGGACTAGGAACGTGACCGAGTAGACTTTGGGCTTTAGGGTCCGTGCAAGGCCCAAGTGTTGAGCCTGCGACGGACGCCTATATAAAGTAGAGGTGCAGCACACTCATGCGGTTGATCGCTTCGGCGCTGCGACTAGGGTTTGCATGTGTTGCAAATAGCCACCTCCACTCGCTACCGACTGTGTGACCGGACCTAGCAGTCCGCCGCACAGTGTTCCTCCTACACGCGCGGATACCGTTAGAGGCGGTGCACTTGTGCCGCTCTGGCGAACTTGTACGTGGGATCGGACGACCGGCTGTTCAAGGGAGATCGGACGAGGAGGAGACGATCCACGCAGACGCGCTGCCCCAACTCTTCTTCCTCTGCACGGCACTGCGCGTCTAGTGGTAACGAACTGTGATCCATCTCCCGTAACATGTTCTTGGTTGTTCTGCGCGTAGGAATTTTAATTTGCAGTCAACGCACCCTACCGTAGAACCCAACACATGGCAACTGCCCTAGTTGCTTGTAAGCAGATGGCAACTCTCTCTTTACCCGAACATTTTTTTTTGCCATGCCTTTTTTGTAGTGCTACATGGCAACTGCCTAGTGTTAGTAGGTGGCAACCCCTTAAGTTTTTCAAATCATGGCAACTGTAGCAGACCAGACCATACATGGCAACAGCTGCAGTTGTCCAAAAATGGCATCTGGCACTTGACCTGAGATGGCAACTGCAGTTAAGCAACCATGGCAAGTGTAGTTGTCAAACATGGCAACTGTAGTTCAGCAACATGGCAACTGCAGTTAAACGAACATGGAAGAGGGTCCGAACCATGGCAACTGCGGGGACGCGTGATGACTGTCACGCGGAGCGTGCAGGACCGTGAGTACGGGCGTGTGGTCGTTATCGATTTTGCCAATACGTAGGCGTGTGGGAGGGATCGCAAGGCAAAAAAAAAGGCGTGTGGGCATTACTTGTTTTGCCCACACGTAGGCGTGTGGGCTGGTTTACTTAGACACCACACAAAACGTGTGGCCAGGCCTCTTAAAGCCCACACGTGTGGTGGTTATCCGCGTCCTAGATCTAATCTAGTGCTTAGATAAATTGACATAATTTCAGATAAATATGTCCCACTTGTAAGGGCAATTTCAACCGGCCGATGCAATCAAACATGATTTTTTTTGCTTTTTGTCTGTTTGGGTCAGCCGAGCAGGCGTGTGTGCCGGGTTTTTGATTTGGGTCGGTCGATGCGCCCATTGTTGCCGACGCATTTGTCTGCGTGGTCTTAGAAAAACTAAATAGGCACACAAAAAATTTAAATTTAAAGCATGCAAATTAATAAAACATTAAAATCACCAGCCAAAGTCCACTTTCAACATAATTAAATATAAAACATAATAAACGCGCACAGCCATCCTTGCCCACAGCCCTAAGTGTCGTCCTTGTCGTTGGAGCGGGTGAGGTCGAAGAACTCCGACGGTTGCTCCCAAGGGAACGTCGTCTGGTAGGCCGCCAGCTCGGCCTCCTCCGGCGGGGCTGCCTGGAGCCGTGCGCGCCTCCTCCTCCTCCTCTCGCCGGTCCTCCTCCTCCTCATCCTCACGCGGCCAATGATACGTCCATTTTGCATCATGCTTTTATATCGATATTTATTGCATTATGGGCTGTTATTACACGTTATGTCACAATACTTATGCATATTCTCTCTTATTTTACAAGGTTTACATGAAGAGGGAGAATGCCGGCAGGTGGAATTCTGGGCTGGAAAAGGAGCAAATATTAGAGACCTATTCTGCACAATTCCAAAAGTCTTGAAACTCCACGAAAGTTATTTTTGAAATTAATAAAAAATAATGGGCGAAGAAAGTACTAGAGGGGGCCCACACCCTGGCCACGAGGGTGGGGGGTGCCCTACCCCCGGGCGCTGTTGGGTGAAATAAGTTGCGGCGACGAGTTCATCACACCGGGCGCGTGTATGGGCGCACGTCAGGTGTGCAGGGCGCGTCGGGTCCGCGGTGAGTCGAGTGTGTGCGTGCGTGTAGGTGTGTGTGTGGTGCATGGGCGTGTCCATGCAGGTGAACACCGCACGGGTGTGTGTGTAGACTAGGTCATTAGGCAATCCGGGCATAGCGGGAGCGCAAGATCGTGCGGGCTTGACGCGGGGCACGCGCGCGGAGCGCGTCGCGGGGCGTGCAGAGCGGGCCGATCAGAGCGCGGGTGTGGGAAGGAGCGAGTAGGTCGGAGCCCAGCGTTGCCCGGGTATAAAACCAGTTGCGGTGATCGTTGTACTGGGCGTGGTGTTGTGCTGAGTTCGTGCTCAGGAAGCGGTGTTCGTGCGCCAGAAAAAACCACCTTGTCGTGTCCGTCATCTTCCTCCTTCCCTTTATTCTTCGTGAGTCTGATCTACGACAACAGAGAGAGAAAGAGAGAGAGAGGAGAGCTGCGGCGAGGGACTGGCGGTTCCAACATTTGGTATCAGAGCCACGTGGAGGAGGGAGCTCGTCGGCGATGTCCATCATCCCGTACGTCAGTGGATCGAGCGGCGCGGCGTCGCACCCAGCGCCTGTGCTCATGGGGGACAGGGGACAACTACACCACCTGGGCCATCAAGGTGGAGGTGGACCTTGATGCCGCAGGGCTGTGGGAGGCGGTGGTGCCGCCGGAGGATGCTGCGTCGGCGGTGATCGCCAAGAAAAACAAGCCGGCGAAGGCGTATCTGCTCTGGGTGCTCGCCGACGACCTTCTGCTGCACGTGGCTGCGAAGAAGACGGCGGCGGAGATTTGGGCTAGCCTGAAGGCGCGCTTCGTCGGTGCGGACCGCGTGCGCGCGGCGCGGCTCGGCACGCTCCGAGAGGAGTTCGAGATCCTGCGCATGGCGGATGGCGACACACTAGACAACTTCACCGGCAAGCTCGGAGCAATGACAGCGCGGTTCGCGGGGCTGGGCTCGACGTTGGAGGATGCCGCACTCGTGAAGAAGCTGCTCGACTCGGTGCCGGATCGCCTGTACAAGGTGGTGGCCGGGATCGAGCAGTTCTGTGACGTGAGCACGATGGCGTTCGAGGAGGCCCTTGGTCGCTTGAAGGCGTTCGACGAGAGGCTTCGATGACGCGGGCAGGCAGGCGACAAGCGGGCGGACGGGGCGCTCATGTACACGGCGGCGCAACGGCTAGCTCGGGATCAGCAGCAGGGTGGCGAGCGGGACGACAACGACGTGCGGAGCCAGGCGACGAGCTTCGGCGGAAACCGGCGCGGCCGCTGCTACAAATGCGACGAGCGCAATCATTTCAAGAGGGAGTGCCCACTGTTGCGCAAGGAGCCGGCGAAGGAGCATGCTCCTCTGGTCGACGGCGACGTCGACGACAACGGCCTGCTCTGAGCCACGGCTTAGGACGCGAGTGTTGGGTGAAATAAGCCGTGGCGACGAGTTCATCACATCGGGCACGTGTATGGCGCGCGTCAGGTGTGCAGGGCGCATCGGGTCCGCGGTGAGTCGAGTGTGTGCGGGCGTGTAGGTGTGCGTGTGGTACATGGGCGTGTCCATGCAGGTGAACACGACACGGGTGTGTGTGTAGACTAGGTCATTAGGCGATCCGAGCGCAGCGGGAGTGCCAGATCGTGCAGGCTTGACGCGGGGCGCGCGCGGGGAGCGCGTCGCGGGGCGCGCAGAGTGGGCCGATCAGAGCGCAGGTGTGGGCAGGAGCGAGTGGGTCGGAGCCCAGCGTTGCCCGGGTATAAAACCAGTTGCGGTGATCGTTGTAACGGGCATGGTGTTGTGCTGAGTTCGTGCTCAAGAAGCGGTGTTCGTGCGCAGGAAAAAACCACATTGCTGTGTCCCTCATCTTCCTCCTTCCCTTTCTTCTTCGTGAGTTTGAGCTACGACAACAAAGAGAGAGAGAGGAGAGCTGCGGCGAGGGACTGGCGGTTCCAATAGGCGCCCCCTGACTCGTGGGCCCCCTGGCAGGCCTCCGGTGATCATCTTCTGCTATATGAAGTCTTTTACCCTGGAAAAAATCATAAGCAAGCTTTCGGGACGAGACACCGCCGCCACGAGGCGGAACCTTGGCGGAACCAATCTAGGGCTCTGGCGGAGCTGTTCTGCCGGGGAAACATCCCTCCGAGAGGGGGAAATCATCACCGTCGTCATCACCATCGACCCTCTCAGCGGGAGGGGGTTAATATCCATCAACATCTTCACCAACACCATCTCGTCTCAAACCCTAGTTCCTCTCTTGTATTCAATCTTTGTCCCAAAACCTCAGATTGGTACCTGTAGGTTGCTAGTAGTGTTTTTTACTATAGGTTGTTAGTACTGTTGATTACTCCTTGTAGTTGATGCTAGTTGGTTTATTCAGTGGAAGATCATATGTTCAGATCCTTTATGCATATTAATACCCCTATGATTATGAACATGAATATGATTTGTGAGTAGTTATGTTGTTCCTGAGGGCATGGGAGAAGTCTTGCTATAAGTAGTCATGTGAATTTGGTATTCGTTCGATATTTTGATGAGATGTATGTTGTCTCTCCTCTAGTGGTGTTATGTGAACGTCGACTACATGACACTTCACCATTGTTTGGGCCTAGAGGAAGGCATTGGGAAGTAATAAGTAGATGATGGGTTGCTAGAGTGATAGAAGCTTAAACCCTAGTTTATGAGTTGCTTCGTAAGGGGTTGATTTAGATCCATATATTTCATGCTATGGTTATTATTACCTTAATACTTCTTTTGTAGTTGCGGATTTCTTTTGTAGTTGCGGATGCTTGCAATAGGGGTTAATTATAAGTGGGATGCTTGTCTAAGAAAGGGCAGTACCCAAGCACCGGTCCACCGACATATCAAATTATCAAAGTAACGAACACGAATCATATGAGCGTGATGGAAACTAGCTTGCGATATTCCCATGAGTCCTCGGGAGCGCTCTTCTCCATGTAAGAATTTGTCCAGGCTTGTCCTTTGCTACAAAAAGGATTGAGCCACCTTGCTGCACCTTATTTACATTCATTACTTGTTACCCGTTACGAATTACCTTATCACAAAACTATCTGTTACCGATAATTTCAGTGTTTGCAGAGAATACCTTACTAAAACCGCTTGTCATTTCCTTCTGCTCCTCATTGGGTTCGACACTCTTACTTATCGAAAGGACTACGATAGATCCCCTACACTTGTGGGTCATTGATACGTCTCCAACGTATCTATAATTTTCTATTGTTCCATGCTATTATATTACCCGTTTTGGATGTTTATGGGCTTTATTATACACTTTTATATTATTTTTGGGACTAACCTATTAACCGGAGGCCCAGCCCAAATTGTTGTTTTCTTACCTATTTCAGTGTTTCAAAGAAAAGGAATATCAAACGGAGTCCAAACGGAATAAAACCTTTGGGAGAGTTATTTTTGGAACGGAAGCAATCCAGGAGACTTGGAGTAGACGTCAGGGAAGCTTCGAGGTGGCCACAAGGGTCCCGGGCGCGCCCTACCCCCCTGGGCGCACCCCCCACCCTCGTGGGCCCCTCGTGGCTCCCCTGACCGACTTCTGTCGCCTATATATATCCATATACTCCAAAAACATCCAGTAGCACAATAGATCGGGAGTTCCGCCGCCGCAAGCCTCTGTAGCCACCAAAAACCTCTCGGGAGCTCGTTCAGGCACCCTGCCGGAGGGGGGGATCCCTCACCAGTGGCCATCTTCATCATCCTGGCGCTCTCCATGACGAGAAGGGAGTAGTTCACCCTCGAGGTTGAGGGTATGTACCAGTAGCTATGTGTTTGATCTCTCTCTCTCTCTCTCTCTCGTGTTCTTGAGGTGATACGATCTTGTTGTATCGCGAGCTTTGTTATTATAGTTGGATCTTATGATGTTTCTCCCCCTCTACTCTCTTGTGATGAATTGAGTTTTCCCCTTGAAGTTGTCTCATCGGATTGAGACTTTTAAGGATTTGAGAACACTTGATGTATGTCTTGCATGTGCTTATCTGTGGTGACAATGGGATATTCACGTGATCTACTTGATGTATGTTTTGGTGATCAACTTGCGGGTTCAGTGACCTTGTGAACTTATGCATAGGGGTTGGCACACGTTTTCGTCTTAACTCTTCGGTAGAAACTTTGGGGCACTCTTTGAAGTACTTTGTGTTGGTTGAATAGATGAATCTGAGATTGTGTGATGCATATCGTATAATCATGCCCACGGATACTTGAGGTGACATTGGAGTATCTAGGTGACATTAGGGTTTTGGTTGATTTGTGTCTTAAGGTGTTATTTTAGTACGAACTCTATGATAGATCGAACGGAAAGAATAGCTTCATGCTATTTTACTACAGACTCTTGAATAGATCGATTGGAAAGGATAACTTTGAGGTGGTTTCGTACCCCTACAATAATCTCTTCGTTTGTTCTCCACTATTAGTGACTTTGGAGTGACTCTTTGTTGCATGTTGAGGGATAGTTATATGATCCAGTTATGTTATTATTGTTGAGAGAACTTGCACTAGTGAAAGTATGAACCTTAGGCCTTGTGTCAACGCATTGCAATGCCGTTTGTGCTCACTTTTATCATTAGTTACCTTGCTGTTTTTATATTTTCAGATTACAAAAACCTATATCTACCATCCATATTGCACTTGTATCACCATCTCTTTGCCGAACTAGTGTACCTATACAATTTACCATTGTATTGGGTGTGTTGGGGATGCAAGAGACTCTTTGCTATTTGGTTGCAGGGTTTCTTGAGAGAGACCATCTTCATCCTACGCCTCCCACGGATTGATAAACCTTAGGTCATCCACTTGAGGAAAATTTGCTACTGTCCTACTAACCTCTGCACTTGGAGGCCCAACAACGTCTACAAGAAGAAGGTTGTGTAGTAGACATCAAACTCTTTTCTGGCGCCGTTGCTGGGGAGGTGAGTGCTTGAAGGTATATCTTTAGATCTTGCAATTGAATCTTTTAGTTTCTTGTTTTATCACTAGTCTAGTTTATAAAAGAAAACTACAAAAAAATGGAATTGAGTTTGCCTCATACGCTTCATCTTTTTAATATGTTTCGTGAGAATGATGGAAAGGAAAATTGTGCTCAAGTGCTAGATTAAGAATGCATTAAAATGTTTGGCACTAAATCTTTGAATGATGAGCATGATTGCAATGTTGTTAGTATGAACTCTTTGAATATCCATAGTACTAATGATGATTGCACTATTCACGGTGAAAATGTCTCTTATAAGCATGTCAATTTTTGTGGAGTGCATAGAGTTTGCAAGTACACACCAAATAGGGAAGATAGATTTTGCAAGAGGCATAAGTATCTAGAAACCAAATGGTTGCAAGAAAGGCTAGATGTTAGTGCTGAAAATTTAAAATTTCTTTGCCATACTTGTGATCTTTGCAATGAGCCTGGTCATTTAAATCTCCAATGCAAATTGTTTCATGATCGAATCGTGTCCAAAAATTGTGATGACTTGATTTCCCTTGCACATCATAATGAACTTAGTTTGCTTTTGGGTTATGAAGAAATGAAACGTATAACTAAGCATATTGCAGAATATAACCTTGAGGAATTCCTTGATATTGATCTAGAGGAAATTTATATGTATTGTGCGGTGAATTGCATTGAAAATCCTTATATTTCCAATTACATAAAGTCAAGAAAACAAATAGAAGATGAAGAGAATACTAATGAAAGGGAAGAGATTTCCCAATATCCTCCTATTCTTTCTTATGATGAATCAGGTAACGAGGAGGAGCTTTATATTCAACCAATCTCATTAATAAGGAGCTCCAGAAAGAGGATTAAACCCACACATGATGTGAAGAAGAAAAAGAAAAGATGGAGAAGCAAAGGTAAAAAGGTATCCCTCCCAAATGATGTTGCTCCTACTACTCATTGTGATGATGATAATTGCTATACTATTGGTGCTATCCATACTATTAATGATGAGAGTGATTATGCTTATGATATGAAAAGGCCCAAGCTTGGGGATGCTATCTTTGATGATAATGACATGTTTGAGAATATATTTGCTGCAATTAATGTTTGTCCCAAGCTTGGGGATGCTATGTTTAATGAAGATGATATTTTTAGCCTCCCAAGTTTTGATGAGGAAATTTATTATGATGATAGCATGCCTCCTATTTATGATAATTATTGTGATGACACTTATGCTATAAAAAGTAGTAATGATTATATTTATAAAAATTGTCATGATTATGATTACCCTTTTTTTGAACATTACTCTTTTAATATGGAAACAATTTATAGTATTCGAGTCTCTTATGATACTCCCACTATTCCGAATGAGAAGAATTTTGCTTATGTGGAGAGTAATAAAATTTCTATGCTTGTAGATCATGAAAAGAAGGCTTTATGTGCTGGTTATATTGTTGAATTCATTCATGATTCTACTGAAAATTATTATGAGGGAGGAATACATGCTTGTAGGAACTGCAATAATATCAAGTTTCCTCTCTATGTGCTTAAAGTTTTGAAGTTATGCATGTTTTGCCTTCCTACGCTAGTTGACTATTGTTCCCACAAGTTGTTTGCTCACAAAATCCCTATGCATAGGAAGTGGGTTAGGCTTAAATGTGCTAGTCATATTCTTCATGATGCTCTCCTTATGTTTCAATTCTTATCTTTTATGTGAGCATCATTGAAATCATCATGCCTAGCTAGGGGCGTTAAACGATAGCGCTTGTTGGGAGGCAACCCAATTTTATTTTTTGTTCTTTGCTTTTTTCTCCTGTTTAGTTAAATAATTCATCTAGCCTCTGTTTAGATGTGGTTTTATGTTTTAATTAGTGTTTGTGCCAAGTAGAACCTTTGGGAAGACTTGGGTGAAGTCTTTATGATCTTGCTGTAAAAAACAGAAACTTTGGCGCTCACGAGATTAGCTGCCATTTTTTACTGGAGAGTGATTTTAGGTTCATTCTTTTTGCATATGATTAATAGACAATTTCTCAGGCCCACCAATTTATTTCAGAATTTTTGGTGTTACAGAAGTATTCCAATGATACAGATTACTACAGACTGTTCTGTTTTTGACAGATTCTGTTTTCATTGTGTTGTTTGCTTATTTTGATGAATCTATGAGTAGTATCGGAGGGTATGAACCACAGAGATGTTCTAATACAGTAGATATTACACCAATATTAATTTATAATGAGTTCACAACATTACCAAGAGTGGTGATTTATTTTCTTATACTAACGGAGCTTACGAGTTTTCTGTTGAGTTTTGTGTTGTGAAGTTTTCAAGTTTTGGGTAAAGATTCGATGGACTATGGAATAAGGAGTGGCAACAGCCTAAGCTTGGGGATGCCCAAGTCACCCCAAGGTAATATTCAAGGACAACCAAAAGCCTAAGCTTGGGGATGCCCCGGAAGGCATCCCCTCTTTCGTCTTCGTCTATCGGTAACTTTACTTGGAGCTATATTTTTATTCACCACATGATATGTGTTTTGCTTGGAGCGTCTTGTATTATATGAGTCTTTGCTTTTTAGTTTACCACAATCATCCTTGCTGTACACACCTTTTGGGAGAGACACACATGATTCGGAATTTATTAGAATACTCTATGTGCTTCACTTATATCTTTTGAGCTAGGCAATTTTGCTCTAGTGCTTCACTTATATCTTTTTAGAGCACGGCGGTGGTTTTATTTTGTAGAAATTATTGATCTCTCATGATTAACTTATATTATTTTGAGTGTCTTTTAGAACAGCATGGTATTTTGCTATGGTTTTAAATTTGATCCTAGAATGATGGGCATCCAAGTTGGGTATAATAAAAACTATCATAGAAAGTGCATTGAATACTATGATCAAGTTGATGCTTGATAATTGTTTTGAGATATAAAGGTGGTAATGTTAGAGTCATGCTAGTTGGGTAATTATGAAATTGAGAAATACTTGTGTTGAAGTTGGCAAGTCCCGTAGCATGCACGTATGGTAAAAGTTGTGTAATAAATTTGTAGCATGGGGTGCTCTTTTGATTGCCTTCCTTATGAATGGAGGTCGGGATCGCGCGATGGTTAACTCCTACCAACCCTTCCCCTAGGAGCATGCGTAGTAGTACTTTGCTTCGAGGGCTAATAAACTTTTGCAATAAGTATATGAGTTCTTTATGACTAATGTGAGTCCATGGATTATACACACTCTTATCCTTTCATCATTGCTAGCCTCTACGGTACCGCGCATTGCCCTTTCTCACCTTGAGAGTTGGTGCAAACTTTGTCGGTGCATCCAAAACCCATGATACGATACACTCTATCGCACATAAACCTCCTTATATCTTCCTCAAAACAGCCACCATACCTACCTATTATGGCATTTCCATAGCCATTCCGAGATATATTGCCATGCAACTTTCCACCGTTTCATTTATTATGACACGTTTCATCATTGTCATATTGCTTTTGCATGATCATGTAGTTGACATCGTATTTGTGGCAAAGCCACCTTCATAATTCTTTCATACATGTCACTCTTGATTCATTGCATATCCCGGTACACCGCCGGAGGCACTCATATAGAGTCATATTTTGTTCTAGTATCGAGTTGTAACCCATGAGTTGTAAGTAAATAGAAGGGTGATGCTCATCATTATTAGAGCATTATCCCTTGAAAAGAAAGGCCAAAAAAAGAGAGAAAGGCCAAATAAAAAAAGAGAAAGGCCAAATAAAAAAAGGAAGGCCCCAAAAAAAGAGGGACAATGTTACTATCCTTTTCCACACTTGTGCTTCAAAATAGCACCATGACCTTTATGATAGAGAGTCTCTTATTTTGTCACTTTCATATACTAGTGGGAATTTTTCATTATAGAACTTGGCTTGTATATTCCAATGATGGGCTTCCTCAAAATGCCCTAGGTCTTCATGAGCAAGCAAGTTGGATGCACACCCACTTAGTTTCTTTTGTTGAGCTTTCATACATTTATAGCTCTAGTGCATCCGTTGCATGGCAATCCCTACTCCTCATGTTGACATCAATTGATGGGCATCTCCATAGCCCGTTGATTAGCCTCGTCAATGTGAGACTTTCTCCTTTTTTGTCTTCTCCACACAACCTCCATCAACATATTCTATTCCACCCATAGTGCTATATCCATGGCTTACGCTCATGTATTGCGTGAGAGTTGAAAAAGCTGAAGCGCGTTAAAAAGTATGAACCAATTGCTTGGCTGAAACCGAGGTTGTGCATGGCATAGCCTAACTATATGATTTTGTAGGGATAAGCTTTCTTTGTCTATGTTATTTTGATAAGACATGATTACTTGTTAGTATGCTTGAAGTATTACTATTTTTATGTCAATATTAAACTTTTATTTTGAATCATTTGGATCTGAACATTCATGCCACAATAAAGAAAACTACATTAAGAAATTTGCTAGGTAGCATTCCACATCAAAAATTCTGTTTTTATCATTTACCTACTCGAGGACGAGCAGGAATTAAGCTTGGGGATGCTTGATACATCTCCAGTTATGTTATTATTGTTGAGAGAACTTGCACTAGTGAAAGTATGAACCTTAGGCCTTGTTTCAACGCATTGCAATACCGTGTGTGCTCACTTTTATCATTAGTTACCTTGCTGTTTTTATATTTTTCAGATTACAAAAACCTATATCTACCATCCATATTGCACTTGTATCACCATCTCTTTGCCGAACTAGTGCACCTATACAATTTACCATTGTATTGGGTGTGTTGGGGACACAAGAGACTCTTTGTTATTTGGTTGCAGGGTTGCTTGAGAGAGACCATCTTCATCCTACGCCTCCCATGGATTGATAAACCTTAGGTCATCCACTTGAGGGAAATTTGCTACTGTCCTACAAACCTCTACACTTGGAGGCCCAACAACGTCTACAAGAAGAAGGTTGCGTAGTAGACATCAGTCATCAAGACTCTTTTCTGGCGCCTTTGCCAGGGAGTGAAGTGCCTTTGGTAAGTGGAACTTGGTAAGGAAACATTTTTATATTGTGCTGAAATTTACTGTCACTTGTTACTATGGAACATAATCCTTTGAGGGGCTTGTTCGGGGTATCTTCACCCCGACCAGTAGAGCAAAGAGTTGCTCCTCAACCTACTGAACCTACTGAAAATGTTTACATTTAAATTCCTTCGGGTATGATAGAGAAACTGCTAGCTAATCCTTTTACAGGAGATGGAACATTGCATCCCGATTTGCACCTAATCTATGTGGATGAAGTTTGTGGACTATTTAAGCTTGCAGGTATGCCCGAGGATGTTATCAAGAAGAAGGTCTTCCCTTTATCTTTGAAGGGAGAGGCATTGACATGGTTTAGGCTATGTGATGATATGGGATCATGGAACTACATACGATTGAAATTGGAATTTCATCAGAAGTTTTATCCTATGCATCTTGTTCATCGTGATCGTAATTATATATATAATTTTTGGCCTCGCGAAGGAGAAAGTATCGCTCAAGCTTGGGGGAGGCTTAAGTCAATGTTATATTCATGCCCCAATCATGATCTCTCAAGAGAAATGATTATTCAAAAAATGTATGCTCGGCTTTCTCTCAACAATCGCTCCATGCTCGATACTTCTTGTACTGGTTCTTTTATGATGAAGACTATTGAATTCAGATGGGATTTATTGGAAAGAATTAAGCGCACCTCTGAAGATTGGGATCTCGACGAAGGTAAGGAGTAGGTATGACACCTAAGTTTGATTGTGTTAAATCTTTTATGGATACCGATGCTTTTCGTGAATTTAGCACTAAATATGGACTTGACTCTGAGATAGTAGCTTCTTTCTGTGAATCATTTGCTACTCATGTTGACCTCCCTAAGGAGAAGTGGTTTAAATATAATCCTCCCATTGAAGTAAAAGTAGTTGCACCTATTAAAGTTGAAGAAAAGACTATCACTTATAATGATCCTATTGTCCCTACTACCTATATTGAGAAACCACCTTTCCCTGTTAGGATAAAGGATCATGCTAAAGCTTTAAATGTGGTTTGTAAGAGTAATACTAGAACATATACACCACCTGAGCAAATTAAAGTTGAACCTAGTATTGCTATGGTTAAAGATCTCTTGGCTGATAATATTGATGGGCATGTTATTTATTTCTGTGATGCAGCTGCTAGAATTGCTAGACCCGATGCTAAGAAACATAGACCTGTTGTAGGTATGCCTGTTATTTCTGTTAAAATAGGAGATCATTGTTATCATGGCTTATGTGATATGGGTGCTAGTGCGAGTGCAATACCCCATTCCTTATACAAAGAAATTATGCATGATATTGCACCTACTGAGATAGAAGAAATTGATGTTACAATTAAGATTGCCAATAGAGATACTATTTCACCAATTGGGATTGTTAGAGATGTTGAAGTCTTGTGTGGGAAAGTTAAATATCCTGCTGATTTTCTTGTTCTTGGTTCTCCACAAGATGACTTTTGTCCCATTATATTTGGTAGACCCTTCTTGAATACTGTTAGTGCTAAGATAGATTGCGAAAAGGATGTTGTTACTATTGGTTTGGGGGATATGTCTCATGAGTTTAATTTTGCTAAATTTCATAGACAACCCCATGATAAAGAATTTCCTAGTAAGGATGAAATTATTGGTCTTGCTTCTATTGCCGTACCTCCTACTGATCCTTTAGAACAATATTTGCTAGACCATGAAAATGATATGTTTATGAATGAAAGAAGGGAGATAGAGGAAGTATTCTTTAAATAGGGACCTATTTTGAAACACAACTTGCCTGTTGAAATCCTAGGGGATCCTCCTCTACCCAAGGGTGATCCCATGTTTGAGCTTAAACCATTACCTGATACCATTAAATATGCGTATCTTGATGAAAAGAAGATATATTCTATCATTATTAGTGCTAACCTTTCAGAGCAGGAAGAGGAAAGATTATTGAAAACTCTGAAGAAGCACTGTGCTACTATTGGATATACTCTTGATGATCTTAAGGGCATTAGTCCCACTCTGTGCCAACACAAAATAAAATTGGAGAAAGACGCCAAACCAGTTGTTGATCACCAACGACGGTTAAAATCCTAAGATGAAAGAAGTGGTAAGAAAAGAGATACTAAAGCTCCTGGAGGCAGGCATAATTTATCCCGTTGCTGATAGTCAGTGGGTAAGTCCTGTTCATTGTGTCCCTGAGAAGGGAGGTATTACTGTCGTTCCTAATGATAAAGATGAATTGATCCCGCAAAGAATTGTTACAGGTTATAGGATGGTAATTGATTTCCACAAATTAAATAAAGCTACTAAAAAGGATCATTACCCTTTACCTTTTATTGATCAAATGCTAGAAAGATTATCCAAACATACTCATTTTTGCTTTCTAGATGGTTACTCTTGTTTCTCTCAAATACCTGTGTCAACAGAGGATCAAGAAAAGACCACTTTTACTTGCCCTTTCGTTACTTTTGCTTATAGACGTATGCCTTTTGGTTTATGTAATGCACCTGCTACCTTTCAAAGATGCATGATGGCTATATTCTCTGACTTTTGTGAAAAGATTGTTGAGGTTTTCATGGATGATTTCTCCGTTTATGGATCCTCTTTTGATGATTGCTTGAGCAACCTTGACCGAGTTTTGCAGAGATGTGAAGAAACTAGTCTTGTCTTGAACTGGGAGAAGTGCCACTTTATGGTTAATGAAGGCATTGTCTTGGGGCATAAAATTTCTGAAAGAGGTATTGAAGTTGATAAAGCTAAAGTTGATGCTATTAAAAAGATGTCGTGTCCTAAGGACATTAAAGGTATAAGAAGTTTCCTTGGTCATGTCGGTTTTTATAGGAGGTTCATTAAGGACTTCTCTAAAATTTCTAGGCCTCTGACTAATCTCTTACAAAAAGACATTCCTTTTGTCTTCGATGATGATTGTGTAGAAGCATTTGAAATACTTAAGAAAGCTTTGATTTCTGCACCTATTGTTCAGCCACCTGATTGGAATTTACCCTTTGAAATTATGTGTCATGCTAGTGATTATGCTGTAGGTGTTGTTCTAGGACAAAGAGTTGATAAGAAATTAAATGTTATTCAATATGTTAGTAAAACTCTAAACAGTGCCCGGAGAAATTATGCTACTACTGAAAAAGAATTTTTAGCAATTGTATTTGCTTGTGATAAGTTTAGACCTTGTATTGTTGATTCTAAAATAACTGTTCACACTGATCATGCTGCTATTAAATATCTTATGGAAAAGAAAGATGCTAAACCTAGACTTATTAGATGGGTTCTCTTGCTACAAGAATTTGATTTGCATATTATTGATAGAAAGGGAGCTGAGAACCCCGTTGCAGACAACTTGTCTAGGTTAGAGAATGTTCTTGATGACCCACTACCTATTGATGATAACTTCCCTGATGAACAATTAGCTGTCATAAATGCTTCTCGTAGTGCTCCATGGTATGTTGATTATGCTAATTACATTGTTGCTAAATTTATACCACCTAGTTTCACATACCGGCAAAAGAAAAATTTCTTCTATGATTTAAGACACTACTTCTGGGATGACCCACACCTTTATAAAGAAGGAGTAGATGGTGTTATTAGACGTTGTGTACCTGAGCATGAACAGGAACAGATCCTACGCAAGTGTCACTCCGAGGCTTATGGAGGACACCACGCTGGAGATAGAACTGCGCATAAGGTATTGCAATCCGGTTTTTATTGGCCTACTCTCTTCAAGGATGCCCGTAAGTTTGTCTTGTCTTGCGATGAATGTCAAAGAATTGGTAATATTAGTAGACGTCAAGAAATGCCTATGAATTATTCACTTGTTATTGGACCATTTGATGTTTGGGGCTTTGATTATATGGGACTGTTTCCTTCCTCTAATGGGTATACACATATTTTAGTTGTTATTGATTACGTTACTAAGTGGGTAGAAGCTATTCCAACTAGTAGTGCTGATCATAACACCTCTATTAAGATGCTTAAAGAAGTTATTTTTCCGAGGTTTGGAGTCCCTAGATACCTAATGATTGATGGTGGTTCACATTTTATTCATGGTGCTTTTCGTAAAATGCTTGCTAAGTATGATGTTAATCATAGAATTGCATCTCCATATCACCCAGAGTCTAGTGGTCAAGTAGAACTGAGCAACAGAGAGCTTAAATTGATTTTGCAAAAGACTGTTAATAGATCTAGAAAGAATTGGTCAAGAAACTTGATGATGAACTATGGGCTTATAGAACTGCATATAAAAATCCTATGGGTATGTCTCCATATAAAATGGTCTATGGAAAAGCATGTCACTTACCTCTTGAACTAGAACATAAGGCATATTGGGCCATTAAAGAGCTCAACTATGATTTCAAACTTGCCGATGAGAAGATGTTATTTGACATTAGCTCACTTGATGAATGGAGAACCCAGGCCTATGAGAATGCCAAACTGTTTAAAGAAAAAGTTAAAAGATGGCATGACAAAAGGATACAAAAGCGTGAGTTTAATGTAGGTGATTATGTGTTGCTATTCAACTCTCGTTTAAGATTTTTTGCAGGAAAACTTCTCTCTAAATGGGAAGGCCCTTACGTTATCGAGGAGGTCTATCGTTCCGGTGCCATAAAAATCAACAACTTCGAAGGCACAAGTCCGAAGGTGGTGAACGGTCAAATGATCAAACATTATATCTCAGGTAATCCCATAAATGTTGAAACCAATGTTATTGAAACCGTAACCCCGGAGGAATACATAAGGGGCACTTTCCAGAACATTTCAGACTCCGAAAAGGAATAGGTACGTGGTACGGTAAGTAAACCGACTCCAAAACAGTTCTAATAGCAATTTTTCTCCGTTTTGGAATATTTAAGAAAATAGGAAAATAAGAAGTAGTCTAGGAAGGACATGAAGCGTCCAAAAGGGTGGAGGGCGCGCCCTACCCCCCTGGGCACGCCCCCTGCCTCGTGGGCACCTCGTGTACTCTTCGGACTCCGTTTTCTTGCACAATACTTCTTTTTGTCGGTAAAAATTCATTATATAATCTCCCGAAGGTTTTGACCACCGTACCACGATGAAATCCTCTATTTTTGTCTTGAGCTGTTTCTGCCGCAGATTAGAGCAATATGTCGTCCCAGGATTCGGAGGGAGAAAGCTATGTGGTTGATTACCTTGCAGACCCTAAGGTCTATGGGACTTGGAGCATTATGGTTGGTCCACTGAGGAAGAAGAAGACTACGAACCTAAGGGAAAGGAGGAGACGAGCTCAGATGAAGATGAAGTCCCGTTACCTCAACCTGGGGACATGCACGTGGAGTTTAAAAAGTCAAGCCTCCCTGATAGAGCAAAGAAACCTAAGATCGAGTTTATCCTTGTTCGTCTCTTGCAGGAGAACAAACAGGAACTATGCAAAAGGATACTAAGCCTTGAGCAGGAGATCGATGATCTAAGGGAGCAAAATTCCATCCTCAAGCGCAAATTAAGGAAGAAGCCTACATCATCAACAACTCCATCATCACCACCTCCGAAGAAGGAGACATAAACACATGGGTATGGGCACTCCCCTTGGCAACTGCCAAGCTTGGGGGAGGTGCCCCGGTATCGTATCACCATCACACTCCTATCTTTACCATTTAACTTAGTTCGATCCTTTTAGTACTATCTTGATCTAGTAGAGTAAAGTTTTGGTATGATTTAGTTTTGAGTTTTGCTTTATGATCCTCTATGTAATCGAGTCCGTGAGCTATATATAATAAAGATTAGTGTTGAGTCAAGGGCTTGATTATCTTACTTTGATCTTGAGGGAAGAAAAAGAAAGAGTAAAAAGAAATAAAGAGATCATATGGATCTTATGGAGAGTAATGACCTCACATATAAAAAGTATGTTGAATAAAAGTTGTTGAGAGTTGACAAACATAGTTTTGGTCATCGTTGCAATTAATAGGAAGTAAAAAAGAAAGAGAGGTTCTCACATATAAATATACTATCTTGGACATCTTTTATGATTGTGAGCACTCATTAAAATATGACATGCTAAAGAGTTGATGTTGGACAAGGAAGACAACGTAATGGGTTATGTTTTCTTATATCCGAAGTAAAGTATATTGTCATGGATCATCCAACATGTTGAGCTTGCCTTTCCCCCTCATGCTAGCCAAATTCCTTGCACCAAGTAGAGATACTACTTGTGCTTTCGAATATCCTTAAACCCAGTTTTGCCATGAGAGTCCACCATACCTACTTATGGATTGAGTAAGATCCTTCAAGTAAGTTATCATGTTGCATGCAATAGAAATTGCTCTCTAAATATGTATGACTTATTAGTGTGGAGAAAATAAGCTTTATACGATCTTGTGATATGGAAGCAATAAAAGCGACGAACTGCATAATAAAGGTCCATATCACAAGTGGCAATATAAAATGACGTTCTTTCACATTAAGATTTCGTGCATCCAACCATAAAAGCACATGACAACCTTTGCTTCCCTTTGCGAAGGGCCTATCTTTTATTCTTGTCTTATACATTATGCAAGAGTCATGGTGATCTTCACCTTTCCTTTTTATATTTTATCCTTTGGCAAGCGCATTGTGTTGGAAAGATCCCGATATATATATATATATATATATATATATATATATATATATATATATATATATATATATATCCAATTGGATGTAAGTTAGCATGAATTATTATTGTTGACATTACCCTTGAGGTAAAAGGTTGGGAGGCAACACTATAAGCCCTTATCTTTCTCTGTGTCTAATTAAAACTCCATACCCATAAGTATTGCGTGAGTGTTAGCAATTGTAAAAGACTAAATGATAGTTGAGTATGTGGACTTGCTGAAAAGCTCTTATATTGAATCTTTCCAATGTTATGATAAATTGCAATTGCTTCAATGACTGGGATTTTAGTTTGTTAGTTTTCAATGAAGTTTCTGATTCATACTTGACATTGTGAATAGATTGTTACTTTAGCATAAGAAATCATATGACAATATATATATATATATATATATATATATATATATATATATATATATATATATATATGTTGCTGTTATAAGAATGATCATGATGCCCTCATGTCCGTATTTTATTTTATCGACACCTCTATCTCTAAACATGTGGACATATTTTTCGATATCGGCTTCCGCTTGAGGACAAGCGAGGTTTAAGCTTGGGGAAGTTGATACGTCCATTTTGCATCATGCTTTTATATCGATATTTATTGCATTATGGGCTGTTATTACACGTTATGTCACAATACTTATGCCTATTCTCTCTTATTTTACAAGGTTTACATGAAGAGGGAGAATCCCGGCAGCTGGAATTCTGGGCTGGAAAAGGAGCAAATATTAGAGACCTATTCTGCACAATTCCAAAAGTCCTGAAACTCCACGAAAGTTATTCTTGGAATTAATAAAAAATAATGGGCAAAGAAAGTACCAGAAGGGGCCCACACCCTGGTCACGAGGGTGGGGGACGTGCCCTACCCCCCTAGGCGCGTCCCCTGCCTCGTGGGCCCCCTGGCAGGCCTCCGGTGATCATCTTCTGCTATATGAAGTCTTTTACCCTGGAAAAAATCATAAGCAAGCTTTCGGGACGAGACACCGCCGCCACGAGGCGGAACCTTGGCGGAACCAATCTAGGGCTCCGGCGAAGCTGTTCTGCCGGGGAAACATCCCTTCGGGAGGGGGAAATCATCACCGTCGTCATCACCATCGATCCTCTCAGTGGGAGGGGTCAATCTCCATCAACATCTTCACCAGCACCATCTCCTCTCAAACCCTAGTTCCTCTCTTGTATTCAATCTTTGTCCCAAAACCTCAAATTGGTACCTGTAGGTTGCTAGTAGTGTTGATTACTCCTTGTACTTGATGCTATTTGGTTTATTCGGTGGAATATCATATGTTCAGATCCTTTATGCATATTAATACCCCTCTGATTATGAACATGAATATGATTTGTGAGTAATTTCGTTGTTCCTGAGGACATGGGAGAAGTCTTGCTTAAGTAGTCATGTGAATTTGGTATTCGTTCGATATTTTGATGAGATGTATGTTGTCTCTCCTCTAGTGGTGTTATGTGAACGTCGACTACATGACACTTCACCATTGTTTGCGCCTAGAGGAAGGCATTGGGAAGTAATAAGTAGATGATGGGTTGCTAGAATGACAGAAGCTTAAACCCTAGTTTATGAGTTGCTTCGTAAGGGGCTGATTTGGATCCATATGTTTCATGCTATTGTTAGGTTTACCTTAATACTTCTTTTGTAGTTGCGAATGCTTGCAATAGGGGTTAATCATAAGTGGGATGCTTGTCCAAGAAAGGGTAGTACCCAAGCACCGGTCCACCCACATATCAAATTATCAAAGTAACGAACGTGAATCATATGAGCGTGATGAAAACTAGCTTGACGATAATTCCCATGTGTCCTCGGGAGCGCTTTTCTCCATATAAGAATTTGTCCAGTCTTGTCCTTTGCTACAAAAAGGATTGGGCCACCTTACTGCACCTTATTTACTTTCATTACTTGTTACCCGTTACGAATTACCTTATTACAAAACTATCTGTTACCGATAATTTCAGTGCTTGCAGATAATACCTTACTGAAAACCGCTTGTCATTTCCTTCTGCTCCTCATTGGGTTCGACACTCTTACTTATCGAAAGGACTACAATAGATCCCCTACACTTGTGGGTCTTCAGCCAGCATTGCTGGCGCTCCTCCTCCCCGCGCTCGCGTTGCATGTGGCACTCCCCAGCGGCCCGCTCCTCCTCTAGCGCGCGGTGGCGCCACTGCTCATGGTATGTCTCGGTGGCTGCGGGTGGTGCCGACGCGAGCGCATGCGGTGCCCGTGGCAGTGGCAATGGCGATGGCGGTGGCAGTGGCGTGTAGATGCAATCGCCAACAGCGGAGAGCTGGAGCACCTCCTCGAGACCAGGCGTGTGAGACTAGTCATATTATTTTGTGATGGTTGTATTGGCCATATGACAGCTACTTTGCTGTAGTGGCCAGCAACTATTTGGATGCTAAAATCTATTGGTAACAATATTTACCATGTTTTTGGTGCTGGTGATCACGTATCGAAATTGTTTCATTCAAATTTTGGTTCAAAATTTAACAATTTCAGAAAATGTAAAAAAATCAGTAAATTTCACATGTCTACAGTACCATTCTGGGATAAATTTACCCCATTTGGACCAATGGTTTGCTAGATGGTGGAAGTTTTAGTTAGCGCATACTATTTTTTGGGTTCAAATTTTGACATTTTCAGAAAAATGCGAAAGGATTCCCATAAATACTCATGTATTCAATATTAATTCAGGAAAGTTTCGGCTCAATTGGACCACAAGTTTGGGAGACAACGACAGTCTAATATGTTGGCTGATGTGGCCGGTTTTTATTGGCACATGTGCACTTACAAGTGGGACCCATTTGTCTGGAATTATGTCAATGTATCAAACAATATTAGACCTAGTTGCAATGTATTACACCGGTATGTGGTCCTTTCTGCAACAAACCCGTATAGTAGGTGTTTTGCTGTAGGTGGTTTGTGCAATTCCCTCATCCCAGGGAGGCTTTAACAGGCAGCTCTTGATCGTTGTATCCTTCCGGCCCATTTAGCGTTTGTACAGTGGTTGATAAGAACAATTTTATTTTAAATTTTCCGGCTAATTTAGAGATGCAATCAAAATAATATGTACAATCAGTTATCTTTTAGTCTTATATCTCTAGTAAGTTGATGTACCTAAATATATGATGGGAGACACCGTTGCTAACAAATCTATTTTTAATTAAGAGAAGGCAAAGCTTTTCTATGTTTTATGTCTCTTCTACCTCAACATTTATTCTATGTGGCACTCCTAAAATAGCATCGATGTGCATGCTTATGGATACAGAGTAGCTTCAGCAAGGTCTCTGAAAGACTTAAAACAAATAGCAAAGCTTTATCACGTTTGGTGTGCTGCAACCTTGCTCCAGGCCTCCATCGTAGCAGCTTCCTTGGTCTCCGCGGGGTGGGTGGATGTGGATCAGAGACTGGGGGTTTGACCATTTGAGGTCCTGTGTAGCATTTGCCCTCCTTGATATTAGTACAGCCCAGTTGCATGATGTGCAGGTATGCAGCATTCTAAAAGAAATTGGACACTTTGGATATACGCAGCATGACGAGAAATAATACTATACAGTATCACTGTATTTTTTTTCTAGAAGAAAGGCCCAAGAAGCACCTGGCTTTAAACTAATAATAAAGCCAATCGGCCAAAATACACAGGCCGCTATATTTTAGCTCTGCAGTGTTCATGATCAGTTACATATATCTACCAAAAACAGCCAACCCTGGTAAGCTCCTATAGTTAAGTGTTACAAAGTTTGTCAAATATACATGGTTGGGGGGGGGGGGGGGATGCTGCCCTTACATCAGGATCCAGTGTCTTGAAAGTTATCTGATGCCAAGCTTATGAAATGTATGTACGAGAAACACCTGCACAGCAAGGTTATGCATTAAGAACGGACCCTGCACCGGCGAAAAGAACATATAATACCACGTGCAGCTTGTGAGCAAAGGAGAAAATCTTTCATGACTGTGAAGAGAATAAGAAAGCCAAAGTATATACTTATTTCTTTTGTCACAGGCTGACAGAACAACTGAAACTACTCTTTACCAAAAAAAAAGAACACTTCATTTTTAATTGTTGTGTGATGGGAATAAAAAATCACGATCTGGCGTACCCGTTTGGTAGGATTCGACATCAGGCTACTGGAACTTTACAGCAGATGTTCAGGACATCATCTAATGGTGCATGATCCCCCGTGCCCTCATCCTTCCTCGCATATAACAGTTCTTTCCCTTTGAACACGAACATTCCACCCTAACGAACATAGCAAACAAAAATGCAGTTCCACTGATCAAAGAAGACATTGTAAAATCCTTAATTACGTTCAGATAGTAGTGGCAAAAGCAGCTGAGTATGGATAAGTGATCTAACCTGTTGCAGGACGCTCGGCCTGTCATCAGGGGTGGCTTCAATTGTATAGTTCTTTGTCGCCTCCTTGAGAGAATCAAACCGAGAAAACACTTTCACCTTCAAAGAAATGTGTTCTTGTTCAGTAGAATGTCCACGCAAATTTCATGATAAAACAACTACACAAATGAAAAATCACTGCTACAAAATGATGCTTACACTGGCTGGGTTGAAGAATGTGCGACCAACACCAAAATATAGGCCCAAGAGATCATAAGCCTGAAAGGGTTAAATGGAAGTCATACACTTGGGGACAGAATAAAATAAATTTTTTTTTATGGATAATAAAAATTTCTGATCCACAAAACGATGAGATCATGATCCTCATGTACCAAATATTGTACTATATCCATGTGCCTATCTCATTTAGCTATCAACATGCCTACATATAAGTTTGAAGACACGAGCAAAATGTATACATACACATATCAAGGAGAATCACAGTAGCAACAAGGACCATATCCAATAGAAAAACTTATCATTACATAATCTCATGATCGCTAACCCAAAAATAAGACAATTTCCAACACTCTTTCTCCAAAATAGTTACATTTCTATGGGATCAATCCTGCTAGGACTTCGTACAATGCAACCAATGGCTAGGAGATGCTAACAAGTCTAACAGATATAATGTGAATGCAGGCAGTTTATGATGTGCCCATACAGTACAGCAATATCTAGTAGGTACATTAAGGTATGAGCACGCAAATTAGTACCTTGCGCTCAGGATCTGCGTAGAGGTAATCCAATGGAAAGGGCAACTGCATTAAACATATTTTAAACAAAGTTACTTAGGGCTGAAAATATTCCAATATCACCAGTAAATATAACATATATGAACAATTGCAGTTTAAAGACATCCATTGTCTAGCTAGTCCCACATGAGGTGAACAAGTTAAATTAAAACATCAGCAGGATTGTGCAATTATGGCAATGATCTATTGCACTTATTGGTGGGCGAATACCCTCAAACAAGTTGAAGCTCAAATGGTAAAAAATGTGTGTCTAGGATAAGATTATAGATGATCACCAAAGTTTGCAGTGTGTGCTGAGAGGGTACGAGATAAGCTATAAATAGAAGTGTATTACATACACGCTCAGCAAGAATACGGGCTTTATCGGGAGTGCCAACACCAACAGCAATTAGTTTGACGCCAGCAGAATCAAATCTTTCTTTCGCGTCCTTCAGCGTCAAGGCCAACTCCCAGCTGCAGAGGACAGGGTCACAAGTAGAGTTCATGATTAGCTCAGAAAAAGAAACCAAACCAGCACACGCAAAGTATATCCAGGTGATACAATTCATCTACAGAAGGAGGGGGAGCTATCTCTGTTACCAGCAAGGACATCCGAAATGCCTTAGCAACGCGACGACAGCCATTCCCTGCACAAGCAGCGAATCACTCCCCCAATTTAGTTATGTACCGCATCAAATTCAAAGCGTAATCAAATGATTTCATAGCTAAATGGGATTTAGTGTTTCGACCTACAGAAGGAGAACAATTTGTTCAAGCAAAGCAACAAATTGATGCCCCTTATTCTGACAAGAACCTCTGAGTTGCAAACCTGAACCTCAAACTAGATACAAAATTTCCTGTGCTACACCTCCTCGTAAGACAAAGACTAAGCTAACAGGAGAAAAGGGTGAGCATCTGCATCTCTACCTCGTTCTGGTCCCACAGATCCCTGATCAGGACGGGCTCGCCGGTGGCCGCGGAGAAGATGGCGACGCCACCGAGGGCATCACCGATACCCGACCCTGGTTGCGGTGAAGAAGACGGAGCGGACGGCGAGCTCGCGGCAGCCGCAGGTACCACCGGCGAGCGGTGGATACGGAGGCCGAGGCGGCGGCGATTGGGCACGGGGGCGAGGTCGGGGCGGTAGCGGGAGGAGGCGACGGCAGGGAGAGCGGCCGTCGGCGGGAGGGAGAGGCGTGGTAGCGAGGCGGCCATGGCTAGGTGTACGCGGCGAAACCCTGTCCGAGAGCAAGGCAGGTCGCGGATGCCGAGCAAGAGCAAGCGGACCGATGCGGTGGAGATGGGTTTCCCGGTGGCGGGACGGGGGGCGTGGCCACAGATTCGTCAAGGAGAGTGCAATCTTTTTTTTTTTCTCTTTTTCAATTCGAGTGAAGTGCATATCTGGTCCTTATTAACTCAAAATTTGCGAAGTTTCAAAAAGAAAAATTGCTCAAAAGTCCTTTTTCCATTAAGAAGGGAGTGAAACAGACGTCGTTCTCATTTAAGGTTGTCCGTCACAGCCGAGACCAAGCTCTAGTGTACTTGAAACGTAGGTCCGCCATAACTGACACACGCCAACCGTCACATACCGAGCTTCGGTTTGATCACGGTGTGATGCACATCCGGTGTAGGTAGCAAAAGGTTTCCGCGTCTTTCCCTAACAAATGACCTTGAGTTATCGAAGTCACTAGAGAATATGCGCTATAATAAAGGCTCGCTAATGAATTAAATCTCAGTTTTTCAATCGGACCTTTAACAATGTTTTGGGTGTATAAACACTATTATTAAAAACATGCATGTGTATGAGGTCTTACTCTCGCAACGTTATATTTGTGTGTGGAATCTTTTCTTGATAGTAAACACAACTATCGAAGACAACCACTATGATGTGTGTCCACTATGCTTTCCGCTACCGTACTAACCTCTTCTCTCACTGTTGTTTGGGGGTAGCTTTCACGTCCTCCTCACTCTTTACCTTCTCCTTAATCGATCTACGGGATTCTAGGTACCTGCAGGGCCTTAGAACGAGATAAAGACAAGAGATAACTCTGTTGCAGTCAAACACATACAAATGGCGTCAAATACACGGTCACTCCAACGATCTCTTGCACAAATACATTGGGGTGCATGGCCTTGCCTCAACCCATTGTCTTACTGAATTACTCACACATGGCGGTGGCTAGGGTCGAAAGATTGTTTCTTTATCCAATTTTGTGAATGATGTTATCTCTGTTAATATTTTGGCGAGTGATTTTCTCAAAAATTAATGTACTATCTGGAATAAACAACAGTGTGATGAGCGCAGAAATATCACTCATCACGACAACCACCTTGTGACTTGGATGGCTAGGCAACAGTGGCGGAGACAGGGGGACCAGCAGGGGCCCTGCCCTCTCCCCCCCTAACATCAGTGATTTAGTGTATGTTTGCTAATAAACAGTGAAAACATAATGACTATTTGCAGCCAAAAAACAGTTTTTCAGTTGTTTGGCCCTCCCTAATCAGTTTTGACAGCACTTGGCCCCGGTGATACAATTTTTCTGGCTCCGCCACTGCTAGGCGAGCATATCACACCTTGTGGCTGAAGTGTACAACCTCTGCAGAGGATCGATCTATCTGAATAGTTGTGTCCACGATAAAGGACAACTAGTGAGGACACGCGAAGCTTGTATATGGTTTTTGTTTGACCAATGGTTTTTAAAGTAAATTGAGGAAAATGTTTGGGATGGTATAGGGGGGATGGTGCCACGGGTGTATACTAGATACCTTGGATAATGATATTGGATTCGGTTTATGATTTTGGATTTGAATTGCGACGTTGGATTGGATCTTGATGATAGTGGATCTTTGATTTAGTGAGGATCGAAGTTGGTGAATGAAGATTGACCGATAGGGTCACAAGTGATAGTATATCTCACAGCTTCACTGTTATTGTAGTTCTACAAACTACTTTTGAAAATGCTTTTAAAAAACTACCATGAGTATCAAGTAGGTTAGATGCGGCTTTTCCGCAAAATGATGAAACTTAGCACAACATCCCTCTTTCTTCGTACTAAGCCATGCATGAATATGCGTTACACCTCATGTCGATTGCTTGCGAGTATATTCAATGTACTCACCTCACTTGTTGATTTGGCCATACCTTGATGAAGAATTAGCAGAAGATGAGCGTAATCACAACATCTAGACCTAATGAGCCTCTTCCAATTAGCTGCATGTGGCATCTTGAAAGGCATACGCGCGGATTGGGTTTCCGCTGCAAGTTTTGTTATAGTTCAAGTCTTTGACCATGATGGTCACCATAAGGTATTAATTTGTACTCTCTCCGTAAGGAAATATACTCCTATGAGCGTTTAGATCACTACGGAGAGAGTACTCGGTAATTATGGATACTAGATAATACCCCGCGCGTTGCCGCGGGAATTTTTGAAGGATATAAAACATACATGAGTAGATGCATCCCAACAATTATGTTTTCAAGTGTAACAGATAATATAATGTATTTTATCATAAAAAGATAATATCATGCACTTTTCCAAAGGTAATATAATCGTAGCTACTGCTGAGGGGCACAAATTTTATGTTAGAGATAACAATACTATCAACTCAGCATGTACAGTATGATTTCCAGTATGGATTTGCATGAATTGTACCTGTGCACCGATCATTAATTAAGGTAAATTTTGCCAAAAAGCGCATCACTGTACATCAACTTTCGTATTTTTTCAGGATGGTAGGAGCATTACATAAACCGACAAAAAAGAATGAGCATAATCTGCAAAATGTAAAACATAGGTAGCAAACTTTGTGTTCAGTTTCTGTAAGGAAGGTAAGTTGCTACTTGCATGGTTAAAAAAAGACATTAAATAATATTGTTGGCGAATAGACTATAAATAATTTATTTTTGGGGCATTCAAAGACATATTTATACAATGAACGAAGGGACAAATAGTCTGTTACAACTTAAAAATAATAATGGTTACCAATTCAGCAAGCAATCAGTTGAACTTACCTTATCTTCTCTGTTACATACCTCCAAATTTCTGCAATAAAAAACCAAGAAAATGACCCCTGATATATACAGGGTCTTGATTTCATACAGAGGTAGACACAAGGTCAGCCCAATAATAAATAAAATGAATCGCGGGACAACGATGAAAAGGTAAGCACGCATGCCTTTTTTCTGAGCTATTCACCGTCATCTAGATTGAGAAAGGGAGAAAACAATACGCAGGAGCACTCTTCAGGATAGAATTTACTTGCATGCAGGCACGTAGATCCAGAGGCTTACAAAGATAGTATGCAAATGCTAGCGTCCATGGATACTGGAGCATGAGGCGATGGGAGAACCTGCTCGTCGCTCGGCTCCGATGTCAAACGCTCCTGGCTTTGAATTCACTCAACTTGCATGCGATCCGATCTCGGCCACGCACAGCTCGCCTCTTCATCGTCCAGATCACCGCCTATTCTCCTTCAACCGTCTCCACAGAAGCGGCAGCTCTCCGGCCTCAACATCGCTTGGCGGCATGGGCTACGGCGGCAGCGCGGCGCCGATGTTCCTGTTACAGCTCTGCCCCACACTGCCGCCCCGTCCTCTTCCTCCGCGACACTAAGCTGCTGTTCGTAGTGCATCTCTTGAGCGTACCAAAAAGCAGAAGGGGAAGTCGACTCGTTAGTACAAACTGTGAATGGGGGAAGGGGAAAAAACAACATGCGCTGAGATACATGACTTCTGGATTGCGGAGGCAATTTTCTCTCTATGCTGCATTTTACTTATATATGGAAGATTACTGGGAGGGGCTTTCTCATGTGGGACCTACCAAATTAAAATAGTAGTGGGTTGTGTCTTTGGTAAAATCCATAACTGAAGGCTAGTGGGAGGAGAGGAATAGTTGCTGGATATGTGGTTAACTGCTGCGCGGGATCCACTGGGAAGAAGAAGGGCTCGACCGGTGATTTATACAGATGGAGGGAGGGCTGGCGGCCGTATGGATGCGGGATGAGCGACTGCGAGTGAGGGAAAAAAACAGGATTTTTTTTTCACCGTAGGGAATAAGGCTGATTGGCTGCTTTTAGAAACTGAATAGTGACGTGGCACATCGCTGATGTGGACAGTGTGCATGGCGAGAGAATAGGGAGTAGTGGGGAGCAACTTCTTAAGAATGGTAGATTTCCTATGATACTAGTTCATTGTGCATCAGCGACACGCTGATCATGCGAACCAGTGGCGGAGCTTGGGCTGAATTTATGGAGGGGCAAATGGGCTGGAGGGGCAAGAAACATGCTTTTAGGCTGATTTTAACTCGACATATGGGTTGAATACTAGGGGATATTTGCTAACTTTCTCATGGGCTGGAGGGGAGGGGGGCAATGGCCCAGATTGCTCCCCACAAAGCTCCGCCACTGATGAGAACAATATAATATTCATAGAGAGGCTTTAGTCAGCTAGACCGGGGACCCACGACACGATTCAAGGGGCCCTTCGTCCCCATAGTCATTCACTTTCCTATCCACGTCGCACCGAATTCCTTCCTCTTCATTTTCAGGGCATCATCCGTTTCAAAAAATACGAAAACAAACCGTAGCTCTATCCATATCTGATCAATTTTCGTCATTTTGCACAGCCCATTTTCATCCCTTTTCCTACAACGTATATTTGTTGGTGTTCCCGGGAGCGCGCGCTCCTGCATGTGAAAAAAATATTTCAAGGTGAGGAAAAGTTCCAAACAAAAATTTGACGCATACATCTCGACATTATATGTGTGCACGTAAAGTTTCGGAGAAAACCGGCATTTTTTACGGCTTGTGTAAAAAAGACGAAACGATGTCTTGTGGAAAACATTTTTTAACACCGGACATTGTCATTTTCACATGCGACACATAAGTTGTCCGTTTTTAGTGAAACGACTTTCTGAGCATGTACAATATCAAGATGTACGCCTCAAGTTTTTGTTTGGATTTTTTTGACATTTCAAAATGTGTTTAAAACCAGAAGCGCGCCCCTATACGCCAAAACACCGCTCTCCTTTCTACAACCCATTTTCGTGATCAAAAATCTTAGCACAACCCATTTCCTTGCCCCGGTAGAGAAAAATGAATAGCCAAAATGGGTCACATCATAGGCTGCTATATTGTCTAGCGCAAATTGTAAAATCAGTGAGCAGCCATGCCAGCCAGGTCGTCCAAGACCTATCCCGTCAAGAGCCATCGCTCGCTGGGGAATCAATTTTCCTCGCTGCTGTTCCGTTCCGTTCGCGCGCAGACAAAGACTAAGAATAGTCAACTCTCAATCTAACCAATATACTACTCCAAATTGGACAATTGGTGCTACTACTAGTTAACTGTTGGTGATTAGCGCTAGAAGTAGCCAAGTTCCACCAGATTCATCCATCCATTCCAGCCGCAGTCGGCAGGCACCGATCGAATCCCCAATTCCCCATGGCCATGGCCCAACTCCGTCTCCTCCCCTGCCTCCTCCTCCTTCTCCTCCTGGCGTTCGCCGGCGCCCAGGCTCAGCAGATGCCCTCCTTCCCCGCCGCCAACGACGCCACGCCCTGGCTCCCGACGGAGACCAGCCGCATCCTCGTCTCGCCGAGCCGCGGCATGGCCGCCGGCTTCGTGCCGTCGGACTCGTCCGCCGGCAAGTACCGCTTCGCCGTCTGGGTCGCCAACGTCTCCTCCCGCGCAGACGGCAAGACCATCATATGGTACGCGCACAACACTTCCAACGGCGTCGTCGTCGAGGCCGACGGCAGCTCCACCCTCGTCGTCAACGCCGCCGGCGTGCTCACTTGGGCCGGGGCCAGCACCATCTGGTCCCAGGCCAACGACGCCAACGCCACGGCTCCTCGGCTGACGCTCAACGACACGGGGAGCCTCGTGTTCGGCTCCTGGTCGAGCTTCGGCGAGCCCACGGACACGCTCATGCCGGGGCAGGACATACCCCAGGGGAACAACAACAGCGCCGACGTCACCACGCTGCGGTCCGCCAGCGGGCGCTACCGGCTCGTCAACTCCATGGCGCTCAAGTACTTCTCCGGCGCGGACCCCTCGGGCTCCATCTACGCCAACATGAGCGGCGGCGGCACGCTGCTGAACCTCACCACGGAGGGCGAGCTGAAGCTCAGCGCCGGGAACCCGCCGACGCTCATCGCCTCCGACAAGGGCGCCAGAGACCGGCTGCGGCGCCTCACGCTCGACGACGACGGCAACCTGCGCCTCTACAGCCTGCTCCCCGCGAGGCGCGAGTGGCGCGTCGTGTGGGAGCTCGTGCAGGAGCTCTGCACCATCCAGGGCACCTGCCCCGGGAACAACACCATCTGCGTCCCCAAGGGCGCCGACGGCGTCACCTGCGTCTGCCCGCCCGGCTTCCGCAACAGGACCGGTGCAGGGGGCGGCTGCGAGGCCAAGAAGAGCGTGGCGGGCGCCGGCGGCAAGTTCGTCCGGTTAGACTTCGTGTCCTTCTCCGGCGGCGCGCCCAAATCTTCCTCCGATCCTGGCCCCTACATGTCCAAACAGCCGCCCAGTAACCTGGCGGTGTGCCAGCAAAAGTGCCGGGACGACCCCAGCTGCCCGGCGTTCGGCTACAAGTTCGGCGGCGACCGGACGTGCCTGCTGTACAAGACGCGGCTGGTGGATGGGTACTGGTCGCCGGGGACGGAGATGTCCACCTTCGTGCGGGTGGCGGAGACGGACAAGGACAGCAACCCGTTCACGGGGATGACGACGATGATCGACACGGTGTGCCCGGTGCAGCTGGCGCTGCCGGTGCCGCCGAAGCAGAAGGCGACGACGATCCGCAACATCGCCATCATCACGACGCTGTTCGCGGTGGAGCTGCTGGCGGGGGTGCTGTCCTTCTGGGCGTTCCTGCGCAAGTACTCGCAGTACCGCGAGATGGCGCGCACGCTGGGGCTGGAATACCTCCCCGCCGGCGGGCCCCGGCGGTTCTCGTACGCGGAGCTCAAGGCGGCGACCAAGGACTTCACGGACGTGGTGGGGCGCGGCGCGTACGGCACGGTGTTCCGCGGCGAGCTCCCCGACCGGCGCGCGGTGGCGGTGAAGCAGCTGCACGGCGTGGGCGGCGGCGAGGCGGAGTTCTGGGCGGAGGTGACCATCATCGCGCGGATGCACCACCTGAACCTGGTGCGCATGTGGGGGTTCTGCGCCGACAAGGACCAGCGCATGCTGGTGTACGAGTACGTGCCCAACGGGTCGCTGGACAAGTACCTCTTCTCCAGCTCCTCGTCGGCGGCGCCGTCCGCTCAAGGCGGCGACGGCGAGGAGAGCTCGCAGGGTGAGGGCCAGGGGCAGCAGCAGAAGGTGATGCTGGACCTGCACACCCGGTACCGGATCGCGCTGGGGGTGGCGCGGGCGATCGCGTACCTGCACGAGGAGTGCCTGGAGTGGGTGCTGCACTGCGACATCAAGCCGGAGAACATCCTGCTGGAGGACGACTTCTGCCCCAAGGTGTCGGACTTCGGGCTGTCCAAGCTGACGAGCAAGAAGGAGAAGGTGACCATGTCGCGGATCCGGGGCACGCGCGGGTACATGGCGCCCGAGTGGGTGATCCACCGGGAGCCCATCACGGCCAAGGCGGACGTGTACAGCTTCGGCATGGTGCTGCTGGAGATCGTGTCCGGGCGGCGCAACTACGGCTTCCGGCAGGAGTCGGTGGGCAGCGAGGACTGGTACTTCCCCAAGTGGGCGTACGAGAAGGTGTACGTGGAGCGGCGCATCGAGGACATCATGGACCCCCGCATCCTCCTCGCCGTCGACGACGACGCCGACAGCGTCGCCACCGTCGAGCGCATGGTCAAGACCGCCATGTGGTGCCTCCAGGACCGCGCCGACATGCGCCCCTCCATGGGCAAGGTCGCCAAGATGCTCGAGGGCACCGTCGAGATCACCGACCCCGTCAAGCCCACCATCTTCTGCGTCCAGGACGACTAACTAACAAGTCTTCTCTCTTTGCTTTCCTTTAGTCCTCGTATAATAGCCAAATTGTTAGTTACGTGTATAATACTATTATTATACTATCTCAGATCCAGTTGAGTTGACTGATTGATTGTCGACTACGTATACATGCATGCTCTTGGAAAAGTCAAGTCCAACCACATGTTTTAAATGGTTACAAATTATGAACTATCCGCGTTGCCGCTGTGCTTCTTGGTGCCGAGCAGCGTCTGACCACAGCATGAGCGCTGAAAGGAGCGAGATGGTAGCTGTCTCCACGCGTAGCCTGCATGGACCAAGACCCACAGGGACCGCACCAGCCGCCTTCAAAACCTTCACCTCCTCCTCCGTAAAGTCTGACCACACGTGGAAAACAACCATATTTGAAACTAACCAAGTTCAATTCAATGCAATTACATCGTGTGTTCAGTTGTTCTCGACCTCTGGAATCGACAAATGGGTGAACTACAGAAAACATTTTATGATCTAATTATTGTTCATTATATGTGGGTTGCTCTTTTGCATAGCATAAAACCATTTTGCTCAGCAAGTGCAAGTAGCTCATATCAGATGAAAAACATGATGTGTGTATTTTGGGATAAGCAAGTTGTAATTAAGCATCTATGTGAAAATGCTTAGTATGCTAATGCTGACCAGGTGTCACTTTCGTTGAAACACTTAGATAGATAGATAGATATAAATCACGCAAGATTTATGCAAATACTGACCAGGTGTCACTTTCGTTGAAACACTTAGATAGATAGATATAAATCACGCAAGATTTATGCTAATACTGACCAGGTGTCACTTTCGTTGAAACACTTTGATAGATAGATAGATATAAAGCACGCAAGAGTTACTACGTTACCTCCTTCCGGTCCAATGATTAAAAGCCCACTTTCCTCCTCGATGCTGCGCTTTGGCAAAACGCTCAAAACAGGAGGCGCTTCAGCAGATGCTAAGAAAGCAAGCTTCGATTGCGACACCTGATAACAAACAATTTCCCAGCAGCCAATGCATGAGTATCTGATTGGTTGCGGTGTTACGTGCAGAGGTCACAAAGAATGGATTGTGAGTGCTTACAGCCAGCGGAAGATCATGTATCTGAATTGGGGGCTTCAGTGACATATCGTGCACTCTCTGACCTAAACAGTACAAGCGTAATGCAGTTACTTAGTTATACCTCAATTTCACTGACATCTTAGTCGCAGATGGTATCTTGACACTGAACAGCTACCATATAGCCATTCAGCATTTAACAGTCGAACAGATAGAGAGATGCTCAAACTTTATACATTGTTTAACTGCAGCTAGCACCAGCCGTTGCAACCTGTCCACTCTATTTTCCGCTATCGTATGGCATCGTTCAGTCAAAAGAGGCGTAACACTGGAAGCGCCAAGTTCCTACACAGATGAAGTATAAACTGATTTAGAACTAGACAAACAAGAAACTGGGCAGATAAAGCAGTACATAACATACAGTACATTTCTCTATAAGCCAATCTGCGCGTCCACCTTTCAGCGTCCCTGGGGGTTGGGATTATGGAATTGTCAAGGAATGGAGTAGCAAAAACTTTCCTGATGTACAGATCAACTCCAGAAAATCCACGGAAGTTCAAAAGAAAAAGAAAAACTCTGAAAAGTTTATGTGGCTCACCAAATGCAGCAAAGACATGCCATTGAATGCCTTGAGGAGCAATGAGCCTGGCATTCTCTAATAACTCAACATCTGATCCATTCTTGTCAACCTTTTGTATGGATCCTTCAACTAAGCCACCGGCCCCATCAAATAGTTCGACCCTTCAAAAGATTGTTTCAAAATTTTAACATGTGCAGAATCCTTTGTAGAATCATTATAAAACATGTAAATGGGAGTAAAATTCCACTGAAGATACAGCGAAGAGTAGATTTGGTACTAGATGACTAGGGAAAATATCATGTGCAATTGAAGACTTCTGTAGAAATCTGAAATTTAAGTGAATAGGTATTCATCAGAAGTAGAAATATTAGATTTGGCTGTATGTCACTTGGGGAAATATCATGTTCAAACAAGCACTTCTGTCCAAATCTGAAAATAAAGCGTGAAAAGCACATGCTCAAGTTTACAAAATGTCTAAAAAGATTTACATCTAGGTCAAGGCATGTTTTACCTTTTATCTTCTGTTCGGTGTATTTGTCAGGAAGAAAAAACAACATTTCATCACATGGCTTTGTTTACGAAGCAATTGCCGCTTTTCTATCTCAATGTATCGGATTCAAAGTGCTAATTCACACTGGAGCCTATATTATACCCAAAAATAGCACTGGTCTTCCAGAAAATGATATACTACACACAATTGTACTATGTGCATGGGCACACCGGCTAAAGCATTTTTTGGAATCTCCTAAAGTCACTAGTTGTGTGTGGTTGGTGTCGTAAATCAAAAAGGTTCACCACAAAAGAGCTTTTGCATATACAAGAAGTTGGGGAGAAGGACTAAACTAATCAAAGAGGGTTTCTGCCATCTGGTATAACTTAAAACTAATTCTCTGGTCTAGAGCTTCTAGGTCCATGGTATATCAAGAAGTGAATAACTAGGAAATTTTACCCTTCACAAAATTAAGCTTGACATTTTCAAGTACTACATAGAAGTTACAAAAGAAAAACGAATGGAAGCAGTTAAACCTGTCATTGATGCCAAGGCGCAACACCCGTGTCATGTGCCAGAACTCGTCGCCTTGGATGCGAACCACCTCACCCTGCAGATTAAAATCAGTGACCGCTACGATCAGTATGAAGCCACGGAACACCACACATCACAAATAATCCCAACACCAGAGGGCTGCTCGACGAAATGCCTAAAAGATGTGAAGAAAAATATTTCATCCGACAGACTTCGTCTTCTCATGACAATATATTGAGGAACACGGACATTTCTGCTCCCAAAACATAAGCTACCAAGAACAAATATTACAGGTTTCACGAGCGAACGCGAAGCGCTCGACGAAATGCCTACACGGAAGAGAACGGGATAAGACAAGTGTGCTTACCTTGGACGAGGGGAGAGAGGGGGAGTGGAACCGCGGCAGGCCGCCGCGAGCACGGCTGGCCCCGGCAGTGCTGTGCGCGCGCGCGGCGGCGGCGGGGACGAGGAGGCGCCGGGTCGGCGGCGGAGGCCGGCGCATCAACGCGGAGAACGACGAGAAGGTGGCGGCGGGTGGCATCGCTGCGGCAGTGTCCTCGCGTGCGCCTCACCGGGCCTGCGCCGCTGGTGGTCGGTCCGGTCCGAGGTGGAAGCGCCGGACGAGGTGGATATCGGAGCAGGAGCCAAGTGAGCACCGGAGAGGGAAGAGAACGAGGAGGCAGTTGCAGGCCGCATTTAGGCGACGTCGGCCTTGGACCTGCAGGCTCGCGGCAATGTGATTCGGCCTGTGAAGCCGGTTTGGACTGACTCACCGACCCGTTGAGGCCCAGTTGGGCGGTAATCAGACTGGGCTCGGCCAAGGCGCCAGCCTACAAAAGGACTGTCCTGTTTCTAAAAAAAAGGACTGTCCTCAAACCTCTCTAAATAAAAAGGACTGACCGATTCTAAAAAAAAGGACTTCCCTCAAAGCGGAAAAAATAATAAATGACAGGTAGCTTTTAAGTAAAAAAGAAGTTTCTTTTTGTTACAATGTAGACACGCACAGACACTGGCATCATTAGTTTCTTATAAAGCATATGTGAAATATTAAACCAAAACATTAACAAAAAAGCAGAGTACATGCAAAAAAGAAGGCATTGGCAAACTACATAAAATAAACATTTGACAGTTTTTGGTCGTCTCAAGTCGCGGATTGCCGCCTCTTGGGTTCACGGCTCTTAGGTCGTTTAGCTTGACGGTTTGAAGGATCATGCCACTTTGACGCCGTATGGGTCGTGCCATCTAAGTCGATATTTTTGCACACAATGCCTATAAGAAGTAATTATGCATCCGCTTCAACATCGCCAAATCCAGTTGTGTCATCGGCAGAAAGTTTTTCACCTTAAATAACAGGTCAAACCAATCAAGACCAAGACATCGGCACAAAGACCAAACATTCAATAAGGTCACAATGCAAGTCTAAATCCTGGAGTTTCAACCCCATATTTGAAATGGTGTTTCAGTTTGCCATCTTGATGATAGGTTCGAAGACTTCACCGTTGAGTAATCAGCTCGAAATGACTCGTGTCATCCTATGGACGAGGCGGGTGCTCAAATAATATCTTTTCTGATGCCCTCACTGGTCACCATGCGACTGCTACCACAATTGGATGACTCTCGATAATGCAATTTTGCACATAAGCTCGCTTGCGAAAATAAGATCTTAAACACAGGTTACAGTTATCAATCATGGTGAGCTGGCCATGTTTCGTCTATATATTTTTTGCGAAAAGTCAAATGTCATATATTAAGTAGCACAAACCCTTACAAACGCTCTTACAAAAAATTAAAAAACAACCAAAAAATTGGGGGTGCCGAAGTTTTCTTCCCTCTGCATCCATCGATGCCGTGCTATTGCCAAAGCTCGTTGCCATCTTCGGGCCTCCATTTGAGCGGGGCAAACTTGTTAACACATGAGCCTGCAGAAGCCGTGGCCGAAAAGTCGTCAATGTAGACCAGAAGATGCCGACGACCATACTCTGCATAGCAAATTGACGCCCCAGAGGGGACATGTATGACGTCGCGGGCCAAACAAACAGAGTCTGGAAACACAACTCTCACATGCTCACTGACGAGGCCGGAATTGGCAAACATTCCTTAGTCAGAGTTGGAGCCAGAGAACACTGAGATAAATCTGTAGAAGAAAAAACACAACCTGAAGAACCAACTATGGGGACATAACCCCACTCCCAATAATGCCAAGAAGCACCATGGCAACAAGGACGAAATGGGAGGAGTTACTCCATGCCGATGATGGTGCCATTGCCTCGCACCGACGATTGAATACCACAATCTAAGTTAAAAACATGACAGTACCATTATCGGTCCTAAACTGTCCCAGTCCCTCGTATTGTTGATGCGATGGACGGAGGGAGAGGGGACCCATGATCTCGTGTGGGAGGAGCGAAAACCTTTTTTTTTGCAGTTCAAAGAGCTATATTGATCAAGACAGAGAGTTACAGTCCTTGTACAGACAAGCCTCTAGAAATCTAGGAATAAAATTTATTTGACACAACGCTTTCTATGAGGATTAGCTTGCCTTGCACATAGATGTGCAAGCTCATTAGCCTTTCTAGGAACATAAGACAAAACAAAGAACTGAAAACTCTCTGAAAGCTCTTTAATTTCCTGAAGCACAACAGCAATTTCTGAACGCCCAAAATTATTGGTATTCCAGAGCTTCGTAATAGCCAAAGCATTAGTTTCAACGATGATGTTCTGGAGACCCATATTACCTGCAAGTCGGACTCCGTCTCTAATAGCCAACGCCTCCATAACAAAAGAATTGGCTGCATGTTCATACCATAGTGCCTGGGCATGAATGAGTTTACCTTCATGATCGCGCACACCTACCCCTGTACTTCCTTGGAGACAATCAGCCAAAAAACTTGCGCCCACATTCAGCTTAGTGCAATTAATTTCCAGGGGTCGCCATTTATCGTCAGCCTTAGTAGGCATTTTCTTTCCTTCTTTTGATGAAATTATCAAATCCATAGTCACATCAGCAGTCCATTTCACCGAGCATTGGATCAACCGCCCTTTATTTCCGTGCTTCTTTGCATTGCGCTCTGACCATACAAACCAACATCCACATAAGATGACAGCAGCATCTGTATCACTGACCATACCTCCATCAATCATATCCATTGCCCATGAGTCCGGATGCAAACGAGGAAGTTTGACACCCAACATGTTCCTTATTTGATGCCAAAACAGCTTAGCCCATGTACAATCGAACAAAGAATGAGTGATTGTTTCTTCACATCCACAATCCTCGCAGAAACTGATTTGTTCAATATGTCTTTCCTTCAGAATAGATCGGCATGGGATAAACTTCCTAATCATACGCCACCAAAAATTACAGACCTTTGGGGGTACAGGCATCTTCCAAAGCTTCTTCCAAAATGTTCTATCATCACCTGCCGAGCTAGCTGGATTATTTGTTTGCTGCCAAGCACCAAGCATTGCCCTGTAAGCTGACCGGACACTGAAAATCCCACTTCTCTCTAAATGCCATGCCCAGTTATCTTCTTCCATCCTTCCCAAAGGAATCATTTGCACAGTAGCCGCATCAATAGGAAGGAAATTATTCTGTAAAACCTCTCCATCCCAGTCTCCATTGTACAGGTCGATCAAGTTCTCGACCATATTCATGGTCGAGTTTTGAAGACATAAAAGGGGTTTAAAGCCCAAGTTTGAAGGGATCCAGGGATCCAGGGATCCTCCCAAACTATAGTATTGCTACCATCACCAATACGTTTGATCAGACCATGAGTCAGAGCTTCCCGTCCATACATAATTGCCCTCCATGCATGCGAGGCATTCTTTTTCCTTGTCGCCGTCATAAAATCAGCATCATGAAAATACTTGCCTTTGATCACCCTGGCACAGAGTGAATCCGATTGTGTGAGAAGTCGCCAACCCTATTTAGCAAGCATTGCTTGATTGAACAACTCAAGGTCTTTAAAGCCCATACCACCCACACATTTGGGAGCATCAATATCCTTCCATTTTTTCGAATGCATTTTGTGTTGGGGCTGGACAGCAACAATGCGCTGCACAAATTCACCGGCACGACAAAATATGCACACTACACAGCCCCCTCCACTTGTGATGAACTTTGAGGACAGCTTCAACCAACAAGTAAGCAGCGGAATAACACAAACAACATGCACAAGTGACACAGGATTTAACGTGGAAAAACCTCCTCAACTTGAGGAGTAAAAAACCACGGTTGTGGACCGACCGGTCCACTCAACTTCACTATGAGAATGATGAGTACAAAGTCTTCTCTAGAACCTCTAGAGAGATTTACAACAGACTCTCCATGTTGCCAACCGGCAACAGCAACAATAGCCAGCAAAGCAGAGTTTACACAGCTTCTGTACCCTCCAGTGTTTTGCAAACTGCTCTTAAACCGCTGAAACAAATAGCACCAAATTTGGCAGACAAGTAGACACACGAGTTCCTGAGATCCCCTCCAAATTTCAGCTCAATCGGACATCGTTTGCCTACCCAAACTGTTCGTCTCCCAAAACTACTCGTTCGAAACTACAGCAGTCGAGTGACAAAACCACTCTCAAATCCGATGCTCCATCGACCCAATCCTCAAACCAGCTAACCAAATCAAGTACTCAAAGTAAGGAATGAGCTCACCAAGTTTGGGGTCGATCCAACCACGTTTGAGCCTCCAATCACCAGCTTGAACACTTGCCTAGTCGATCAAAGACAAATCGACAGAACCTCTTCTTTTCTTCTTCCTCTCTCTCAGGTTGTGTTTTCTTTTGTGTGCTCTCTCTCACTCTCACGAATGGCAGCCACCACCAGCAAGGGTGGAGTGGCTAGGGTTTTCTTCTTGCTTCACTTCCCTTGGAAGCGCTCTCAACCGTTGGATGCAGCGAAGATCAACGGCTGACATGTGTTGGACTTATGGGCTGATGTTGGGCTGCCAACACACCTCCATGTGGAGGGACTTAGCCCAACAAATTCCCCCTCCCGACATCATAGAGGGCCTTACTGCCTTCCAGCATCGATGCCAGCGAGCCGGCGGCATATCAGCCCCATTGTCATCGGTGTGAACTTTCTCAAGTTGCATTTTCTTGGAATACAACACATCTCGAATCCAATGATAACGGACTTCTATATGCTTAGACATTGAATGAAAACTTGCATTCTTACTCAAGTGGATAGCACTTTGGTTGTCACAAAACAACACATACTTGTCTTGCTTAAAACCAAGCTCACAAGCCAAGCGTTTCAGCCACAATAGCTCTTTGCTCGCCTCATACAGCAATGAATTCAGCTTCATTGTATTCAATGCCACACACTCTATGACCTGCTTTGCCATGACACCGCTCCCCTGCATAGGTAATCAAGTAACTCAAGTAGACTTCCTTCATCAACATCTCCACCATGTCGAATCTGAAAAAGCAATCAGCTTGCCCTCACCGTCACCGAAGCAAAGTTTCAGATTTGTGCTGCCCCGAAGATATCTCAAAATCCACTTCACGGCTTCCCAATGAGGTCTTCCTGGATTGGACATAAATCTGCTCACAGTACTAACCGCATGGGCAATGTCAGGCCTTGTACACACCATAGCATACATCAAACTCCCAACCGCAGAAGCATAAGGAACATGATGCATTTCCTTTTTCTGCTCATCAGTGGTAGGACATTGCTTTCTGCTCAACTTGAAATGTGCTGCTAGTGGACAACTTACAACTTTAGCATTTTCCATCCTGAACTTCTGAAGTACCTTCCCAATATACTTCTCTTGAGACAAGTACAACTTGTTGCAATTTCTGTCTCGCTCAATTCTCATTCGGAGAATGTTCTTTGCTGGACCTAAGTCTTTCATAGCAAAACATTTGCTCAACTCCTTCTTTAACTTAGCAATCCTAGAGACATTCTTGCCAACAATCAGGATATCATCAACATAGAGCAATAATATGATGAAATCATCACATGAGAACCTCTGAATAAACACACAATGGTCTGAGCTACACTTCTTGTAGCCTTGCTCCCCCATGACAGTTTCAAACTTCATGTACCATTGTCTTGGTGCTTGTTTCAGGCCATAGAGACTTTTCTCCAGCTTGGACACATAGTCTTCTTTGCCTTTCACAAGAAACCCCTCAGGTTGCTCCATCTATATTTCTTCCTCCAACTCACCATGAAGGAATGCAGTCTTCACATCCATTTGCTCAACCTTCAAGTTGAGACTTGCTGCCATGCCAAGGATTACTCTTATGGATGTCATCTTCACAACCGGAGAAAAGATCTCATCATAGTCAATGCCTTTCCTCTAGCCGAATCCTTTTACAACTAGCCTGACTTTGTACCTTGGATGTGATGTGTGCTCTTCTTACTTGATTCTGTAGACCCACTTGTTCTTCAAAATTTTCTTCCCCTTGGGTAACTTCGTCAACTCATAAGTATGATTCTTATGCAAGGAATCCATCTCTTCTTGCATAGCCTTTTTCCACTCCTTCTTGTGCTCATTTTCCATTGCATCTGCAAAGCATTCAGGTTCTGAACCGTCAGATAATAACACCACGTATTGATCCGAGGGATACCTCTCGGAAGGAATTCGACCCTGTTGGATCTTCCGAGTGGAGCAATGGTGGACTTTCGGTGCTGGTGCTTCCTGCTGATCTGGATCATCAACTTCAAAGATCATACTCTTGTTGCTGCTGCTGGGGAGCATCTTCTTCACCGCACCACCATGTACATCATCTTGTACATCTTCGCATCTGCTTCAACTTGCACAGAGCCGGAGCTGCAGAACTGGGTCGAATCAATCATGTCTTCCTGCGCCGAGGAGGAACCTGCCCTTTGTCTTCACAATATCCTCAATTGTTTGGTCTTCAACAAACACAACATCACTGCTTCTCACAACTTTCCTTGCTATAGGGTCAAACATCTTGTAGCCAAACTCATCACACCATAACCAAGAAAGATACATTGTCGTGTCTTCGAATCAAGCTTTGACCTTTCATCTTGAGGAATATGAACAAAGGCCTTGCACCCAAAAACCTTTAGGTGGTCATATGAGACGTCCTTGTCACATCAAACCCTGTTAGGAACATCTCCCTGCAAAGGATAACTTGGTGAGATATTAATAAGATAAACTGCAGTCATCAAAGCCTCACCCCAAAAGTGTTTACGTAGCTTTGCACTTGACAACAAGCATCTAACTCTCTCCACAATTGTCCTGTTCATCCTCTCAAGAAGACCATTCAGTGTGGTGTCTTTGAGGGGTAAATTGATGCCTAATACCTTGCTGCTTGCAATATGCATCAAATGGCCCAATGTACTTTCCTCCATTATCAGTGCGAATGCACTTGATCTTCTTCTCAGTTTCTCTCTCAACCGAGGCTTGGAATTGCTTGAATACACCTAGTACTTGATCTTTGGTCCTCAAAGTGAAGGCCCAAACTTTCCGGGAAAAGTCATCAATAAAAGTCACAAAGTACTTAGCACCACCAAGAGATCTTACCGACATTTTGCAAACATCGGAATGTATCAAGTCCAGCTTCTTGGGCTTCTTGTGAGGAGGTAGAGTCTTGAAGGCAACTCGGTGTTGCTTCCCTGCTAGACAATCTGAACATTTCTTGATGTGAACTCCTTTCACACCCTTCAACAATTTTTTCTTCACTAGCACTGTCATCCCCCTCTCACTCATGTGCCCCAAGTCTCTTGTGCCATAAAGCACAATGATCATCCTTCTCTAGTGCATTGACTGAAGCACTAAAGATCTTAGCATGAACATGATACAAAACTGAGACCATTTTACCTCTTGCAACAATCATGTTGCCTTTGGTGAGCTTGTACCGCCCTTTTCCAAAACTGCTCAAGTAATCATCTCCATCAAGCAAACCAACCGAGATAATATTGAGACGAAGTGCCTCAACATGCCTCACAGATTTGAGGACTAACCTTGTACCATTTGCGGTCTCCAAATGCACATCTCTTTTTCCAATGATGGCTGCTCTATCATTGTTCCCCATCTTCACAACACCAAAATCACCTGATATATGGTTAATGAAGAGCTCTCTGCGAGATGTAGCATGAATGGTAGCACCGCTGTCCGGTATCCAAATCATCTCGTCACCATCCACTAGGTTGACGGTTTCATCAGAAACAACAATGATCCTCTCCTCAACAAAGGAACCAAATCTGCCTCATTTTCTTCATGCATAACAAGCATGATGTCCTCTTCTCTCGCAATAACTCGGTTGCCCTCTCGTGTCACTATCATTGTCAACTTGCTTCTGATCTTGTTTCTTCTTTTTCTTTTTGTCTTTCTTCCACTTGTCACATTGCCACTTAATGTGGCCCTTCTGATGGCAGTGATGGCACTCATAATCAGCATACTTACTTTTTGATTTGCTCCTACCTCTTTCGCCCCTTTACGGACCTCTGCTCTTGCTTCTCCTCTGGATGAGTGACTAGCACATCTGAATGTGAGGAAGAAGTGGCTTCACCACCTTCTCGACTCTTCATTTAGTACCTGGTTTTCACAAGATTCCAAGTGACAACTCCATTAGGTGCTGACTTGCAAACCGTGACCTTAAAGGTCTCCCAGCTGCCCGGTAATGAGCCTAGTAGCAGCAAAGCTCTCACTTCATCTTTAAATGTTATTCTCATTGAAGAAAGCTGATTTATAATGCCTTGGATTGTATTCACATGATCTGCAATTAGAGTGCCCTCTTTGTACCTCAAGCACATCAATTGTTTGATCAAGAACTGTTGGGGAACGTAGTAATTTCAAAAAATTTCCTACGCACACGCAAGATCATGGTGATGCATAGCAACGAGAGGGAGAGTGTTGTCTCGTGCCCTCGTGAGACCAAGCGAAGCGTTGACGCAACGTAGAGGAAGTAGTCGTCGTCCTCCGGTCCAACCGATCCTAGCACCGCACTCGGCACCTCCGAGTTCTTGACACGCGTCACAGCTCGATGACGCACCCTCGATCTCCAATCCAAGAAAGGCTCGAGGGGAGTTCCACAAGACGACGGCGTGGTGGCGATCTTGATGTTCTCCTGTCGCAGGGCTTCGCCTAAGCACCACTACAATATGATCGAGGTGTAATATCGTGGAGGGGGGCACCGCACACGGCTAAGGAATGATCAATGATCAACTTGTGTACTAGGGTGCCCCCTACCCCCGTATATAAAGGAGGGAGGGAGGAGGTGGCCGGCCTCAAGGGGCGCCATAGGGGGGGAAACCTACTCCAAGTAGGTTTCCTCTCTTCCTTATCTTATTTGGAGGGGAAAGGAAGGAGTACTAGTATTAGGAAGTAGTACTAGTAGTAGGAATAGGAAGAGGGGGAAGGAGAAAGGAAAGGGGGGGCCGGCCCCCCTCCCCAATTCGGATTGGGCTTGGGGGGCACGCCCCCCTCCCTTGTTCCTTATCCCTTCTTCCTACATGGGCCCAATAAGGCCCATATACCTCCCGGGGGGTTCCGGTAACCTCCCGGAGCTCCAAACTTTTCCGGAACCTTTCCGGTGTCCAAATATATCCGTCCAATATATAAATCTTTATGTCTCGACCATTTCGAGACTCCTCGTCATGTCCGTGATCATATCCGGGACTCCGAACAACCTTCGGTACATCAAAATACATAAACTCATAATATAACTGTCATCGAAACCTTAAGCGTGCGGACCCTACGGTTCGAGAACAATGCAGACATGACCGAGAAACGTCTCCGGTGAATAACCAATAGCGGGACCTGGATGCCCATATTGGTTCCTACATATTCTACGAAGATCTTTATCGGTCAGACCGCACAACAACATACGTTGTTCCCTTTGTCATCGGTATGTTACTTGCCCGAGATTCGATCGTCGGTATCCAATACCTAGTTCAATCTCGTTACCGGCAAGTCTCTTTACTTGTTCCGTAATACATCATCTCACAACTAACTCATTAGTTGAAATGCTTGCAAGGCTTATTTGATGTGTATTACCGAGAGGGCCCAGAGATACCTCTCCGACATTCGGAGTGACAAATCCTAATCTCGAAATACGCCAACTCAACAAGTACCTTCGGAGACACCAGAGAGCACCTTTATAATCACCCGATTCTGTTGTGGCGCTTGGTAGCACACAAAGTGTTCCTCCGTAAACGGAGTTGCATAATCTCATAGTCATAGGAACATGTATAAGTCATGAAGGAAGCAATAGCAACATACTAAACGATCGTGTGCTAAGCTAACGGAATGGGTCATGTCAATCGATCATTCAACTAATGATGTGACCTTGTTAATTAAATAACTACTCCTTGTTCATGGTTAGGAAACATAACCATCTTTGATTAACAAGCTAGTCAAGTAGAGGCATACTAGTGACACTCTGTTTGTCTATATATTCACACATGTATTATGTTTCCTGTTAATACAATTCTAGCATGAATAATAAACATTTATCATGATATGAGGAAATAAATAATAACTTTATTATTGCCTCTAGGGCATATTTCCTTCAGTCTCCCACTTGCACTAGAGTCAATAATCTAGATTACACAGTAATGATTCTAACACCCATGGAGTCTTTGTGTTGATCATGTTTTGCTCGTGGAAGAGGCTTAGTCAACGGGTCTGCAACATTCAGATCCGTATGTATCTTGCAAATCTCTATGTCTCCCACCTGGACTAGATCCCGGATGGAATTGAAGCGTCTCTTGATGTGCTTGGTTCTCTTGTGAAATCTGGATTCCTTCGCTAAGGCAATCGCTCCAGTTGTAGGGGAACGTAGTAATTTCAAAAATTTTCCTACGCACACGCAAGATCATGGTGATGAATAGCAACGAGAGGGGAGAGTGTTGTCTACATACCCTTGTAGACCCGGCGAAGCGATCACAACGTAGAGGAAGTAGTCGACGTTCTCCTCGCGATCCGACCGATCCGGCGCCGTTACTCGACGCCCCGAGTTCTTGACACACGACAGCTCGATGACGTCCCTCGAACTCCGATCCAGCCGAGTGTTGAGAGAGAGTTTCACAAGACGACGGCGTGGTGACGATCTTGATGTTTCACCGGCAGCAGGCTTCGCCTTAAGGTTCGCGACGGTATGACCGAGGTGGAATATGGTGGAGGGGGCACCGCACACGGCTAAGGAACGATCCGTAGATCAAACTTGTGTGTTCTAGGGTGCCCCCTGCCTCAGTATATAAAGGAGGGAGGGGGAGGCTGGCCGCCCTAGAGGAGGCGCTGGGAGGAGTCCTACTCCCACCGAGTAGGACTCCCCCTTCCTAGTTGGAATAGGATTGGGGAGGGGAAGAGGAAAGGCGCCGCCCCCTCCTTGTCCTATTCGGACTGGGGGGGGGGCGCGCCACCCCCCGGCCGCCCTCCTCTTCTCCTCGAGGCCCACCGAGGCCCATTTACCCCGGGGTTCCGTAACCTCCGGTACTCCGGAAATTCTGCTTTCACCCTAACCATTCGAACTCCAAACATAGGCTTCCAATATATCAATCTTTATGTCTCGACCATTTCGAGACTCCTCGTCATGTCCGTGATCACATCCGGACTCAAACTTCTTGGTACATCAAAATACATAAACTCATAATAACCATCATCGAAACCTTAAGCGTGCGGACCCTACGGTTCGAGAACAATGTAGACATGACCGAGACACGCCTCCGGTCAATAACCAACAGCGGACCTGGATGCCCATATTGGTTCCTACATATTCTACGAAGATCTTTATCGGTCGACCGCATAACAACATACGTTGTTCCTTTGTCATCGGTATGTTACTTGCCCGAGATTCGATCGTCGGTATCCAATACCTAGTTCAATCTCGTTACCGCAAGTCTCTTTACTCGTTCCGTAATACATCATCTCACAACTAACTCATTAGTTGTAGTGCTTGCAAGGCTTAAGTGATGTGCATTACCGAGAGGGCCCAGAGATACCTCTCCGACAATCGGAGTGACAAAACCTAATCTCAAATACGCCAACCCAACATCTACCTTTGGAGACACCGTAGTACTCCTTTATAATCACCCGATTACGTTGTGACGCTTGGTAGCACCAAAGTGTTCCTCCGTAAACGGAGTTGCATAATCTCATAGTTACAGGAACATGTATATGTCATGGATAAAAGCGGTAGCAACATACTAAACGATCGTGTGCTAAGCTAATGGAATGGGTCATGTCAATCGATCATTCTACTAATGATGTGACCTTGTTAATCAAATAACAACTCCTTGTTCATGGTCGGAAACATAACCATCTTTGATTAACAAGCTAGTCTAGTAGAGGCATACTAGTGACATGTTGTTTTGTCTATGCATTCACACATGTATCATGTTTCCGGTTAATACAATTCTAGCATGAATGATAAACATTTATCATGAAATAAGGAAATAAATAATAACTTTATTATTGCCTCTAGGGCATATTTCCTTCATCTCCCACTTGCACTAGAGTCAATAATCTAGATTACATAGTAATGATTCTAACACCCATGGAGTCTTGGTGCTGATCATGTTTTGCTCGTGGAAGAGGCTTAGTCAACGGTCTCCGCAACATTCAGATCCGTATGTATCTTGCAAATCTCTATGTCTCCCACCGGACTAAGTCCCGGATGGAATTGAAGCGTCTCTTGATGTGCTTGGTCCTCTTGTGAAATCTGGATTCCTTCGCTAAGGCAATTGCTCCAAGATTGTCACAGAAGATTTTCATTGGACCCGATGCACTAGGTATGACACCTAGATCGGATATGAACTCCTTCATCCGCACTCCTTCATTAGCTGCTTCCGAAGCTGCTATGTACTCCGCTTCACATGTAGATCCCGCCACGACGCTTTGTTTAGAACCGCACCAACCGACGGCTCCTCCGCTTAGTGTAAATCGTATCCGGTCTGCGATTTAGAATCGTCGGATCGGTGTCAAAGCTTGCATCAACGTAACTGTTTACGATGAGCTCTTTGTCACCTCCATATACGAGAAACATATCCTTAGTCCTTTTCGTATTTCAGATGTTCTTGACCGCTGTCCGATGATCCACTCTGGATTACTTTGGTACCTCCTGCTAGGCTTATAGCAAGGCACACATCAGTGCGGTACACAAGATTGCATACATGATAGAGCCTATGGTCAAGCATAGGAACATCTTTCATTTTCTCTCTATCTTCTGCGGTGGTCGGGCATTGAGTCTTACTCAACTTCACACCTTGTAACACAGCAAGAACCCTTTCTTTGCTTGATCCATTTTGAACTTCTTCAAAATTTTATCAAGGTATGTGCTTTGTGAAAGTCCAATCAAGCGCCTTGATCTATCTCTATAGATCTTAACGCCCAATATGTAAGCAGCTTCACCGAGGTCTTTCATTGAAAAACTCTTATTCAAGTATCCCTTTATGCTATCCAGAATTCTATATCATTTCCGATCAGCAATATGTCATCTACATATAATATCGAAATGCTACAGAGCTCCCACTCACTTTCTTGTAAATACAGGCTTCTCCAAAAGTCTCAGACAAACCCAAATGCTTTGATCACACTATCAAAGCGTTTATTCCAACTCCGAGATGCTTGCACCAGTCCATAGATGGATCATTGGAGCTTGCACACTTTGTTAGCTCCCTTAGGATCGATAAAACCTTCGGTTGCATCATATACAACTCTTCTTCCGTAAATCCATTCAGAATGCGCTTTACATCCATTTGCCAAATTTCATAATCATAAAATGCGGCAATTGCTAACATGATTCGGACGGACTTAAGCATCGCTACGGGTGAGAAGGTCTCATCGTAGTCAATCCCTTGAACTTGTCGAAAACCTTTTGCGACAAGTCGAGCTTTATAGACGATAACATTACCGTCGGCGTCGGTCTTCTTCTTGAAGATCCACTTGTTTTCTATTGCTTGCCTACCCTCGGCAAGTCAACCAAAGTCCATACTTTGTTTTCATACATGGATCCCATCTCGATTTCATGGCCTCAAGCCATTTTATGGAATCTGGGCTCACCATCGCTTCTTCATAGTTTGTAGGTTCATCATGATCTAGTAGCATGACTTCCGAGCAGGATTGCCATACCACTCAGTGCGGATCTTACTCTGGTTGATCTACGAGGTTCTGTAGTAACTTGATCTGAAGTTTCATGATCAACATCATCAACTTCCTCACTACTTGGTGTAGGTGTCTCGTAAACCGGTTTCTGCGATTTAACTACTTTCAAGTAAGGGAGTAGGTACTATTACCTCATCAAGTTCCACTTTCCTCCCACTCACTTCTTTCGAGAGAAACTCCTTCTCTAGAAAGGATCCATTCTTAGCAACGAATGTCTTGCCTTGGATTTGTGATAGAAGGTGTACCCAACTGTCTCTTTTGGGTATCCTATGAAGACACATTTCTCCGATTTGGGTTCGAGCTTATCGGGTTGAAGCTTTTTCACATAAGCATCGCATCCCCAAACTTTAAGAAACGACAACTTTGGTTTCTTGCCAAACCATAGTTCATAAGGTGTCGTCTCAACGGATTTCGACGGTGTTCTATTCAGGTGAATGCGGCCGCCTCTAGAGCATAACCCCAAAACGATAGCGGTAAATCAGTAAGAGACATCATAGATCGCACCATATCTAGTAAAGTGCGACACGACGTTCGGACACACCATTACGTTGTGGTGTTTGGTGGCATGAGTTGCTAAACTATTCGCATTGTTTCAAATGTAGACCAAACTCAGAACTCAAATATTCACCTCCACGATCGGATCGTAGAAATTTAATTTTCTTGTTACGATGATTTTCAACTTCACTCTGAAATTCTTTGAACTTTTCAAACGTTTCAGACTTATGTTTCATTAAGTAGATATACCCATATCTGCTTAAGTCATCTGTGAAGGTGAGAAAATAACGATATCCGCCACGAGCCTCAACATTCATCGGACCACATACATCAGTATGTATGATTTCCAACAAATCTGTTGCTCTCTCCATAGTACCGAGAACGGTGTTCTAGTCATCTTGCCCATAAGGCACGGTTCGCAAGTGCCAAGTGATTCATAATCAAGTGACTCCAAAAGTCCATCAAGATGGAGTTTCTTCATGCGCTTTATACCGATATGACCTAAACGGCAAGTACCACAAATAAGTTGCACTATCATTATCAACTCTGCATCTTTTGGTTTCAACATTATGAATATGTGTATCACTACTATCGAGATTCATCAAAATAGACCATTCCTCAAGGGTGCATGACCATAAAAGATATTGCTCATATAAATAGAACAACCATTATTCTCTCGATTTAAATGAATAACCGTCTCGCATCAAACAAGATCCAGATATAATGTTCATGCTCAACGCAGCACCAAATAACAATTATTTAGGTCTAAAACTAATCCGAAGGTAGATGTAGAGGTAGCGTGCGATCGCGATCACATCGACTTTGGAACCATTTCCCACGCGCATCGTCACCTCGTCCTTTGCCGGTGTTAAGCAATCCGTAGTCCTGCTTGAGTTGCAAATATTAGCAATGTAACCAAGATCAAATACCAGTGCTCTGCGAGCTCTAGTAAGGTACACATCAATAACATGTATATCACATATACCTTTGTTCACCTTGCCATCCTTCTTATCCGCCAAATACTTGGGGCAGTTCCGCTTCGATGACGATCGCTTGCGGTAGAAGCACTCGGCTTTGAGCTTAGGTCCAGACTTGGGTTTCTTCTCCCGAGCAAAGAACTTGCTTGCTGTTCTTCTTGAAGTTCCCTTCTTCTTCCCTTTGCCTTTCTTCTTGAAACTAGTGGTCTTATTGACCATCAACACTTGATGCTCCTTCTTGATTTCTACCTCCGCAGCTTTTAGCATTGCGAAGAGCTCGAGCATAGTCTTTACTAACCCTTGCATATTATAGTTCATCACGAAGCCTTTGTAGCTTGGTGCAAGTGATTGAAGAATTCATCAATGACACAATCATCCGGAAGATTAACTCCCAATTGTGTCAAGTGATTGTAGTACCGGACATTCCGAGTATATGCTCACTAATGTAACTGTTCTCCTCCATCTTGCAGCTATAGAACTTATTGGAGACTTCATATCTCTCAATCCGGGCATTCTTTGGAATATCAACTTCAACTCTGGAACATCTCATATGCTCCATGACGCTCAAAACGTCGTTGAAGTCCCGGTTCTAAGCCGTAAAGCATGGCACATCGAACTATAGAGTAGTCATCGACTTTGCTCGCGGACGTTCTTAACGTCGTCGGTTGCATCAAGAAGCAGTTCGCACCCAGCGGTGCATCCAGACGTAACTCTTACAGGCAGCAATGAGGATAATCCTCAGTTACGGACCCGATCCGTGTAATTGCTACCATCATCTTTCAACTTTGCTTTCTCAAGGAACGCATTAAAATTCAACGGAACAACAAAGACGAGCCATCTATCTACAATCAAACATAAACAAGCAAGATACTATCGGTACTAAGTTCATGATAAATTTAAGTTCAATTAATCATATTACTTAAGAACTCCCACTTAGAAAGACATCTCTAGTCATCCAAGTGATCACGTGATCCAAATCAACTAAACCATAACCGATCATCACGTGAAATGGAGTAGTTTTAATGGTGAACATCTTATGTTGATCATATCTACTATATGATTCACGCCGACCTTTCGGTCTCCGTGTTCGAGGCCATATCTGCATATGCTAGGCTCGTCAAGTATAACCCGAGTATTCTGCGTGTGCAAAACTGGCTTGCACCCGTTGTAGATGGACGTGAGCTTATCACACCCGATCATCACGTGGTGTGCGGGCACGATTTAACTTTGGCAACGGTGCATACTCGGGAGAACACTTCTTGATAATTTAGTGAGAGATCATCTTATAATGCTACCGTCAATCAAAGCAAGATAAGATGCATAAAAGGATAAACATCACATGCAAATCAATATAAGTGATATGATATGGTCATCATCATCTTGTGCTTCATGATCTCCATCTTGCAAAGACCACCATGATCACCATCGCCACCGGCGCGACACCTTGATCTCCATCGTAGCATCGTTGTCGTCTCGCCAAACTTATGCTTCTCGACTATCGCTACCGCTTAGTGATAAAGTAAAGCATTACAGAAGCGATTGCATTGCATACAATAAAGCGACAACCATATGGCTCCTGCCATTGCCGATAACTTCGTTACAAAACATGATCATCTCATACAATAAAATATAGCATCACGTCTTGACCATATCACATCACAACATGCCCCGCAAAAACAAGTTAGACGTCCTCTACTTTGTTGTTGCAAATTTTACGTGGCTGCTACGGGCTTAAGCAAGATCCAGTCTCACCTACGCATCAAAACCACAACGATACTTCGTCAAATAGACTCGTTTAACCTTCTCAAGGACCGGGCGTAGCCACACTCAGTTCAACTAAAGTGAGAGAGACAGCACCCACCAGTCACCTTTTAGCAACGAGTGCTCGCAGCGGTGAAACCAGTCTCGCGTAAGCGTCGCGTAATGTCGGTCAGGCCGCTTCATCTCACAATACCGCTGAACCAAAGTATGACATGCTGGTAGGTAGTATGACTTGTATCGCCCACAACTCACTTGTGTTCTACTCGTGCAAAACATCAAACCATAAAAACCTAGGCTCGGATGCCATTTGTGGGGAACGTAGTAATTTCAAAAATTTCCTCGCACACGCAAGATCATGGTGATGAATAGCAACGAGAGGGAGAGTGTTGTCTACATACCCTTGTAGACCCGAAGCGGAAGCGATCACAACGTAGAGGAAGTAGTCGTACGTTCTCCTCGCGATCCGACCGATCCCGGCGCCGTTACTCCGACGCCCCCGAGTTCTTGACACACGTACAGCTCGATGACGTCCCTCGAACTCCGATCCAGCCGAGTGTTGAGAGAGAGTTTCGTCAGCACGACGGCGTGGTGACGATCTTGATGTTTCACCGGCGCAGGGCTTCGCCTAAGCTTCGCGACGGTATGACCGAGGTGGAATATGGTGGAGGGGGGCACCGCACACGGCTAAGGAACGATCCGTAGATCAAACTTGTGTGTTCTAGGGTGCCCCCTGCCTCAGTATAAAGGAGGGAGGGGGGGAGGCCGGCCCTAGAGGAGGCGCTGCCGGGCGGAGTCCTACTCCCACCGAGTAGGACTCCCCCTTCCTAGTTGGAATAGGATTGGGGAGGGGAAGAGGAAAGGCGCCGCCTCCTTGTCCTATTCGGACTGGGGGAGGCGCGCCACCCCTGGCCGCCCCTCCTCTTCTCCTCGAGGCCCACCGAGGCCCATTTACCCCGGGGTTCCGGTAACCTCCGGTACTCCAGAAATTCCTGTTTTCACCCGAACCATTCGAACTCCAAACATAGGCTTCCAATATATCAATCTTTATGTCTCGACCATTTCGAGACTCCTCGTCATGTCCGTGATCACATCCGGACTCGAACTTCTTCGTACATCAAAATACATAAACTCATAATAACCGCCATCGAAACCTTAAGCGTGCGGACCCTACGGTTCGAGAACAATGTAGACATGACCGAGACACGTCTCCGGTCAATAACCAACAGCGGATCTGGATGCCCATATTGGTTCCTACATATTCTACGAAGATCTTTATCGGTCGACCGCATAACAACATACGTTGTTCCCTTTGTCATCGGTATGTTACTTGCCCGAGATTCGATCGTCGGTATCCAATACCTAGTTCAATCTCGTTACCGGCAAGTCTCTTTACTCGTTCCGTAATACATCATCTCACAACTAACTCATTAGTTGTAGTGCTTGCAAGGCTTAAGTGATGTGCATTACCGAGAGGGCCCAGAGATACCTCTCCGACAATCGGAGTGACAAAACCTAATCTCGAAATACGCCAACCCAACATCTACCTTTGGAGACACCTGTAGTACTCCTTTATAATCACCTAGTTACGTTGTGACGTTTGGTAGCACCAAAGTGTTCCTCCGTAAACGGAGTTGCATAATCTCATAGTTACGGGAACATGTATATGTCATGGATAAAAGCAAGAGCAACATACTAAACGATCGTGTGCTAAGCTAATGGAATGGGTCATGTCAATCAGATCATTCTACTAATGATGTGACCTTGTTAATCAAATAACAACTCCTTGTTCATGGTCAGGAAACATAACCATCTTTGATTAACAAGCTAGTCTAGTAGAGGCATACTAGTGACATGTTGTTTTGTCTATGCATTCACACATGTATCATGTTTCCGGTTAATACAATTCTAGCATGAATGATAAACATTTATCATGAAATAAGGAAATAAATAATAACTTTATTATTGCCTCTAGGGCATATTTCCTTCACCAGTATTGTCACAAAAGATTTTCATTGGACCCGATGCACTAGGTATGACACCTAGATCGGATATGAACTCCTTCATCCAGACTCCTTCATTGGCTGCTTCTGAAGCAGCTATGTATTCCGCTTCACATGTAGATCCCGCCACGACGCTTTGCTTTGAACTGCACCAACTGACAGCTCCACCGCTTAATGTAAACACGTATCCGGTTTGCGATTTAGAATCGTCCGGATCAGTGTCAAAGCTTGCATCAACGTAACCATTTACAATGAGCTCTTTGTCACCTCCATATACGAGAAACATATCCTTAGTCCTTCTCAGGTATTTCAGGATGTTCTTGACCGCTGTCCAGTGATCCACTCCTGGATTACTTTGGTACCTCCCTGCTAGACTTATAGCAAGGCACACATCAGGTCTGGTACACAGCATTGCATACATGATAGAGCCTATGGCTAAAGCATAGGGAACACTTTTCATTTTTTTCTCTATCTTCTGCAGTGGTCGGGCTTTGAGTCTTACTCAACTTCGCACCTTGCAATACAGGCAAGAACCCTTTCTTTGCTTGATCCATTTTGAACTTCTTCAAAATTTTGTCAAGGTATGTGCTTTGTGAAAGTCCAATTAAGCGTCTTGATCTATCTCTATAGATCTTAATGCCCAATATGTAAGCAGATTCACCGAGGTCTTTCATTGAAAAACTTTTATTCAAGTATCCCTTTATGCTATCCAGAAATTCTATATCATTTCCAATCAATAATATGTCATCCACATATAATATTAGAAATGCCACAGAGCTCCCACTCACTTTCTTGTAAATACAAAGCTCCAAAGTCATATAAAACCAAATGCTTTGATCACACTATCAAAACGTTTATTCCAACTCCGAGAGGCTTGCACGAGTCCATAAATGGAACGTTGGAGCTTGCACACTTTGTTAGCTCCTTTGGATTGATAAAACCTTCGGTTGCATCATATACAACTCTTCTTCCGAAAATCCATTCAGAATGCGGTTTTACATCCATTTGCCAAATTTCATAATCATAAAATCGGCAATTGCTAACATGATTCGGACAGACTTAAGCATCGCTACGGGTGAGAAGGTCTCATCGTAGTCAACCCCTTGAACTTGTCGAAAACCTTTTGCAACAAGTCGAGCTTTGTAGACGATAACATTACCGTCGATGTCGGTCTTCTTCTTGAAGATCCATTTATTCTCAATTGCTTGCCGACCATCGGGCAAGTCAACCAAAGTCCATACTTTGTTCTCATACATGGATCCCATCTCGATTTCATGGCTTCAAGCCATTTTATGAATCTGCGCTCACCATCGCTTCTTCATAGTTCGTAGGTTCATCATGATCTAGTAGCATGACTTCCGAATGGGATTACCGTACCACTCAGTGCGGATCTTACTCTGCTTAGACCTCGTGGTTCAGATTAACTTGATCTCAAGTTCTATGATCATCATCATCAACTTCCTCACTAGTTGGTTTTGACGTCCACGAAACCGGTTCTGTGATGTATTATTTTCCAACAAGGGAGTAGGTACAGATTACCTCATCAAGTTCTACTTTCCTCCCACTCACTTCTTTCGAGAGAAACTCCTTCTCTAGAAAGGATCCATTCTTAGCAACGAATGCCTTGCCTTCGGATCTGTGATAGAAGGTGTACCCAACTATCTCCTTTGGGTATCCTATGAAGACACATTTCTCGATTTGGGTTCGAGCTTATCAGTTGAAGCTTTTTCACATAAGCATCGCAACCCCAAACTTTAAGAAACGACAACTTTGGTTTCTTGCCAAACCATAGTTCATAAGGTGTCGCCTCAACGGATTTTGACGGTGCCCTATTTAACGTGAATGTGGCTGTCTCTAGAGCATAACCCCAAAACGATAGCGGTAAATCAGTAAGAGACATCATAGACCGCACCATATCAAGTAGAAATACGATTACGACGTTCGGACACACCATTACTGTTGTGGTGTTCGGGTGGCGTGAGTTGCGAAACTATTCCACATTGTTTTAAGTGTAAACCAAACTCGTAACTCAAATATTCTCCTCCACGATCGATCGTAGAAACTTTATTTTCTTGTTACGATGATTTTCAACTTCACTCTGAAATTCTTTGAACTTTTCAATGTTTCAGACTTATGCTTCATTAAGTAGATATACCCATATCTCGCTTAAATCATCTGTGAAGGTGAGAAAATAACGATATCCGCCACGAGCCTCAACATTCATTGGACCACATACATCAGTATGTATGATTTCCAACAAATCTGTTGCTCTCTCCATAGTACCGAGAACGGCGTTTTTGTCATCTTGCCCATGAGGCACGGTTCGCAAGTACCAAGTGATTCATAATCAAGTGGTTCCAAAAGTCTATCAAGATGGAGTTTCTTCATGCGCTTTATAATGATATGACCCAAACGGCGATTACCACAAATAAGTTGCACTATCATTATCAACTTTGCAATTTTGGCTTCAACACTATGAATATGTGTATCACTACTATCGAGATTCATCAAAATAGACCACTCTTCAGGGGTGCATGACCATAAAAGATATTACTCATATAAATAGAACAACCATTATTCTCGATTTAAATGAATAACCGTCTTGCATCAAACAAGATCCAGATATAATGTTCATGCTCAACGCGGCACCAAATAACAATTATTTAGGTCTAATACTAATCCGAAGGTAGATGTAGAGGTAGCGTGCCGACCGCGATCACATCGACTTTGGAACCATTTCCCACGCATCGTCACCTCGTCCTTTGCCGTTGTTCGCAATCCGTAGTCCCTGCTTTGAGTTGCAAATATTAGCAATGTAACCAAGATCAAATACCGTGTGCTCTGCGAGCTCTAGTAAGGTACACATTAATAACATGTATATCACATATACCTTTGTTCATTTGCCATCCTTCTTATCCGCCAAATACTTGGGGCAGTTCCGCTTCGAAGGACGATCGCTTGCGGTGAGAAGCACTCGGCCAGTGCTTAGGTCCGGACTTGGGTTTCTTCTCTTGAGCAGACAACTTGTTTGCTGTTCTTCTTGAAGTTCCTTCTTCTTCCCTTTGCCCTTTTCTTGAAACTAGTGGTCTTGTTAACCATCAACACTTGATGCTCCTTCTTGATTTCTACCTCCGCAGCTTTTAGCATTGCGAAGAGCTCGGGAATCGCCTTATCCATCCCTTGCATATTATAGTTCATCATGAAGCTCTTGTAGCTTGGTGGAAGTGATTGGAGAATTCATCAATGACGCTATCATCCGGAAGAGTAACTCCCGTTGAATCAAGTGATTACAATACCCGGACATCTTGAGTATGTGCTCACCGACAGAACTATTCTCCTCCATCTTGCAGCTATAGAACTTATTGGAGACTTCATATCTCTCAATCCGGCATTCTTCCGAATATCAACTTCAACTCTGAAACATCTCATATGCTCCATGACGTTCAAAACGTCGTTGAAGTCCCGTTCTAAGCCGTAAAGCATGGCACATTGAACTATCGAGTAGTCATCAGCTTTGCTCGCCAGACGTTCTTAACGTCGTCGGTTACATCGGCGCAGGTTCGCACCCAGCGGTGCTTCCAGGCGTAATTTTTCTGTGCAGCAATGAGGATAATCCTCAAGTTACGGACCCAGTCCGCGTAGTTGCTACCATCATCTTTCAACTTAGCTTTCTCAAGGAACGCATTAAAATTCAACGGAACAACAACTCGGGCCATCTATCTACAAACAACATAGACAACCAAGATACTATCAGGTACTAAGTTCATGATAAATTTTAGTTCAATTAATCATATTACTTAAGAACTCCCACTTAGACAGATATCTCTCTAGTCATCTAAGTGATCACGTGATCCAAATCAACTAAACCATAACCGATCATCACGTGAGATGGAGTACTTTTCAATGGTAAACATCTTATGTTGATCATATCTACTATATGATTCACGTTCGACCTTTCGGTCTCCGTGTTCCGAGGCCATATCTGCATATGCTAGGCTCGTCAAGTTTAACCTGAGTATTCTGCGTGTGCAAAACTGGCTTGCACCCATTGTAGATGGACGTAGAGCTTATCACACCCGATCATCACGTGGTGTCTGGGCACGACGAACTTTGGCAACGGTGCATACTCAGGGAGAACACTACTTGATAATTTTAGTGAGAGATCATCTTAAAATGCTACCGTCAATCAAAGCAAGATAAGATGCATAAAGGATTAACATCACATGCAATCAATATAAGTGATATGATATGGCCATCATCTTCTTGTGCTTGTGATCTCCATCTCCGAAGCACCATCATGATCACCATCGTCACCGCGCGACACCTTGATCTCCATCGTAGCATCGTTGTCGTTACGCCATCTATTGCTTCTACGACTATCGCTACCGCTTAGTGATAAAGTAAAGCAATTACAGTATGCGTTGCATTTCATACAATAAAGCGACAACCATATGGCTCTCGCCATTGCCGATAACTTCGGTTACAAAACATGATCATCTCATACAATAAAATATAGCATCATGTCTTGGCCATATCACATCACAACATGCCCCGCAAAAACAAGTTAGACGTCCTCTACTTTGTTGTTGCAAGTTTTACGTGGCTGCTACGGGCTTAAGCAAGAACCAATCTCACCTACGCATCAAAACCACAACGATAGTTTGTCAAGTTGATGTTGTTTTAACCTTCACAAGGACCGGGCGTAGCCACACTCAGTTCAACTAAAGTTGGAGAAACCGACACCGCTAGTCACCGTGTGCAAAGCACGACGGTAAAACCAGCCTCGCGTAAGCGTCTGGCGTAATGTCGGTCCGGCCGCTTCATCCAACAATACCGCCAACCAAAGTATGACATGCCGATAAGCGATGACTTATATCGCCCACAACTCACTTGTGTTCTACTCGTGCATATAACATCAAACCATAAAAACCTAGGCTCGGATGCCATTTGTTGGGGACGAGTAATTTCAAAAATTCCTACGCACACGCAAGATCATGGTGATGCATAGCAACGAGAGGAGAGTGTTGTCTCGTACCCTCGTGAGACCGAAGCGAAGCGTTGACGCAACGTAGAGGAAGTAGTCGTACATCCTCCCGGTCCAACCGATCCTAGCACCGCACTCCGGCACCTCCGAAGTTCTTGACACGCGTACATCTCGATGACGCACCTCAATCTCCAATCCAAAGAGAGGCTCCGAGGGGAGTTCCACAAGACGACGGCGTGGTGGCGATCTTGATGTTCTCTGTCGCGCAGGCTTCGCCTAAGCACCGCTACAATATGATCGAGGTGTAATATCGTGGAGGGGGCACCGCACACGCTAAGGAACGATCAATGATCAACTTGTGTCCTAGGGTGCCCCCTACCCCGTATATAAAGGAGGGAGGGAGGAGGTGGCCGGCCTCAAGGGGCGCGCCATAGGGAGGGAAACCTACTCCAAGTAGGTTTCCTCTCTTTCCTTATCTTATTTGGAGGGAAAGGAAGGAGTACTAGTATTAGGAAGTAGTACTAGTAGTAGGAATAGGAAGAGGGGAAGGAGAAAGGAAAGGGGGGCCGCCCCTCCGCATGGTCGGATTGGGCTTGGGGCGCCCCTCCCTTGTTCCTTATCCTTCTTCCTACATGGGCCCAATAAGGCCCATATACCTCCCGGGGTTCCAGAACCTCCGGAGCTCCAAACTTTTCCTAACCTTTCCGGTGTCCAAATATATCCGTCCAATATATCAATCTTTATGTCTCGACCATTTCGAGACTCCTCGTCATGTCCGTGATCATATCCGGACTCGAACAACCTTCGTACATCAAAATACATAAACTCATAATATAACCATCATCGAAACCTTAAGCGTGCGGACCCTACGGTTCGAGAACAATGTAGACATGACCGAGAAACGTCTCGGTCAATAACCAATAGCGGGACCTGGATGCCCATATTGGTTCCTACATATTCTACGAAGATCTTTATCGGTCGACCGCATAACAACATACGTTGTTCCTTTGTCATCGGTATGTTACTTGCCCGAGATTCGATCGTCGGTATCCAATACCTAGTTCAATCTCGTTACCGGCAAGTCTCTTTACTCGTTCCGTAATACATCATCTCACAACTAACTCATTAGTTGAAATGCTTGGAAGGCTTAGTTGATGTGTATTACCGAGAGGGCCCAGAGATACCTCTCCGACATTCGGAGTGACAAATCCTAATCTCGAAATACGCCAACTCAACAAGTACCTTCGGAGACACCAGAGAGCACCTTTATAATCACCCGATTACGCTGTGACGTTTGGTAGCACACAAAGTGTTCCTCCGTAAACGGAGTTGCATAATCTCATAGTCATAGGAACATGTATAAGTCATGAAGGAAGCAATAGCAACATACTAAACGATCGTGTGCTAAGCTAACGTAATGGGTCATGTCAATCGATCATTCAACTAATGATGTGACCTTGTTAATCAAATAACAACTCCTTGTTCATGGTTAGGAAACATAACCATCTTTGATTAACAAGCTAGTCAAGTAGAGGCATACTAGTGACACTCTGTTTGTCTATATATTCACACATGTATTATGTTTCCGGTTAATACAATTCTAGCATGAATAATAAACATTTATCATGATCTGAGGAAATAAATAATAACTTTATTATTGCCTCTAGGGCATATTTCCTTCAAGAACATCTTGTTTGTACCTTCTTTCTGGGCAAACAACTCTTCCAGTTTCTGCCATAAGGTGCGTGCATGTGTCTCGTCAATGATATGGTTCAAAACATTGTCATCGATCCATTGCCGAATAAACCCACAAGCTTGGCGATGAAGTACCTTCCATTGACCTTCCTCAATGCCCTCCGGCATCTCAGTGGAGAACACTGGCTTCCAGTATTCTTTCACATACAATAAGTCCTCCATCTTGCCCTTCCATGCTTGATAATTTGTACCATTCAAAGATATCATCCTGCTGGTATTCACTTCCATCTTTCACCACAAGAAACTCAGCAATTTGCACAAGCAAACCAAGGCTCTGATACCACTTTGTTGGGGCTGGACAGCAACAATGCGCTGCACAAATTCACCGGCACGACAAAATATGCACACTACACAGCCCCCTCCACTTGTGATGAACTTTGAGGACAGCTTCAACCAACAAGTAAGCAGCGGAATAACACAAACAACATGCACAAGTGACACAGGATTTAACGTGGAAAAACCTCTTCAACTTGAGGAGTAAAAAACCACGGCTGTGGACCGACGGTCCATGCAACTTCACTATGAGAATGATGAGTACAAAGTGTTCTCTAGAACCTCTAGAGAGATTTACAACACACTCTCCACGTTGCCAACCGGCAACAAAGAACAACAACCACAAGAGGCAAGATTTCAAAGAAGCGAGTTTACACAGCTTCAGATCCTCCAAGTGTTTTGCAAACTGCTCTTAAACCGCTGAACCAAACAGCACCAAATTTGGCGGACAAGTAGACACACGAGTTCCTGAGATCCCTCCAAATTTCAGCTCAATCGGACATCGCTTGCCTACCCAAACTGTTCGTCTCCCAAAACTACTCGTTCGAAACTGCAGCAATCGGTCGACAAAACCACTCTCAAATCGATGCTCCATGACCCAATCCTCAAACCAGCTAACCAAATCGAAGTACTCAAAGTAATGAGCTCACCAAGTTTGGGGCCGATCCAACCACGTTTGAGCCTCCAATCACCAAATTTTGAACCTTTGCCTAGTCGATCAAAGAACCGACAGTAACCTCCGCTTCTTCTTCTTCTTCCTCTCTCTCGGGTTGTGTTTTCTCTTGTGTGCTCTCTCTCTCTCATCACGAATGGCAGCCACCACCAAGCAAGGGTGGAGTGGCTAGGGTTTTCTTCTTGCTTCACTTCCTTGAAGCGCTCTCAACCGTTGGATGCAACCAAGATCAACGGCTGACATGTGTTGGACTTATGGGCTGATGTTGGGCTGCCAACACACCTCCATGTGGAGGGACTTAGCCCAACATTTTGCTCGTATTTTCATTTCCTCCTCACGAAACCTGGCAATGGCAGTTGTGATCTTTTTGCACATATTTTTGGAGAGACGAAAACAACTCATAGAATAGGTTGGAATGGCTTGAAGGACTGCCTTGATTAAAACTTCCCTCCCAGCGCTATTTAGGAGCTTTGGAGACCAGCCCCTAATCAACTTCTTAATATTTGTAAGTATGTGGAAGGAGCAAAAACCTATAAATTCCCCGTGAGTCCTCCGTGGATGTAGCAAAGCTCGGTTGATTTCATGTTTCGTCTATTTGATGGATCACAGCACAATATACACATACAAGTTTACATATACTATGTTTCTGCACATTTTTACACACTGCAGAGTAGTATCGTTACATTGGCTATGTACATGGGGTGCACCACAGCACCAGAAACAAACACAAGTACAGCACCCTCCCTCAGCCCTGCGCCCGCCCCCGTGGCTGCAGGGCCCTCCTCCTGGCCGGAATCACCACCAGCTGCCGCGACAGGTGCAGCCTGGGCGCCGGGGACGCGGCAGGATCGCCGCCCTGCGCGGTGGCAACGTCGCAGCCGTACTTACACGACATCGCTCCGGCGTACTTCGCTCTCGCCGCCGTCCAGCCGCTCCAAATGCCGCACCCCTGGACAGCGGCATCGCCTCTGTTCTTATTCTTCTTTTGCTGCCTCTTCGGCGGAGCAGCAGCGGCGTCGACCTTGCCGCCGCTCTTGGTGCAGGCCACGTAGGCGGCGAGGAACGGGTCGTGGTGGTCCACCCTCCTCAGGACCCAGCCGCTCCCGTGCCGGCTCGCCATGAATGTGGAAGTGGAACTGGCTGCTCGCCGCGAGCCCGCGGGCTGCAGGTGCGCCCTGCACGGAGGCAGCGGCAGCGGCAGCGGCTTGACGACGGCGGCGCCCGGCACGTCGTCGAGGCCGTCGTGCACGAAGAAGATGGGGTTGTTGGACACGGTCGTGGGACGAGCCGGCGGCTGCTGCTGCTGCCGGTCGCCGCGCCTGGTGCGGCGGCTCATCGCTGCACGTCTGGCTCTTCGATCGATCCTCGGGACGATGGAGGCACGAGGCGGTGTTTTCATCCTGACGGCCGTCGTCGAGGCATTTTATCTAGGAGCTCTGCGCGAGCCCGTGAACGATTTCACCCTTTGCCGTGGCACGTGAACAAAGAGGCGTGGAGGCGTGGTTGGTGTTCCTTGGGGATATCAGGCATCGCTCGTGGCCTCGTAGTGCGTACTACTGTAACTATTTACTGTTCGGGCTGTGGACTCGTGTGCGTGCCCGTCCAAATTAAGCCTTCCTCGTGTGGATTTGGGTGTCACGTATGCCACGAGCACACGAGGCGTCAGTGCAAATCATTGTGGATACGGAGAGGATCCACGGGAATTCTGTTCGGTTGCATGGGCACCCAAGCGATCGACTCCGTACGTACGTGCTCACAAGACATCGACCGTCGCGTCGTGTCACGGACCGTTGTACACGCATCGCCATCTTAACTTGGTTGCGTCTTGTGCGTAAGCTTACTTGTGCGATCAGTTGTCAACGTTGTGCATCACGTCGCCCTCGACTGGAACAAAACGAGATGAAGCCTAGGTTTTATTTCCCAGACAAAAACTTTCGTATTATCGCCAAAAGAAGAAGATTATAACTATGTCTTGTCATAAAAGGATAGCGTATGAGAACATCTTCAGCCGAACTTGTCTAATTTGAACCCCATATGTCCGTTGATGTGTCGCCGGACAGAGACGGTGAACCCTCATCTGTTTGTCGGGGCAACCACGTCCCTCATTTCGAAAACCTTATTTCCACGCAAACACATGAAAATCGGGTCGGCCCTGAGGGGGGCGGGAGGGGCGACCTCCCTGGTCCCTGGATGATGTTTAGCCCATATAATGGATGGATTATATATAAAAAAGTGTCACACGTCAGAGACAAGCACATTACAACTTTGAACTTTTTTATAGCAAGTTTAGTGACGCGAGGATGACAACTTTTGTGATTCAGTTTATTTTTGACAGAAACTTGCCGCGTGTTGCTGGAATTTGCCATCCTTACGTGATTCGAATTGCCATCAAAAAAACGTCGGGACCGGAGTGCCATACACCTGACGTGTGACATTTATCATTTGGCAAAAATTATGACTAATGGGTGGATTGGTTACTTCTCAGCTTGCAGCACATTGCATGCACAATCTCTCCTTCTTCTACCCCATCTCTTTCCGGATTGGCAACAAATCAGCCAGGTCGACGATGCCCCGCTCACTTTATCTAACTGTGATTTTATGGTTGTTGGCGTGATTAATGGAACATGATCCGGTTTTTTTGATTCCCATTTACTTCATCTGCATTGCAAATCCCGTCCCTCCTTTATATGTTCATTTGTTCGTGAAGGTCATCCCTGCGCATCTATCTGTCTCGCGCTCCGATTGCTCGTGTTGATTGGAATTAGGTAAGAGGAACTCGGATTTTTGTTCGTGACATGTAATTAGTAACAAACCTTGCAATTTCTGTTTTTTCTAGCCATCCAGGTGATCACGCGCCATGTTACATGCCTTTGCTTTGCATTTCTTATTGAATCAACAATTCTTAATTTCTTCTATCATGTGTTTGTGTATCGTAGGAAAAGGCAGCAGGTTGGGCAAGGGTGGAAGTCGATTTTGGGGGATTTGGCATGGGTCCGACATGGCGGACGCGACTAGACGGCCCCAATTCGTCTATGAGCTGGGTTGGAGAAGTGTCGGATAGCCCAGACATATGACCAGAGTGTGAAGATCCGATTAGGTGGCTTTTTTCGGATAGTGCCTGGGCTATCGGCCTGGACATGTGAGGATTTTTTTTGGGGGGGGGGGGGGGGGACAACAACAAAAACTGAACGAAGCATTCAATTCTGAGGTTGAGCGCCTAAAACTGTGCAAAAATGAACGCAAGGTTGAGTGCCTACACTTTGGCAGCTTATGTATTGAATTCTGACCAACTTTTCTGTGCGGGTTGATTGAGTGGAACAGCAAGGGGTTTTGTGCAAAAGTGCAGGCGCTGATCGGTCCAACCATCAGGGTGCCACTTGTTGCGCTGTGATTGGCTTTGCACCAAAACATCACATGAGGTGCAAGTTGAAGGAGCCCTCAGTTCACTTTTGCAAGTTTTGGACCAAATCATCATATTCCCTGCAAGTTGTAGGATCTGGGGTGCTATTACCTCTTCTAGTTGGGAGATGTTGTAAGTATGTATGATGTCTATCTTTGAATACATAGAAAGCAATACCTTCCGTTTCGAAAAAAAAGCAATACCAAAATATTAGTACAAGCTCGTACAAGATGCTCCAAAACTTCAGGTACTCCCTGCGAGGAGGACCTACACGTACGAAGCGGAGTCCGGCATCATTGCAACGCCCGGCCGGATTGCCAAGGGTGCAGGAAACCTTTATACCAGAGACAGTACAAGGAGTACAAGCATGCATACGCGTGTAATTACATTACTTTACGCGCACATAACTTTTTTGCCTCCACTGTATAATACGGCACACGTGATTGCGCATTTGCACCTGTACCTTCTCCGTGCTCCAAACAAAATCATCAGCCATTAATCATCTCAGAAAGACAGACGGCAAAAGGCACGGGCTCCTCCAAACTTGCAGCAACGAGCACACTCGTCTCCACATCATCAGGAGACGAAGAAAAAACAGAGAGAAAAACCACGCACACGTTCAAAAGATCTCACTTCTCAAGGCTGGCAAGCAAGCACCGGTCTCCACTCCAGCACCTGCAAACTCTTCCCTGTGAGGTTTGTCTGCGTAGTGCGTGCGCTTTTGGGCGCCTACCTGTAAAGCGGCCCGGCGCAGGACGGGCGACGGCGAGCAGGCTGCGGCGCATCATATCATGCCATCGCCCTCCACTGTGTAGGATCCTGTAGAGAGCAGCAGCAGCAGCAGCAAATGATCGAGAGGGAGAAAACACACGCACGCGCGCGCGCACACACACAGAGCATGCCATGCAGATGCAGGCTGGCAGAAAGCTATCCTATTCCTAGGGCGGATTACTGGCTGGTCCTCCAGACTCATGTAGTAGTACCATTTGCCTGTTGCTGTTGCCATGAACAATGTCCCCATTTGGATACTCTAACTCAGTTAGAGGTTTGAGTTAGAGGTTAGAGTTATATTCTAATAATAAATTAATTCTAAACTAATTCTAACCAAAGATGTATTTGGACGGCAAAGTTAGATTGACAATATATGCTCTTTCTCAATCATTTGGCTGCTTTGAACCCTATTTCCTGCCGGATTTGACGGAGCGAGCCCTGGCCGAGGTAGACGGGGACGCGCCCAGCAAGGAGCCGCGCTGGCCTCTTGCGCAGCCCGCCGACCAAATCCGCCGTCCTTGCGCAAGGAGTCGCGCTGGCCGAGGCCGACGGGGACGGGCCACGCAAGGAGCCGCGACTGCTTACTGGCGGGCAGATAGGCCGCGGGGAGACGAGGGGGTTGGAACGGGAGGATAGGGCGGGGCTGCTTACTAGCGGCGTATGGGAGCGCGGATACGGCGAGGCACCTTCATTGGCGGTGCGAGAGGAAGGGTGGGAGAGGACGAGAAGCTTTGAGGAAGTGGGTAGAGATCTGCTCCGGGAAGAGCGAGAGAAAAAGGTGTTTTTTTAATGGTTCCAAAGATAACTACTCCCTCGTCTCAGTTTACAAGTCCTACATGTATACCTAGGTTGCCAATTTTAGCACCCTAATATAAACTATATAACACAAAAATTATACCTTTTGAAAATAGAACCTGAAGTTTATATTGGTATATTTTTTTAATATATGACTTGTCTTAGGTTGGTCAAATTGACGACCTAGGAGTACGCGCACGCCCTGTAAACTGAGAGAGAGGGAGTAACCCAAATAAGCACCTCTTGGGTTGGTTAGATTTTTTGGGTGGGTTAGATGCATCCAACCCAAACTAACCCTTCCGTTTGGACATTTTTGGGTTAGTTGGTCAAATTGACGACCTAGGAGTACGCGCACGCCCTGTAAACTGAGAGAGAGGGAGTAACCCAAATAAGCACCTCTTGGGTTGGTTAGATTTTTTGGGTGGGTTAGATGCATCCAACCCAAACTAACCCTTCTGTTTGGACATTTTTGGGTTAGTTGAGTCCAAACTAATCCAAACTAACTCTAACTCATGGAACCAAACATGGCCAATGCATGGATTGTTGCTACTCCACTGTCGCCTTCCTTGGGCAGCTGAAAATCCAATGACGAATCGTGTCTGTTCACTATTTACAAGAAGAGCTGGTTTGGTTCGTTCCTGGTTGCTGAAAAAGCAACCGAAGAGCAAGTTTTCAAGTGTGACAAAAATCAGTTCACGGGCCATTGTGCAACACGAAATAAGCAAACAAGAGGGACTTTTGTCAGAATTTAATGACGATGCTGCGGATTTAATCCAATTTGCAACTAGTGACTATTTTGTCAGAATTGTTGTTTTTCTATAAGGTTGCCAGTTTTAACTACAACTTGATTACTCTCTATAGCGATGCTCAAATTGAAGGGAAAACTGCTTTTCTGCTAGAACTTTCTAGATTTTACTTACCATGTCTGGTGGGTGTACATTTTAGCATAATTAGAAAGAGTCATGAGAAAAATAAACCCAATGACGTTGCTCATTGGATTTTTGTTTTTAATGCAATTATTGAACATGTTGGGTAAAGATAAACACTCATTAATGACAATTTTTTTTACTTTGGCCAGCAATTGATGACTCTGAGTATGAAAAATTTAGGTCTCTTTCAGTGCATTGGTGCTAAGGTGGGGTGCTAAATGCATTAGGGCATGGGTAACAGTGTAGCCATCAACCGGCTATATGAAATTGTCATGTCACATATATTCAACCTACTCCCTCCATCACAGTTTGTTGGGCGTATCTCGCGTCGCTATGGGCCCAAGGTGCGGTGTGATTGGCAGGAAATAAGGAGGCGATAGAGCTGCGTTATTGAAGGAGATGCGCCTAATGAATCGCTAAACCAACGCTTTGTGACCTCCCCGTCCAGTAAAGAAGAAACCGATTCCCACTTGCACTCAAGTTCACACTTGCATGCGCTGCACAAACCATTCATGTTCCCACTTGCATGCAGTTGAGGAAGAGAAATGGAAGCAGCCTAATGCGCCCCAATTAATAGGATAATTAAGGAGTTGCGCCCTATTTCCGTGGGATTGTGAAAAAAATCTGGTTTTGAAGAGGCGCCCAACAAACTGTGATGGAGGGAGTAATAGCCAACATCTATAGTAGCTAGTTGCTAAGTAGTACTACTTTATTAATGCATGGCCCACCATACACTCTCACAATGTTTCTTGGAGTCCATGTTGCAGCCGACTATTAATCTACAACCTGTTTCCCATCTCTCTCCTTTTCTCTCTCAGCCAACTCAGCACAAATATAATTGTTTAGTTCTTATAGCCCGTTGACCGTACCTTATTATACTTGCTCTTAAAAGTTTAGCAAGTACTCTCCCCAATGCATTGGTGCTTAGCTTTTGTACCTAAGCATCCCTCATTTAATGTTTTAACACCAAAATACCTCCATGCATTGGTTGGTAGTCATTTTATATAGGTCCACACGCTTAGCATCGTTTCTTCCTGGGGTCATCATATTGCTCTCTCTCCTTGATACGTGTACAATGTATCTATAATTTATGAAGTATTCGTGTCATGTTTACAACAATTTTATATGATTTAGGTCTGATTTGGTTAGAACTAATTCGGACTGACGATGTTTCTAGCAGAACTACCGTGGTGTTGTTTTTTATGCAGAAATAAAACTTCTTGGATTGGGTTGAAACTTATTGGTGATTTTTTGGGGAACAAAAGAGGACCCCCGAAGCTTCGTGGGAGGGCCAGAAGACCCACGAGGACACTACAAGCTCGCTAGGCGCGCCCTCCCCTAGAGGGGCAACCGAGCTTATCGTTGCCTCGTGGACCCCCTTGACATGAGACCGACGCCAAAAATTCCTATAAATACCCAAAACCCCAGAAAGAACCCTAGATGAGAAGTTCCGCCGCCGCAAGCCTCTGTATCCACGAAAACTCAATTGGCACCCCGTTCCGGCACCCTGCCGGAGGGATAAATCATCACCGGAGGCCATCTTCATCATCCTGGCGGCCACCATGATGAGGAGGGAGTAGTTCACCCTCGGGGCTGAGGGTATGTACTAGTAGCTATGTGTTTGATCTCTCTCTCTCTCTCTCTCTCTCCCCTTTTTCTCTCTCTCCCTCTTTCTCTCTCTCTCTCTCTCGTGTTCTTGATTTGGCACGATCTTGATGTACAACGAGCCTTGTTAATATATTTGGATCTTATGGTGTTCTTCCCTCTCTACCTTCTTGTGATGATTTGAATATTTTCCATTGAGGTTTTGTTATGTCGGATTGAACCTTTTGGATGTGAGAGCACTTGATGTATGTCTTGCGATGGGATATCCATGGTGACAATGGGATGTTCTATTGATTCACTTGATGTATGTTTCAGTTATCAACTTGCGGATTCGCGTGGTGACATTGGAGTAATCTATGCATAGGTGTTGATACGCATTTTCATATTCCTTTCTCCGATAGAAATCTTGGGGTACTCTTTGAAGTTCTTTGTGTTGGATTGAATATTATAAATCTGAAGTTGTTTGATGCATATCGTATAATCAACTCACAGATACTTGTGGTGACATTGGAGTATCTAGGTGACATTAGAGTTGGTTGATGTGTATCATATGGTGTTATTTCAGTACGAACTCTAGGACTGTTTGTGACACTTATAAGAATAACTCAATGGATTGACTGGAAAGAATAACTTTGAGGTGCTTTCGTACCCTACAAACAATTTCATCTATGTTCTCCATGGTAGGAACTTTGGAGTGATTCTTTGTTGCACGTTCAGGGATTGTTATATGATCCAATTATGTTATCATTGTTGAGAGATTTTGCACTAGTGAAAGTATGAATCCTAGACCTTGTTTTCAAGCATTGCAATACCGTTTTTGCCCACTTCTGTTACTTGCTACCTTGCTGTTTTTATATTTTCAGATTACAAAAACCTATATCTACTATCCATATTACACATGTATCACCATCTCTTCGCCGGACTAGTGCACCTATACAATTTACCATTGTATTGGGTGTGTTGGGGACAAGAGACTCTTTGTTATTTGGTTGCAGGGTTGTTTGAGAGAGACCATCTTCATCCTACACCTACCACGGATTGATAAACCTTAGATAATCCACTTGAGGAAAAATTGCTATTGTCCTACAAAACTCTGTGCTTGGAGGCCCGACACGAGTCTACAAGAATAAGTTGTGTAGTAGACATCACTCCTCTTTAGTTGCTTTGCCGCATCACTTTTTTTGCCTATGCAGCACTCTTAGAGCATCTATAACTGGATATGTCAAATATGGCCCCTCAAACGCCTGAGGACGCGCCCGAGCGTGTCTGCGGGCAATGACCGGGAGTCCCTAAAATTTCACGAGCTGCAGCCATACATCTCATACTAGATTTTTAAAAGCATACAAAGACATGCAAGCAAATAAACCTACGCACGTACTATGTTGATCACCTAGCTACTCGTCGTTGGAGATGTCGACGATCTTCATGCCCCGCTCCGGTAGCATGGGCGGCAGGTGCAGCTCCGACTCCTCCGGCTGTTCCGCTCCGGCCTTGTCCGCCTCTATCTCCGTGTCGAGTTCATTGAAGAGCGCGTCAAACGCCGCCTACTCCTGCCGGAGGAACGCCCGGTTGGCCTCCACATAGGCCTCATCCTGGATGGACTCCTGGATGACCTTTTGTTCTGCCATCTCCTTCGATTGGGCGACGACGTACTCCGCCTCCCCCTGCTCCATATTGAAGCTCAGCAGCTCCTGCTCCAGCAGCTCCGGCTGCTCTGCCTACTCCGCCTCCATCGGAGCCAACTCCTTTCCCTCCTCTTCCCCGGGCTGCTCCTTCTTCGGCTCCAGCGAATCCGTAGGCATCTCGACAGTGATGCGGGCAGCGTGCACGACTTGTCTCGCCCGGATCTCCTGCTAGATCCCGTACCGGCGCTCCGGCGTGAGCATTTTTGTAGTAGATGATTTTCCTCCGGAACATGGCGGAGCACCAGAGCATAAGCAAAGCACCAGAGCGGGAGAGGGAGGAGGTGGATGAGGTAGGGTTGCGGGACGTCGGCCGGCTTAAACAGCCGATTTTCCTCTCAGGCGGCGAGCCGGAGCGGCGCCACGCGGCGTTCACACCGCGACGATGGACGAGACGTCCATTGGACGCCGAGTTTTCGAGTGTTTCCGCGTGGGACCCCACCATCAGAACGGTGTTGCGGGCATGCCCGGGTGCCCCCATATCCGCCCCATATTTGGGCTGGATATGAGGGGTGCCGGTCAGCCTGGACGTTTGAGGCGTCCGTCTAGGTCAAAAAAGCGTGACCAGTCAGTGACCGAGCGGGCCGCCCGGGCGGTTGAGATGGTGTGGGGCGCCCAGCTGTAGATGCTCTTAGCACCTGTACAATATGGAGCACTGGGAAGGGCAGAGTACTTTTCTGCCCTGATTGGGAGGAACATTATCGTCTCTCTGTCTTGCATGCTTTGGAAAGAGAAGTGTCTGATCACACCCCACTTACCCTTGATACTATATCCCATTATAAGTCACAACATATCTGAAGGTTTGAGAACTCATGTATGTTGAGAAATGGGTTTAATGAATTTGTTTCTCTATTTGGACACACTCTTATTCTGGGTCAATTTAGCTAGATGGCAAAAAAGATTAAGAGTCTTGACGAAAAAACTTAGAGGCTGGGATAAATGATGGTGCCTTATACAATAATTAAAAAATATGAATTCTAGCTAAACTACATGACATTGATAAAAATGTTGGATCTCCCAGGTGAAGGTTGCTTCGGTCATCTCCTTTGAGCACATTGCCCAATTTGTTCGCTTTGGGAAAGACTAACCAGCATGTAGCTAAACTCGGACACGCGGGACTCCACCTGGAAAGTCACTTCTGATGGACATTACTCTGTGATACGTCTCCAACGTATCTATAGTTTTTGATTGTTCCATTCTATTATATTATCATTCTTGGTTATTTTATATGCATTATTATTTTATTTTATATTATTTTTTGGGACTAACCTATTAACCTAGTGCCAAGTGTAGTTGATGTTTTTTCCTTGATTTTGCCTTTATAGAAAATCAATACCAAACGGAGTCCAAATGGAACGAAACTTTTTGACAATTTTTCTTGGACCACAAGACACCCTGAAAGCTTTGGGAGGAGTCCAGATGGGCCACAATATGGCCACAAGCTCGGAGGGCGCGCCCTAGGGGGGCAAGCTTGTGGGCCCCTCGTGGCACTTCCAACCCTATTTTTTCTTCTATAAAAACCCAAATATTCCCTGTAGACCAGAGGACACACCAAAAATACTTTTCCTCCGCCACAAGCTTATGTACTCGTGAGATCCCATCTTGGGGCCTTTTTCGGTACTCCGTCGGAGGGGGATTCGATCATGGAGGGCTTCTACATCAACCTCGCTGCCCTTCCAATGATGTGTGAGTAGTTTAGCATAGACCTATGGGTCCATAGTTAGTAGCTAGATGGCTTCTTCGCCCTATTTGATCTTCAATACAATGTTACCCTCATTGTTATTGGAGATCTATTCGATGTAATCTTCTTTTGCGATGCATTTGTTGAGACTGAATGAATTGTGGGTTTATAGTCAGATTATCTATGAATATTATGCTAGTCTTTTCTGAACTATTTTGTACATGATTTATATAGCTTTGAATTTTTGTCCGATCTATTTATTTGGTTTGGCCAACTAGATTGACTTTTCTTGCAATGGGAGAGGTTCTTTGTAATGGGTGCAATCTTGCAGTGCTCAATCCCAGTGACAATAAGGGACATGCCACATATTTCTATTGTTGCCATTAAGGATAAGAAGATCGGGTTTGTTCATATTGATTAGATCTCTCCCTCTACATCATGTCATCTTGCTTAAGGCGCTACTCCGTCCTTGTTAACTTAATACACTAGATGCATGCTGGATAGCGGTTGATATGTGGAGTAATAGTAGTAGATGCAGGCAGGGGTCGGTCTACTTGTCTCGGACGTGATGCCTATATACATGATCATTGCCTTGGTTATCATCATAATTATTTTATTTTCTATTGATTGCTCAATAGTAATTTGTTTACCCACCGCATGCTTTCTTTCAAGAGAGAAGCCTCTAGTGAAAACTATGGCCCTCGGGTCTATTTTTATCATATTATTTTCAGATCTACAAAATCAAAAATCCAAAAATACCTTGCTGCAATTTATTTACTTTTATCTTTTTTTGAACTTTTGCTTATCTTTTATATCCATCTCTATCATATGTCATTCTTGTAAGTAACCGTGAAGGGATTGACAACCCCTTTATCGCGTTGGGTGCAAGTATTTGTTTGTTTGTGTAGGTGCGATAATTGGAGACTTGTGTGTTCCTCCTACTGGATTGATACCTTAGTTCTTAACTAAGGGAAATACTTATCTCTACTTTGCTGCATCATCCTTTCCTCTTCAAGGGAAAAACCAACACAAGCTCAAGAAGTACCAGAAAGAATTTCTAGCCTCGTTGTCGGGGAGGATCTACATCAAGCCTACCAAGTACCTATCATAAACTTCCATCTCTTGCATTTATATTACTAGCACATATGCCCGTGCGTTGCAATGGGAGATTTTTTTTTGTGAGAAGCATCGGGAGAGATAATTGATGTGTCCATCAAAACGGTCTCCGCAATGGTAGAGCGACAGAGCGAGGGGTTGCGGTGTTCTCATGGGTCATGTTTGGCCCGTGAGATCTGATAGTGGTGGCATTGGTCGGTGTGATGGCCACCACTCAACTCGTGCCTTTTTTTACCTCCGGGTCCGCCTCCCTGTCTAGGTTATGGTTGCCTCCTCATTTTGTGACTGCACGGTGACCTTCGGGGCATAGTTGCTTCAACCACTCTCTCCTATGATGGCCTAATCAGATGCAATACTAATTAAGTGAATCTCATTTCATTGCCATAATCAGCGTATAACCAGGTAGTCCCTGCTTTATCAGGGTTTATTCTCTTTTTATATTAGCGCTTACTTGCCTACTTTTTTTAATCCGAGCAAAACCAGCATATCCTCTTTTATTGGCTTGTGACTACAATTTCTTTTAATTATGGCCAACCAACATATTCTCTTTTATCATCAAATGGCATGTGAGATGCACAATAGTTCGTGTATAGGTTAGGCACTGGCAGCTACCAAAATGACGTGTGTTTGTAAGACACGAATAAAAATCCAAAACAACCGTCGAGTTGAAGGATTAGACTCATGACCTCAATATCTCGACCATGTGCTGATAGAAATTCGAACAAACAGCTCCTGCTAAAAAATGGACAACATGAATGTTTAAGAACATAATGTAGCGTAACATTCGAAACATTTTTTCATTTTTCGGATACTTTTTTAACTTTTCAAAAAACAAAGTAATAATTATGAAATTCTGAATATTCTTCGAAATGTGAACAATTTTTTAAATATTGATTCTTTTTCTAAAAAATGTGAGCATTTTCGCATTTTTTTGTTGCAAATTTCATTAAATTTGGAAAAAGACAAACAAAACTTGAAATGATTTTTTGAATTTCACAAACATTTTTTGAAACCATGAACCTCTTTTTAAGAAAACAATTTTTTAAAAAAATTTGTGAACAATTTATGAAAATGGAAACATGTTTTGAACATTGCAAATATTTTTTTCTAAACGTGTTCTTAATACAAACAATACTTTAAATTTGTGAACATTTCAATAAACATGAATATTTTTCGAATTTGTATCTTTTTCTAAAATATAATTTGTTTTGAAAATTTCAAAAAGTTTTGGAAAGCGTAAACATTTCTCTAAAAATGCGAACATTTTTTTGTTTTGAAAAAAAATCGAACGAGAAAAAAAATTTAAAGTTTGAAATATTTCAAAATGAGAATACAATTTTGAAATTATGCTGATTTTATGAAAATTTAAAGAAAAACGGAATGCTGAACAAATTTAAAAATAGAATTTACGAAAAAGGAAAAATAAAAATAAACATGGAAAGAAAAAAATAAAAAGAAGGATAGAAAAAATAAAGGAAAAGAAACATAGAAACAGAATAGAAAAAAACAAAAATGGGCAGATCCAATCTTTAGCGCCATGTGCGAAATTTTTACTATTTGCCGCCCTATTTGCTGGGCTGCAGCGTGCGTGGCACACATACAAAATTCGGGACAAAACTATTTTTTTTTCTAACAGATGGACGCGCAAATATTTAGTACCATCTTGGATAGAACAAAAATCTTTTTGATGGTGAACGTATGAAAAAATTGAAGAAACACAACTTGCTTTATTAGTAGGTATAGATTTGCCATTTGCCTCTCGTTTTCCTCTCCCCCACTCCTAAAACGTTTCCAGAAAAACACAAGAATATTTGCCTTTTATTTGCCTTCTTTCCATTTGCCTTTTTCATTTGCTTCTTGTTTTCTTGTGTGCTACATTGCTTTCTTTGTCACAATGTCTCAAGAAAATACTAAGTTGTGTGATTGTTTTAATACTAATAATAATTATTTTATTAGTACTCTGATTTCTCCCGCCACTAGTGTGGAATCTTATGAAATTAATGCCGCTTTGTTGAATCTTGTTATGAAAGAACAATTTTCTGGTAGTCCTAATGAAGATGCTGCATCCCATCTTAATACTTTTGTTGAATTGTGTGATATGCAAAAGAAAAAGATGTGGATAATGATATTGTCAAATTGAAGTCATTTTCGTTCGCCCTGCGAGATCGTGCTAACATGGTTTTCATCCTTGCCTAAAAATAGTATCGATTCATGGAATAAGTGTAAGGATACTTTTATTTCCAAGTATTTTCCTCCCGCTAAGATAATCTCCCTTAAGGAACGACATAATGAATTTTAAGCAAATTGGTCATGAACATGTTGCACAATCTTGATAGAGGATGAAGTTAATGATAAGAAATTGCCCGACTCATGGTTTAAGTTTATGGATGATCATACAAAAAAATTATTTTGGACTAAATTCTGCATCTAGAATTATTTTGGATTCTACCGCGGGTGGTACTTTTATGTAAATCACATTAGGAGAAGCTACTAAACTCCTAGATAATATTATGGCAAATTTCTCTCAATGGCATACTGAAAGATCTTCTACTAATAAAAAAGTGCATGCTATCGAAGAAATTAATGCTTTGAGTGGAAAGATGGATGAACTTATGAAATTGATTGCTAGCAAGAGTGCTCATATTGATCCTAATGATATGCCTTTGTATACTCTGATTGAGAATAATAATGAATCTATGGATGCGATTTTTTTGGTAGGAACCATTTTGGTAATAATGCTTATAGAGGTAATTTTAATCCTAGGCTGTTTCCTAGTAATTCCTATAATAGTTATGGTAATTCCTAAAAAAATCTTCTGGAAATTATAGTAAGATACCCTCTGATCTTGAGAATAATATCAAAGATTTTATTAATTCTGGAAATATTTTCAATGCTATGATAGAAGAAAAATTGCTTAAGTTTGATGATGTGGCTAGGAACATTGTTAGAATTTCTCGTGAGATTGATTCTTTTAAGATTAGATCTATGCCATCCAAGTTTGATATTAATGAGTCTGTGATATCTATTCAAATTTCTATTAATGAAAGTAGGGAGAGAATATCTAGAATGTGAGCTAAGAGAGAATGGCTAGAAAAAGTATGTTCTTTTAGTTTTTGCGATAATCATGATGAAGATCTTAAAGTGATTGGTGTGACTCCTATTGAATCTTTGTTTGATAATATAAAACTTGATAAAGAAGTGACGGGAGAAGAGTTAACTTTAGTTAGAAGGCATCCCAATAATTTGTAGGGTGATGATCTTAATGAAAAAAATTGATAAAAGTGGGTTTGGCGAGGTCAAAACTTTAACTAGTGATGTGCCCACTCTTTTGGATTTCAAAGGATTTTAATTATGATAGCTGTTCTTTGATTGAGTGTATTTCCTATTTTCAATCCATGCTTAATTCACCTCACGCTTATGATAAAATAAAGCTTTTACTAAACACATCGTTGATGCTATGATGAAATCTTTTGAAGGAAAACTTGAGTTGGAAGTTTCATACCCTAGAAAGATTTATGATGAATGGGAACATACTATTAAAATTAACATTAAAGATTATGAGTGCAATGCTTTATGTCATTTGGGTGCTAGCATTTCTACTATTCCAAAAACTTTATGTGATGTGCTAGGTTTCCATAAACTTGATGATTGTTCTTTAAATTTACACTTAACAGTTTCCACTATTAAGAAACCTATTGGAAGAACTAATGATATTCCAACATTGCAAATAGGAATTATGTGCCCGTACATCTCATTGTGCTTGATATTGATTGCAATCCTACATGCCCCATAATTCTTGGTAAAACCTTTCCTTAGAACGATTGGTGTAATTATTGATATGAAAGAGGAAACATTAGATTCCAATTTCCATTAAGGAAGGGCATGGAACACTTTCCAAGAAATAAAATTAAGTTACCATATAAATGTATAATGAGGGCCACCTATGGATTGAATACCAAAGATGACAATACCTAAAGATCTATGCATTATGCCTAGCTAAGGGCGTAAAATGATAGCGCTTGTTGGGAGGCAACCCAATGTGTTTTTATTTTTTATTATTTTTTCCAATAAATATGCTATTATGATTCTTTTATAATGGTGTTCTTTTGTTTTAAGTTAGTGTTTGCACCAAGTAAGACCTTTGGGATGATTTGGGAGATAGTTGATTTGATTAAGTGAAAAGTAGAAACTTTTGCTCCAAGTCCTGGAATTTTGTAAATTCAGAGAAATGTGCTTTTGCCCTAATTTTTTTTAAAAGATTGATATACAAATTTTCCACGCTTCCTAATTGTTCAGAATTTTTAGAGTTACAGAAGTATGGTCATTGTTCAGATTACTACAGACTGTTCTATTTTTCACAGATTCAGTTTTTATTATGTTGTTTGCTTATTTTGATGAATCTATGGTTAGTATTGGGGGGGTATGAGCCATGATGAATTTAGAACAGCAGGTATAATTCCAATATAAAATTATAATGAGTTTACAACAGTACCTAAAGTGGCTGTGTTGCTTTATTATAGTAACAGATCTCACGAGTTTTCTCTCGAGTTTTGTGTTGTGAAGTTTTCAAGTTTTGGGTAAAGTTTCGATAGGCTAATGAATAAGGAGTGGCAAGAGCCTAAGATTGGGGATGTCCAAGGCACCCAAGGTACTATTCAAGGACAACGAAGCATCTAAGCTTGGGGATGCCCCAGATGACATCCCCTGTTTTGTCTACAATTCATCGGTAAATTACTTCAGGCTATATTTTTATTCACCACATGGTATTTGTTTTGCTTGGAACGTCGTGTATTATATGACTATTTTATTTATTTGATTTTTAGTTTTCCACAATCATCCTTGCTGGACACACCTTTTGAGAGGGACACACATTAATCGTGAAAATATTAGAATACTCTTTGAGCTTCGCTTATATCTTTTGAGCTAGGTAGTTGCTCTGGTGCTTCACTTATATCTTTTAGAGCACGACGGTGGTTATATTTTAAAGAAATTGATGAACTCTCATGCTTCACTTATATTATTTTGAGAGTCTTAAAAATAGTATGGCAATTTGCTTGGGTTATGCATTTAGTCCTAATATGATGGGTATTCAAGAGGGATATAATAAAAACTTTCATGAAGATCATTGAATATATGAGAAGTTTGATTGCTCACATTGTTTTGAGATATAAAGATGGTGATATTAGAGTCATGCTAGTAGTAAATTATGGAATAGTAAGAATATTTGTGTTAAGGTTTGTGATTCCCGAAGCATGCATGCATTGTCTCCCGTTATGCAATGAAATTGGAGCATGATTTATTATTGATTGTCTTCCTTATGAGTGGCGCCGGTGACGAGCGATGGTATTTTCCTACCAATCTATCCCCATAGGAGCATGCATAGTAGTACTTTATTTCGAGGGCTAATAAACTTTTGTAATAAGTATGTGAGTTCTTTATGACTATGTTGAGTTCATGGATTTTACGAACTCTCACCCTTCCACTTTTGCTAGTCACTCTAGTACCGTGCAACTTTCACCGGTGCATTAAACCCTCCTTATACCTTTCCTCAAAACAGCCACCATACCTACATATTATGGCATTTCCATAGCCATTCTGAGATATATTGCCATGCCACTTCCACCGTTCCCTTATTTTGAGTTGTCACATTGACTTGTAAGTAAATAAAAGTGTGATGATCATCAATATTAGAGCATTGTCCCATGTGAGGAATAAAAGAATATAAAAAGAGGCCAAAAGAGCCCAAGAAAAAGGAGAGGCCAAAGTGCCCAACAAAATAAGAAAATGAGAGAAAAAGAGAGAAGGGACAACGTTACTATCCTTTTCCACACTTGTGCTTGAAAATAGCACCATGTTCTTCATGATAGAGAGTCTCCTATTTTCTCACTTTCATATATTACTAGTGGGAATTTTTCATTATAGAACTTGGCTTGTATATTCCAATGATGGGCTTCTTAAATGCTTGAGGTCTTCATGAGCAAGCAAGTTGGATGCACACCCACTTAGTTTTGCTTTTGAGCTTTCATACACTTATAGCTCTAGTGGATCCGTTGCATGGCAATCCCTACTCCTCACATTGATATCGACTGATGGGCATCTCCATAGCCCATTAGTTTGCCTAGTTGATGTGAGAATTTGTCCCTTCTTTTCGTCTACTACCACCTTCTATTCCACTTAAAGTGCTATATCCATGACTCACGCGCTTGTATTGTGTGAGAGTTGAAAAAGCTAAAGTGCGTTAAAAAGTATGAACCAATTGCTTAGCTTGTCATTGGAGTTGTGCATGACAAATACTTTCCGTTAAGAAGATGGAGCATAACAAGACTATATGATTTTGTAGGGATAACTTTCTTTAGCCATGATATTTTGAAAAGACATGATTGCTTTTTAGTATGCTTGAAGTATTATAGTTTTTTTGTCAATATTAATTTGTTTTGAATAAACGGATCTGAATATTCGTGCCACATAAAGAATGCTTACGTGATAAACATGTTAGGTAGCATTCCACATCAAAAATTCTGTTTTTATCATTTACCTACTCGAGGACGAGAAGGAATTAAGCTTGGGGATGCTTGATACGTCTCCAACATAATCTATAATTTTTGATTGCTCCATGCTATTATATGAAATATTATGCTATTTTTTTATAATTTTTGGGACTAACCTATTAACCTTGTGCCAAGTGCCAGTTGCTGTTTTTTCCTTGTTTTTGCCTTTACAGAAAATCAATACCAAATGGAGTCCAAATGGAATAAAACTTTTTGAAAATTTCTCTTGGACCACAAGACACCCTAGAAGCTTCAGGAGGAGGCGAGAAGAGCCATGAGATGGCCACAAGCTCGGAGGGCGCGCCCTAGGGGGGGGGACAAGCTTGTGGGCCCCTTGTGGCACTTCCAACCCTAATTTTTCTTCTACAAATACCCAAATATTCCCTGTAGACTAGAGGGCACACCAAAAATACTTTTCCGCCGCTGAAAGCTTCTGTCCTCATGAGATCCCATCTGGGGTACTTTTCTGGTACTCCGCCGGAGGGGGATTCGATAATGAAGGGCTTCTACATCAACCTTGCTACCCTTTCGATGATGTGTGAGTAGTTTAACATAGACCTACGGGTCCATAGCTAGTAGTTAGATGGCTTCTTCTCTCTCTTTGATCTTCAATACAATGTTCTCCTTGATGTTATTGGAAATCTATTCGATGTAATCTTCTTTTGCGGTGCGTTTGTTGAGATCCGATGAATTGTGGGTTTAAGATCAGATTATCTATGAATATTATTTGAGTCTTTTATGAACTCTTTTATGCATGATTTATATAGCTTTGTATTTCTCTCTGATCTATTGATTTGGTTCGCCCACCTAGATTTATTTTTCTTGCAATGCAAGAGGTGCTTTGTAATGGATTCAATCTTGCGGTGCTCAATCCGAGTGACAACAAGGGACATGACATAAAAAGATGGGGTTTGTTCATATTGATTGGATCTCTCCCTCTACATCATGTCATCTTGCTTAAGGCATTACTCCATTCTTGTTAACTTAATACACTAGGTGCATGCTAGATAGCGGTCGATGTGTGGAGTAATAGTAGTAGATGCAGGTAGGAGTCGGTCTACTTGTCTCGGACGTGATGCCTATACACATGGTCATTGCCTTGGTTATCATCATAATTATTTGCTTTTCTATCGATTGTTCAACAGTAATTTGTTTACCCACCGTATGCTTTCTTTCAAGAGAGAAGCCTCTAGTGGAAACTATTGCCCCGGGGTCTATTTTTATCATATTATTTTCAGATCTACAAAATCAAAAACCCAAAAATACCTCGCTGTAATTTGTTTACTATCTTTTTTTGCACTTTACTTATATTTTATATCCATCTCTATCAGATCTCATTCTTGCAAGTAACCCTGGAGGCATTGACAACCCCTTTATCGCGTTGGGTGCAAGTATTTGTTTGTTTGTGTAGGTGCGATAATTGGAGATTTGTGTGTTCCTCCTACTGGATTGATACCTTGGTTCTTAACCGAGGGAAATACTTATCTCTACTTTGCTGCATCACCATTTCCTCTTCAAGGGAAAACCCAACGCAAGCTCAAGAAGTAGCAATGGCTTGCTGGTCCATGAACATTTCGTGCCAACATTTGAGAAGTTGGAGAACGAAGAAATGATATTAATTAATGGGTGAAAATTCCTCTAAGTTTACTGTACCGAGTGAAACCTGCAGTTCTGGACGATCTGCAGACCATGATGCTCTGACAGACCAACTGGAGAGGATATTGAAGAAAACAGCCAAACCTACTGCTACTGAAACATCAACCTCACACTACCATTGAGAAACAATTACTGCACAGTCCAATGTCAGAAGAGGCTCTTCAAGAACTGGTTTATTTGAATGCACAAATGTCACCTATTACTACATGGTCTAGTGGCTCTAAAAGCGATGCCAACAACTTCTCAACCAACATGAAGAGCCTCACTATACCCGGACATGCACCCAAGTTAGACATTGTTACTGAACAATGTTGTTCTTCACTAACAAAGGCTAAGGTAGATGTTCTTTCCACTTTGAGAAATGGGAAGAACATTGCTAAAACTGAATGTCATGGGTTACAATCTAGAGTTAGTTGCTCCCCAGCTCCTATAGTAGCCATCCCCCGCGGTTCTGGCAGCGGCTCTAGCACCGCACTGGATACGGAAAAAACCCTTCAATCTAGTAGTGAAGCTCCATTCATTGCAGCCGCATCTATGGATACCGAAGACAATGTCATTGCAGACGTACATGCACCATGTACCGAGCAACCACCTATTGCTCCCACCGACTACGTCCATGTTACCAGAATCGAGCATCCGCTAGAACCGGACGCACGAATGATAGCTGACAAGAGGTCCTTTCTACAATCAGACAATGAAGGAAATGAGAGTAAACCGCCTCCTAGGAAAAGAGTTAGGATAATAGAGCCTCTACAAAATTCACCCAAAGCTGCACCTAATGAGTTTCTATGTGCCTGATTGATTGTGGATTCATTGATGATAATAAGGTAATTGAACAAGATAAGAAGCAACGCATTGCTCACCACATAGACTTCTAAGAATGCCAACCTGATACTCTATTGCACTTGGCCAAGAATCCAACCTCATTAGCAAGATCTGGCCTTCCTTATTGTCCGGGGCTACATATGCCCAACAGTTCAGTCTCAATGTCAGGAGTTAGTCACCTCGCGCAGCCCTTTGCTACATCACACTCTGTGGGTTTAACTCAAACTACCTTGTCTAAAAGTTTGCCAGTAATTGCTTTGTCCCAACACTGCCAGCAACCAACTCCTGATTTCAATACCAACTTCTCCCAACTTCTTGGTGTTTGGAATAATGGTACTTCACATAGTACCCAACAATCACCTTATACAATGAACAACCAAAGATACAAAAAGTACCAGCGGCAACCTCCTGCCTGTAATCTCCACTTCTCCCAACACAATTATATTTAAAATAACGATGGTTCACAGTGCCACCAACTCCAACATGATGAACTGAACCATGAGCATTCACATGGAGACTAATACCATGGCAAAAGTTACAATGTCTTACAACCACAGTTCAACAACATGCGGTATTCCAGCCATCCTCTGCACCATTTATCAACAGATATTCATTCGAGCTCAACCAGCCATATAGGTATCGGTATATCAGCAATGCACATGCAGCAGCAACCACAAGGGCTTATGGTCAAAAGAAACAACAACTATAATGAGGACCATAAGCATCTTAGTAATGGTCAAATGAACTCCAGTGGTCATGTCTTCCAGCTTCATCAACATCCTTCTCAGCTTGAACAGTCTCGATCCACTAACACGACAAATGACTACCAAGATCCCTGTCAATTTTTGGAAATAAGAGATTCTACATTGGAGGAGAAACATGTGTATGAAACAATCATCGACAATACGCAGACATTGGTCAAATAATAGGTAATGAGTTCATTGTTCCTGTTACAATAAAGTTTTGCTTCCTTGTTTTACTACTGTATTGTTTTCTGCCTGAAGCTATGATATTCAACTGCTTCGGCTCGATTTGTGCGAGTTTTTGAATTTTTCCAATACCAATAGTTCTTGCTGAATTTCAATACTCCCTTAAAATAGCTCATTAGTTTTTTGATTTTGTAGTATATCAATGTACTTGTCCTCATAGTTTGCTTGAGCTACCTATTATTCTGCAGGCAGCAGATTAGAGGGACACATTATTTTTCACTTTGAATACTCATCACCTCTAGTGTTAAATAAGAAAATCATATGATTTAAAATCTATATTTTTTTGGCAGCCAGAGGATATTTCCCATCACATGATGTTGGGCTGGTCATCGAACTTTAGGTTTGTCGATGAAGGATTTGAGTATGCATCCATCATGAATGTGTTCAGCCTTAGCCTAAGATAGTAACAAAGAGTGAGTTTCTTGTTATTGTAGCTCTACCTCAACATCTTATTTTGTTCTAGTATGTATTCCATATCTACTGTTTAACATCTAATCAGTACCATATTGCTCCCAATTTTCAGGGATGACAATGGTATTTACATCATGCATTTGATGCGGCTCATTAGTTTCAAGAATTCATCTTTTATTAGTAGTGTAAGTTTGCTCTCATTGACAAGACGTCACTATATGTTCAACCGAGCCAGCTATACATTCTGTTTTACAAATAAATTTTATTAGTTTGTTTTGTTATGTGCTTGCAGATCTATGTGAAGCCGTTGAGAGAATAACTAACTTTCAAAATGATGACATCCAACTACAATACAGGCCCAACATTTCATGCACTGAGGGTCATCTTCAAGCAATACAATATCCAGCGCGAGTGGACTTGGAAGAAGATGACTACTACTTAATTGTGCCTTGTTTTAGCTGGAGCCATTCGAACAAAAGGGTTTCAGCTATTTTAACTCATGTCATCACAAGAACAATATTTCAGCTATTTTTTTGCCGGTTCAAGATATTTGTTCTGTGTCCCATTAAACACAGTTGTGCGTTCAAATGTTCAAGTCTTCAAATCCTGAACCGCAATCACTATAGATAAAATCATATTTTCCAACAGAGCTTATAAAGATGATATTCAAGACATCACCTCCTTGGACTAGAACATCACTCACTTGGAGTAAACATATTAAAAGGAATATTTGGAATAGAGAGGCAAAACACCGACTCTTCATAAGATCCTCACGAAGTTGCTACACGACTCAGCTGAAATAATGGGATCACAGAGGCACGACCGTGCCTCCTCTTCACATAGAACTTTCTTCTCTGACATAGACAAGTAAGTTGAAAAAAGTAAGAACATAGAGGCACGATCGCGACCCCAGTTAACACAGGACAGTGCCCTGAGTAGCTTCACAACCGTGCCTCTCCAAGCGAACGTGTCAGGGAGGCACGGCCGTGATTCAAGGTAACGTAAGTCGATCCATCCTCTTACATAGATGAGTGAGCTAAAAATATTGAGGAACGACCATGCCTCCTCTTGTAAAAGGATCGTGCCCTGACTAACTTCACCGATGTGCCTATCAGAGCGAACGTGTCAGAGGAAACATTTAGAAAAGAGAGGCACAACCGTGCCTTGACTAACTTCGTAGCCGTGCCTCTTCGAGTGAATGTGTCAGAGGAAACAGTTGAAAATGATAGGCATGACTATCACTCATCATAACATAGGACGTGCCTCCACTAGGTAAAAATACTACGGAACATAGAGCCACAACCGTGACTCATACGAAGATAGCACAATGCCTCTCATACCTAACGAATATGCCTTTCTGAATAGTACCCAGAGGAAGGACAATGCCTCTGCCACATATACAACAGTGCATCCAGTACCTTCGCGACCATGCCTTTCTAAGTAAATGTTTCAGCACAATAACTGGAACACAAAGGCACAACCGTAAATCAAGAGTGACTAACTCATCACTAGCACAGTAACTGTCAAACTGGGTAGTACCATAAATAGCCCAGAAGAACATAGGAGAATACAAACGAGCACAGTATCATCCAATTTAGATCCGACCCCAAAATGCATATATTGGAGCAGACAACACAGAAAGAAAATCCGAAGAATCTTAAAACAGATTGAATGTCTCCCTAAAAACATTTCAAACACACAGCCACAACTGATACGTCTCCAACACATCTATAATTTTTTTATTGTTCCATGGTATTATATTACCTATCTTGGATGTTTTATGTGCATTTTGGTACTATTTTATATCATTTTTTGGGACTAACCTATTAACCTAGTACCTAGTGTCAGTTGCTGTTTTTTCCTTGTTTTCGAGTTTTTCAGAAAGGAATATCAAACCGAGTCCAAACGGAATAAAAACTTTTCGATGATTTTTATTGGACCAGAAGACACTGACATGACTTGGAGAGAGGGTCAAAAGAGTCCCGAGGAGGCCACAAGCCTTGAGGCCACGCCCGTGGGGGGCCCGCCCCCTAGCTTGTGGGCCCCTTGAGGGTCCCCTAACCCTAACTCCAACACTATAAATCCTCAAATATTCCCCTATACCAGAAGCATCCACAAAAATAATTTTTCACCGCCGCAAGCTTCTGTTCTCGTGAGGCCCCATCTTGGGGTCTTTTCTGGAGATCTGCCGGAGGGGGATTCGATCATGGAGGGCTTCTACATCAACCTTGATGCCGTATCAATGATGTGTGAGTAGTTTACCATAGACCAATAGGTCCATAGCTAGTAGCTAGATGGCTTGTTCTCTCTCTTTGATCTTCAATATCATGTTCTCCTCGATGTTCTTGGAGTTCTATCTGATGTAATCTTGTTTTGCAGTGTGTTTGTTGAGACACGATGAATTGTGGGTTTATGATCTGTTTATCTATCAATATTATTTGAGTCTCCTCTAAAATCTTTTATGCATGATCTAAATATCTTTGTATTTCTCTCCGATCTATTGATTTGGTTTGGTCAACTAGATTGATCTACCTTGCCATGGGAGAGGTGCTTTGTGATGGGTTCAGTCTTGCATTCTCCTCACCCAGTGACATAGTAGGGGTAGTGAGGCACCTATTGTATTGTTGCTATTAAGGGTATAAATATGGGGTTTATATCATATTGCTTGAGTTTGTCCCTCTACATCATGTCATCTTGCTTAATGCGTTACTCTGTTCTTTTGAATTTAATACTCTAGATGCAGGCAAGATTCGGTCGATGTATGATGTAATAGTAGTAGATGCAGAATCATTTCGGTCTACTTGTCACGGACGTGATGCCTATATTCATGATCATTGGCTTGATATCATCATAAATATGCGCTTTTCTATCAATTGATCAACAATTATTTGTTTACCCACCGTATGCTTTATTCAAGAGAGAAGTCTCTAGTGAAATCTATGGCCCCCGGGTCTATTTTCCATCATATTTCAGATCTATAAAACCAAAAACCCAAAAATACCTCGCTGCAATTTATTTATATTTACTTTAGTTTGCTCTTTTATTTATGTTTTATACCTATCTCTATTAGATCTCACTCCTGTTCGTGGCCGTGAAGGGATTGACAACCCCTTTTTCACGTTGTGTGCAAGTGTTTGTTAGTTTCTCCAGGTGCATATATTGGAGACTTGCTTGTGCCTCCTACTAGATTGATACCTTGGTTATTAACTGAGGGAAATACTTATCTCTGCTATGCTGCATCACCCTTTCCTCTTCAAGGGAAAAATCAACGCAAGCTCAAGAAGTAGTAGGAAGAATTTATGCCGCCGTTGCCGGGGAGGTAATACATCAAGCCTACCAAGTACCTATCATAAACTCTCATCTCTTGAATTACATTATTTGCCATTTGCCTCTCGTTTTCCTCTCTCCCACTTGTAAAATGTTTTCAGAAAAACACAAAAATATTTGCCTTTTTATTCGCCCTTCTTTCATTCATTTTTTCATTCGCCCTTTTGTTTGCTTATGTGCTAGATTAGTTTATTGCCTTCATGGCTCAACCTAAGGGCCTTGACTTTTACTATAAAAATTTCAAAGAGATTGAAAACAATACCAAAAGCTTTATGTCCTGAGAATTTGAGCATAATAGTTTCTTTAGGAACGAACTTAAGGAACAAAAAACTATGATGTACAATATGAATAAAGAGCTTGATGATGTGACTAAGGAAATTTATGGTCTTAAATCTCAATGTGCTCATATTGAAAATTTCGAAGGCCAAATTTCCGATAAACAAACTACTTCGGTAAACAAGATGTCCGCTAAACCAGACTCTTTTAATAATGATGAAGATCTTAAAGTGGTTGATGTTACTCCTATTGAATCTTTGTTTTCTAATATAAATCTTGATAAATATGGGACTAGAGATGAGTCAACTTTAGCTAGAAGGCATCCCAATAATTTGGAGTTTAAAGATCTTAATGGAAAATTTGATAAAAGTGGGATTGGAGAGGTCAAAACTTTAGGTAGCGATGAACCCACTCTCTTGGATTTCAAGGACTTCAATTATGATAATTGTTCTTTGATAGATTGAATTTCCTTGTTGCAATCCATGCTTAATTCACCTCATGCTTATAATCAAAATAAGGCTTTTACTAAAGGGACAATTGCATTTTTACCCCTAGTTGGTTCCTACCCACGGGTTTTGCCCTTACTTTTCGAGCTTGCACAGTTTTGCCCTTACTTTTTCCATCAAGGTCTCTTAATTACCTCGGGTAGTTTAAACGATGCTTTTGTCCTGAATGCGAATGATATGCCCATAACGGTAATGTTTATTCTAACATTTTGATATCTTATTTGCACTTTTCTAAGTTCGTATGAATTAGTTATGAATTTTCAAAGTTTTGGTCAAACGTTCAAAGGGCATTCGAGGGACCTTGATGGAAAAAGTAAGGGCAAAACTGAGCAAGCTCGAAAAGTAAGGGCAAAACCCGTGGGTAGGAACCAACTAGGGGTAAAAATGCAATTGTCCCTTTGCTAAACATATCGTTGATGCTATGATGAAATCGTTTGAAGAAAAACTTGAATTGGAAATTTCTATCCCTAGAAAGCTTTATGATGAGTCGGAACCTACTATTAAAATCAAGATTAAAGATTATGAGTGCAATTCTTTGTGTGAATTGGATGCTAGTGTTTCCACTATTCCGAAAACTTTATGTGATGTGCTCGGTTTTCACAAATTTGATGATTGTTCTTTGAATTTGTATCTAGCGGATTCCACTATTAAGAAACCTATGGGAAGGATTAATGATGTTCTTATTGTTGCAAATAGGAATTATGTGCCCGTAGATTTTCTTGTCCTTGATATAGATTGCAATACTACATGTCCTATTATTCTTGGTAGATCTTTCCTTAGAACGATTGGTGCAATTATTTGTATGAAAGAAGGAAAAATTATATTTCAATTTCCATTAAGGAAGGCTACTTACGGATTAAATACCATATATGAGAACACCTAGATCTATTGTAATATGCCTAGCTAGGGGCGTTAAAGAATAGCGCTTGATGGGAGGCAACCCAATTTTATTTTTGTGTTTTTGTTTTTGCTACTGTTATTGAATAAATACACACTATTACTTCTGTATTAATTTTGTTTTAGTGTTTTAGTTATTGTTTGATCCAAGTAAGACCTTTCGGATGATCTATGGTGATAGTTGATTTATTTTGCTGAAAAACAGAAACTTTTGCGTCCAATAGCAGAATTTTGAAAATTCACATAAGCGACGAAAAATTCTATTTTTTTACACAAGATTGATATACAAATTGGTTATGTGATGAAGTCGGAACATTTTATTTTTTTGATTTTCTTCCTTATGAGTGGCGGTCGGGGACGTGCGATGGTCTTTTCCTACCAATCTATCCCCCTACGAGCATGTGTATTAGTACTTGGTTTTGATGGCTAATAAACTTTTTCAATAAGTATGTGAGTTCTTTAAGACTAATGTTTAGTCCATGGATTATACACACTCTCACCCTTCCACCATTGCTAGCCTTTCTAGTGTTGTGCAACTTTCACCAGTGCATTAAACCCACCATATACCCTTCCTCAAAACAGCCACCATACCTACCTATTATGGCATTTCCATAGCCTTTCTGAGATATATTGCCATGCAACTTCCACCATTGCGTTTATTATGACACGCACCATCATTGTCATATTGTTTTTATATGCATGAGGCATTCATATAGAGTCATATCTTTGTTCTAGTATCGAGTTGTAATTCTTGAGTTGTAAATAAATAAAAGTTTGATGATCATAATTATTAGAGCATTGTCTCATGTGAGGAAAGGATGATGTAGGCTATGATTCCCCCACAAGTCGGGATGAGGCTCCAGACAAAAATACAAAAAGAGGCCAAAGAGCCCAACAAAAAGAGAAAAAGAGAGAAGGGAGAATGTTACTATCCTTTTTCCACACTTGTGCTTCAAAGTAGCACCATGTTCTTCATGATAGAGAGTCTCCTATTTTGTCACTTTCATATACTAGTGGGAATTTTTCATTCTAGAACTTGGCTTGTATATTCGAATGATGGGCTTGATGGATTCATGTACCTAGGGTAGGGTCATAGGCCTGACCTAAACGTCCTACCCAAGGACACTCGTAGAAGAGATCATCTTCCAGTCGACCGAAGAGGAATCCACTCGACTAGACTGGAAGGACTCGACCATGGAAGACTCACTCGACCATGAAGACTCACTCGACCACCAGAAGGTCAGAGGGCACTCCACAGTGCAACGGTTTACTATTGAATAGACTTAATGATAGTTAAAGCACCTTATGAGGGGCGTTACCAGTAACCCCCCTGGCTTAATGTACTTTAATCCCTCCATTACGTGGGCTGGCTGGGGTCCTGGCGCACTCTATATAAGCCACCCCCCTCCACAGATAGAAGGGTTCAGATTCTTGTAATACTCATACTCATAATCCACTCGACCGCCTCGGGGCTCAGAGGCGTGGGGCTGTTACTTCCTCCGAGAAGGGCTGAACTCGTACATCCTTTGTCTCCACAACTGCTCCATAGCTAGGACATCGCCTCTCCTTAACCTACCCCTACTTCTCTTGTCGGACTTAGAACCACGACGGTTGGCGCCCACCTTGGGGCTGGTGTTTTAGCGATTTGTGGAGGAGTTCTTGTACTTCAGTACCTTCATCATGATGACTTCGGAGTTTTGGGTGCGAGTGCGAGATCCGTCTCGGTGCTCTCACTTTTGTCGCCGACGACTCCGCATGGCTCGAGGAGGCCCCTCTTGACATCGAGGCGCTCCCGTCCGCTGGGCGGCCGACTTCGCGCATGTGTTCGCGGCATTTTGCTCTGTGCAACCGTCGACTCCGTGTCGGTCGACTCCCCTATCGATCGCCCGCCCGATCTCCCACCAGCAATAGCGCTCTGGTGATCGAGGCTTCAGCGGTGGGTGAAGCACGCGGTGGCTCGCCAGACAGCCACCGCCAGTCGCGACTTCTCGAGCCAGCGAATCCCTCTGCCTGTTCGATCATCGGCCGGCTCCGTGAAGCGCATCCGAGTGTGATAGCGGTGATCCAGCGGCGGAGATCCTCATGGTCGGCGGCCCTCGCGATCCTCCTGGCCGCCCGCGGCGGTGGGGCGCCGGAGGAGGTGACCCGTGCAAGAACATGAGGAGTACCATCACGAGACACTCGACTCTGCGCGAGAGAAGAGCTTCGTCGCGAGAACATGGATGCACTACATACTCCAATCGCGGAGAGACCCACGAGGCTCGTGCCTTGGAGGAAGCACGCTTGGCCAATGTGGTGAGCGTGCTCGCTGGAGAATCTGCGGCGAGCACTTTCGGCGAGCAGCTGCGGCGACTTCCTGAATCGGTCGGCGTCGACTCTTCCGCCGACTCGGGTATACCGCCGCCAATTCAGAATTTAGCGGTACCTTCGCGCCAGCGAGTCCATCCAGCCGTCGGTCGGAAGCTGGAAGAGGCTTGCAGCAGATCGAAGATTTACTCCGGCGGCGGCGACGAAACTCAGCCGTGTCGTAGTCGCGCAGCGAGATTCACGGTCGATCCGTCGCTGCGAACAACATCGATCGGCTCACAGCCCAGATCGCCTCCAGCGGCGGGAAGAAGCGCGACAACCGGCGAGCAGCTCGGAGACCGATTCGGCCGAGATGACAGCGTCGAATGCCCTTTCCCCTCGAGGAAGGTCATACGCTCCTCGGCGGCAAGATGACGAAGAACGATTCGATCTGGGCGAAGGGTTCGGTCGACCCGAGAGAACCGAGCTTTGATCGCGGTCCATTATCGTGCAAGGCCTGGTCGACCGAACGAGCCCATCGAGGAGGACCGAGAGGATGCACCCACCAGCGATCGAGTGCATGTCTCGGTCGGAGTGTTTTAGCGAGGCTATCGAGCCGCGATGATCCCCAATTTCAGATTGGCGGCGAGGAGTCTGCAAGTTCACTGGGGAATCTAAGCTGAAACTTGGCTCGAGGATTACCGAGTGGCTGTTGATTAGTGGTGGGAATGATGAGGTGGCCATGAAACATTTGCCCTCATGTTGGAAGGTTCGGCGAGCATGGCTGAGTCAATTACCTCACAAAGACATATATACTTGGGAAGATTTGTCCCGAGTGTTCGTCGGGACTTTTGAAGGGACTTACAAGCGACCGGCTGGTTTGTGAGCTGCAAGTTTGTGTGCGAAGACCAATGAAACTCTCCGAGAGTACATTGAGAGGTGGATTACCTTGCACAATCTTGTGGAAAATGTGTCGACCATCGGCGGTTTCGCCTTCAAGGACGGCGTCAAAAGCAGGAATTGAGTCGAAGTTCGGTCGAACCGGGGACATGACCACGAGTCGAATGATGGAGATTGCTAGCAAATCGCCAACGGCGAGGAAGAAGACCGACTCGAAGTGGTAAATATAAGCCGAGCGATCGGAGAAGGGCAATTCGATCGAGCGAAGCGCAAAGCCGAGCCAGCAGCTCCGGAGAGGCCACGCCGTCACTCGGGGAAGTTCAAGAAACCCAAGGATCACGGAATCGAAGAAAGTGAAAGATAAAGAAGGAAATGGCGTGATGGATATGCCATGCCATATTCACACGAAGAAAGATGAAGAGGGCAACATTATTTACCCGAAGCACACCACTCGCCGATGTCGACTCTGATCCAGCGGTTTGGGGTAAACAGTCTAAGGACAAGGAGAAGGAGCGAGACAAGGCGGAGATAAAGAGGGCGGTGAGGAGGAATACCGCATGTCAACTCCACTCGATGATCTTCGCGGATGTGGAAAGCAAGAGTCGATGAAAGTCATCAACCGAGAGGTGAATATGGTTGCCCAGTTAAGCCAAGTTATGTGAAGTGGTCCCAGACACCCATCACATTCGACCAATCGATCACCCGACTCACATTGCCACCCACGGCGGCAAGCGTTAGTGGTCGATCCGGTTGTCGAAGGCACTCGGCGACAAAAAAATCTTGATGGATGGTGGTAGTGGGCTGAATTTGTTATATCTTGGATACATTGAAAGGGATGGGCATTCCGATGTCGATTGGCGCCAACAATATGAGTTTCCGCGAGTCATACCGGGAAGAAGGCCAATTCACTCGGCCAAATAGCCTGGGCGTGGTTTTGGTGATTCCAAGCACTTCCGCAAAGAAAAGTTGACCTTTGAGGTTGTGGATTTTCAGAGTGCATACCATGCCATTTTGGGGAGGCCCGCCTACGCACGATTCATGGCTCGACCATGCTACGTGTACCTCAAACTGAAAATGCCAGGACCCAAGGGAGTGATCACTGTCACCGGCGATAGGAAGAAGGCGGAAGAGTGCTTTCAGAAGGGCTCAAAGATTGCCGACTCCCAAGTGACTGCGGTCGAATTCGATGAGTACATGCAAAACGCAGATCCGAGTGATTTGCTACGATCTAAGAGGCCAGCCACAGAGTCTGCATTCAAGTCGTCTGGTGAGACAAAGCCCGTCCATATTCATCCGACTGACCCCGATGCAGCTCCGACCCACATATCCACAACACTCGACTCGAAATAGGAAGAAGCGCTCATCCAGTTCCTCCGTGAGAATCGGGACATTTTGCATGGAAGCCGGTGACATGCGGGTGTACCGAGGCTGGCTGAGCATCGCCTCTGGTCGACAAGTCAGCGAAACCAGTCGAAGAGCATCTTCGGCGGTCCGCCGTCCAGAAGAGAAAGGCTATTGGTGAAGAAGTGGCTCGACTGTTGACGGCAGGATTTATCCGAGAGATTTACCACTCCGAGTGGCTCGCTAATGTCGTCATGGTCCCCAAGAAGGATAACTCACTCCGCATGTGCATTGATTTTAAGCACATCAATCGGGCCTGCCCGAAGGATCATTTTCCTCTCCCTCGCATCGATCAAATTGTCGACTCGACCGCGGGGTGTGAGAGGTTGTCTTTTCTAGATGCATATTCCGGGTATCATCAGATCCGTCTGTATGGACCCGACGAAATAAAAACAGCTTTCATCACTCCATTCGGGTGCTTCTGCTATATCACCATGCCATTCGGCCTCAAGAATGCGGAGCCACATTTATGCGAATGATTGAAGTGTCTTCTCACTCGGATCGGTCGGAATGTGGAAGCGTATATGGATGATATCGTCGTTAAGTCGCGAAAAGGTTCCGACCTGCTCGCGTGACCTCGCGAAACATTTGCCAACCTCGGAAGGTGCGATATCAAGCTCAATCCGTCAAAGTGCACATTCGGAGTTCTGGTGGAAAATTACTCGGTTTTCGCGTTTCGAGCGAGGAATCGGCGCTAACCGAGAGAAGATCGGCACTATTCTCCGAATGAAACGCATACAATGCGAGTGCACGGCGTCGAAGCTTCTTGGATGCTTGGCGCTTTAAGTCGATTCATCTCACGACTCGGTGAAAAGGCATTACCTCTTTACCGATGATGAAGAAGGTGACAAGTTCGAGTGGACTCCGGAAGCGATGCAGCGCGTTGCCGAGCTAAAAGCTCGCTCTCCACCCAGCGGTGCTTGCTGCTCCAATCAGCAAAGAGCCTCTGTTGCTTTACATTGCAGCCACTGGACAAGTTATCGATTACATTGCTTACGGTCGGCGGGAAGAGGAAGGAAAGGCCTTCAAAGTTCAGCGCCGGTGTATTATTTGTCCAAGTTTTGACTCCATCCAAGCAGAGATACCCTCATTATCAGAAGCTTGTGTATGGTATATACATGACCACAAAGAAGGTTGCTCACTATTTCTCTGATCATTCTTGAAGGAAATATGCCCTAGAGGCAATAATAAAGTTATTATTTATTTCCTTATTTCATGATAAATGTTTATCATTCATGCTAGAATTGTATTAACCGGAAACATGATACATGTGTGAATGCATAGACAAAACAACATGTCACTAGTATGCCTCTACTAGACTAGCTTGTTAATCAAAGATGGTTATGTTTCCTGACCATAAACAAAGAGTTGTTATTTGATTAACGAGGTCACATCATTAGTAGAATGATCTGATTGACATGACCCATTCCCTTAGCTTAGCACACGATCGTTTAGTATGTTGCTATTGCTTTATCCATGACATATACATGTTCCTATAACTATGAGATTATGCAACTCCGTTTGCGGAGGAACACTTTGGGTGCTACCAAGCGTCTAACGTAATCTGGGTGATTATAAAGGAGTACTACAGGTGTCTCCAAAGGCGGATGTTGGGTTGGCGTATTTGAGATTAGGTTTTGTCACTCCGATTGTCGGAGAGGTATCTCTGGGCCCTCTCGGTAATGCACATCACTCAAGCCTTGCAAGCACTACAACTAATGAGTTAGTTGTGAGATGATGTATTACGGAGCGAGTAAAGAGACTTGCGATAGCGAGATTGAACTAGGTATTGGATACCGACGATCGAATCTCGGGCAAGTAACATACCGATGACAAAGGAACAACGTATGTTGTTATGCGGTCGACCGACAAAGATCTTCGTAGAATATGTAGGAACCAATATGGGCATCCAGGTCCGCTGTTGGTTATTGACCGTGAATAGTTCTAGGTCATGTCTACATTGTTCTCGAACCGTAGGGTCCGCACGCTTAAGGTTTCGATGGCGATTATTATGAGTTTATGTATTTTGATGTACGAAGGAGTTAGTCCCGGATGTGATCACGGACATGACGAGGAGTCTCGGAATGGTCGAGACATAAAGATTGATATATTGGAAGCCTATGTTTGGAGTTGGAATGGTTCGGCGAAAACGGAATTCTGAGTGCCGGAGGTTACGGAACCCCGGGAGGTAAATGGGCCTCGATGGGCCCTAGTGGAAAGGAGGAGGGCAGCCCAAGCCTGGCGCGCCTCCCCTTCCCTAGTCCTACTAGGACTAGGAGAAGGGGCCGCCCCCTCTCTCTCTTTCCTCCTCAGGAATCCTAGTCCAACTAGGATTGGGGAATCCTACTCCCGAGGAGTAGGACTCCTGCCGCGCCTCCTTGGCCGCCCCCCTCCCCCTGCTCCTTTATATCTGAGGCGGGGGGCACCTTGGAACACACAAGTTGATCGTGAGATCGTTCCTTAGCCGTGTCGGTGCCCCCTCCACCATATTCCACCTCGGTTATCTGTCGCGAAGCTTAGCGAAGCCTGCGCGCCGTGAAACATCAAGATCGTCCTGCGCCGTCGTCTTGTGAAACTCTCCCTCGACACTCGGCTGGATCGGATCTGAGGGCGTCATCGAGCTGTCGTGTGTCAAGAACTTCGGGGCGTCGAATGTAACGCGCGGGATCGGTCGGATCGCGAGGAGAACGTCGACTACTTCCTCTACGTTGTGATCGCTTCGCCGGGTCTACAAGGGTATGTAGACAACACTCTCCCCTCTCGTTGCTATACATCACCATGATCTTGCGTGTGCGTAGGAAAATTTTGAAATTACTCGTTCCCCAGCAGTGGTATCGAGCCTAGGTTTTTATGGTTTGATGTTTTGCACGAGTAGAACACAAGTGAGTTGTGGGCGATACAAGTCATACTACCTACCAGCATGTCATACTTTGGTTCAGCGGTATTGTGAGATGAAGCGGCCCGGACCGACATTACTGCGTGCGCTTCGCGAGACTGGTTTCACCGCTGCGAGCACTCGTTGCTTAAAGGTGACTGGTGGGTGCTGTCTCTCTCACTTTAGTTGAACCGAGTGTGGCTCGCCGGTCCTTGAGAAGGTTAAAGCGGAGTCTATTTGTGAAATATCGTTGTGGTTTTGATGCGTGGGTGAGGCTGGTTCTTGCTTAAACCCGTAGCAGCCACGTAAAATTTGCAACAACAAAGTAGAGAACGTCTAACTTGTTTTTGCAGGGTATGTTGTGATGTGATATGGTCAAAACGTGATGCTATATTTTATTGTATGAGATGATCATGTTTTGTAACGAAGTTATCGGCAATGGCGAGGAGCCATATGGTTGTCGCTTTATTGTATGCAATGCAATGCGCCTGTAATGCTTTACTTTATCACTAAGCGGTAGCGATAGTCGTAATAGCATAAGTTTGGCGAGGCGACAACGATGCTGCGATGGAGATCAAGGTGTCGCGCCGATGGCGATGGTGATCAAGGTGGTGCTGCAAGATGGAGATCGTGAAGCACAAGATGATGATGACCATATCATATCACTTATATTGATTTGCATGTGATGTTTATCCTTTTATGCATCTTATCTTGCTTTGATTGGCGGTAGCATTATAAGATGATCTCTCACTAAATAATCAAGAAGTGTTCTCCCGGTATGCACCGTTGCCAAAGTTAAATCGTGCCCGGACACCACGTGATGATCGGGTGTGATAAGCTCTCGTCCATCTACAACGGGTGCAAGCCAGTTTTGCACACGCAGAATACTCGGGTTATACTTGGCGAGCCTAGCATATGCAGATATGGCCTCGGAACACGAGACCGAAAGGTCGGCGTGAATCATATAGTAGATATGATCAACATAAGATGTTCACCATTGAAAACTACTTCATTTCACGTGATGATCGGTTATGGTTTAGTTGATTTGGATCACGTGATCACCTAGATGACTAGAGATGTTTTTCTAAGTGGGAGTTCTTAAGTAATATGATTAATTGAACTTAAATTTATCATGAACTTAGTACTGATAGTATCTTGCTTGTTTATGTTTGATTGTAGATAGATGGCTCGTCTTTGTTGTTCCGTTGAATTTTAATGCGTTCCTTGAGAAAGCAAAGTTGAAAGATGATGGTAGCAATTACGGATTGGGTCCGTAACGAGATCATCCTCATTGCTGCCTGGAAGAGCTACGTCTGGATGCACCGCTAGGTGACAACTTCTTCTTTGAACAACGCCGGATGTTATGAGCGTCTGGCGAGCAAAGCGATGACTACTCTATAGTTCGATGTGCCATGCTTTACGGCTTAGAACCGGGACTTCAACGGCGTTTTGAACATCATGGAGCATATGAGATGTTCGGGAGTTGAAGTTAATATTCAACAGAATGCGGATTGAGAGATATGAAGTCTCCAATAAGTTCTATAGCTGCAAGATGGAGGAGAATAGTTACATTAGTGAGCATATACTCGGAATGTGCGGGTACTACAATCACTTGACACAATTGGGAGTCAATCTTCCGGATGATTGTGTCATTGACAGAATTCTCAATCACGCCACCAAGCTACAAAGGCTTCGTGATGAACTATAATATGCAAGGGTTAGTAAAGACTATGCAGAGCTCTTCGCAATGCTAAAGGCTGCGGAGGTAGAAATCAGAAGGAGCATCAAGTGTTGATGGTCAATAAGACCACTAGTTTCAAGAAGAAAGGCAAAGGGAAGAAGAAGGGAATCTCAAGAAGAACAGCAAGCAAGTTCTGCTCGGAGAAAAAACCCAAGTCGGCCCTAAACACAGGCCGAGTGCTTCTCTTGCCAAGCGGTAGTCCTTTGGAAGCGGAACTGCCCCAAGTATTTGGCGGATAAGAAGGATGGCAAGGTGAACAAAGGTATATGTGATATACATGTTATTGATGTGTACCTTACTAGAGCTCGTAGTAGCACACAGGTATTTGATCTTGGTTACATTGCTAATATTTGCAACTCGAAGCAGGGGACTACTGATTAAGCGAACTACGGCAAAGGGCGAGGTGACGATCTTGGCGTGGGAAATGGTTCCAAAGTCGATGTGATCGCGGTCGACACGCTACCTCTACATCTACCTTGGGATTAGTTTTAGACCTAAATAATTGTTATTTGGTGCTGCGTTGAGCATGAACATTATATCTGGATCTTGTTTGATGCGAGGCGGTTATTCATTTAAATCGAGAGAATAATGGTTGTTCTATTTATATGAGTAATATCTTTTATGGTCATGCACCCTTGAGGAATGGTCTATTTTGATGAATCTCGATAGTAGTGATACACATATTCATAATGTTGAAACCAAAAGATCAGAGTTGATAATGAAAGTGCAACTTATTTGTGTACTTGCCGTTTAGGTCATATCGATTAAAAGCGCATGAAGAAACTCCATCTTGATGGACTTTTGGAGTCACTTGATTATGAATCACTTGGCACTTCGAACCGTGCCTCATGGGCAAGATGACTAGAACACCGTTCTCGGTACTATGGAGAAGCAACAGATTTGTTGGAAATCATACATCTGAGATGTATGTGGTCCGATGAATGTTGAGGCTCGTGGCGGATATCGTTATTTTCTCACCTTCACGGATGACTTAAGCGGATATGGGTATATCTACTTAATGAAACATAAGTCTGAAACGTTTGAAAAGTTCAAAGAATTTCAGAGTGAAGTTGAAAATCATCGTAACAAGAAAATTAAGTTTCTACGATCGATCGTGGAGGTGAATATTTGAGTTCTGAGTTTGGTCTACATTTGAAACAATGCGGAATAGTTTAGCAACTCCGCCACCGGAACACCACAGCGTAATGGTGTGTCGAGCGTCGTGTCGTGCTTTACTAGATATGGTGCGATCTATGATGTCTCTTCTGATTTACCGCTATCGTTTTGGGGTTATGCTCTAGAGACGGCCGCATTCACCTGAATAGAACACCGTCAAAATCCGTTGAGGCGACACCTTATGAACTATGGTTTGGCAAGAAACCAAAGTTGTCGTTTCTTAAAGTTTGGGGATCACGATGCTTATGTGAAAAAGCTTCAACTTGATAAGCTCGAACCCAAATCGAATGTGTCTTCATAGGATACCCAAAGGAAGCAGTTGGGTACACCTTCTATCACAGATCCGAAGGCAAGACATTCGTTGCCAAGAATGGATCCTTTCTAGAAAGGAGTTTCTCTCGAAAGAAGTGAGTGGGAGGAAAGTGGAACTTGATGAGGTAATAGTACCTTCTCCCTTACTTGAAAATAGTTAAATCGCGAAACCAGTTTACGAGACATCTACACCAAGTAGTGAGGAAGTTAATGATGTTGATCATGAAACTCGAGATCAAGTTCTCTGCAGAACCTCGTAGATCAACGAGTAAGATCCGCACTGAGTGATGCGGTAATCCTGTTACGGAAGTCATGCTACTAGATCATGATGAACCTACGAACTATGAAGAAGCGATGGTGAGCCAGATTCATAAAATGGCTTGAGGCCATGAAATGCGAGATGGGATCCATGTATGAAAACAAAGTGTGGACTTTGGTTGACTTGCCCGGGTAGGCAAGCAATAGAAAACAAGTGGATCTTCAAGAAGAAGACGGACGCGACGGTAATATTATCGTCTATAAAGCTCGACTTATGCAAAAGGTTTCGACAAGTTCAAGGGATTGACTACGATGAGACCTTCTCACCGTGGCGATGCTTAAGTCCGTCCGAATCATGTTAGCGATTGCGCATTTTATGATTATGAAATTTGGCAAATGGATGTAAAGCGCATTCTGAATGGATTTACGGAAGAAGAGTTGTATATGATGCAACGGAAGGTTTTATCGATCCAAAGGAGCTAACAAAGTATGCAAGCTCCAGCGATCCATATATGGACTGGTGCAAGCATCTCGGAGTTGGAATAAGCGCTTTGATAGTGTGATCAAAGCATTTGGGTTTATCTGAGACTTTTGGAGAAGCTTTGTATTTACAAGAAAGTGAGTGGGAGCTCTGTAGCATTTCGATCTTATATGTGGATGACATATTGCTGATCGGAAATGATATAGAATTCTGGATAGCATAAAGGGATACTTGAATAAGAGTTTTTCAATGAAAGACCTCGGTGAAGCTGCTTACATATTGGGCATTAAGATCTATAGAGATAGATCAAGGCGCTTAATTGGACTTTCACAAAGCACATACCTTGACAAAGTTTTGAAGAAGTTCAAAATGGATCAAGCAAAGAAAGGGTTCTTGCACGTGTTACAAGGTGTGAAGTTGAGTCGGACTCAATGCCCGACCACCGCAGAAGATAGAGAGAAGATGAAAGATGTTCCTATGCTTGACCATAGGCTCTATCATGTATGCAATCTTGTGTACCAGACCGATGTGTGCCTTGCTATAAGCCTAGCGAGGAGGTACCAAAGTAATCCAGTGGATCCTTTGGACAGCGGTCAAGAACATCTGAAATACGAAAAGGACTAAGGATATGTTTCTCGTATATGGAGGTGACAAAGAGCTCATAAATGGCAGTTACGTTGATGCAAGCTTTGACACTGATCCGGACGATTCTAAATCGCAGACCGGATCGTATTTACACTAAGCGGAGGAGCTGTCGGTTGGTGCGTTCTAAACAAAGCGTCGTGGCGGGATCTACATGTGAAGCGGAATACATAGCAGCTTCGGCAGCTAATGAAGGAGTGCGGATGAAGGAGTTCATATCCGATCTAGGTGTCATACCTAGTGCATCGGGTCCAATGAAAATCTTCGTGACAATCTTGGAGCAATTGCCTTAGCAAAGGAATCCAGATTTCACAAGAGGACCAAGCACATCAAGAGGCGCTTCAATTCCATCCGGGACTTAGTCGGGGGAGACATAGAGATTTGCAAGATACATACGGATCTGAATGTTGCAGACCGTTGACTAAGCCTCTTCCACGAGCAAAACATGATCAGCACCAAGACTCCATGGGTGTTAGAATCATTACTATATAATCTAGATTATTGACTCTAGTGCAAGTGGGAGGCTGAAGGAAATATGCCCTAGAGGCAATAATAAAGTTATTATTTATTTCCTTATTTCATGATAAATGTTTATCATTCATGCTAGAATTGTATTAACGGAAACATGATACATGTGTGAATGCATAGACAAAACAACATGTCACTAGTATGCCTCTACTAGACTAGCTTGTTAATCAAAGATGGTTATGTTTCCGACCATAAACAAAGAGTTGTTATTTGATTAACGAGGTCACATCATTAGTAGAATGATCGATTGACATGACCCATTCCTTAGCTTAGCACACGATCGTTTAGTATGTTGCTATTGCTTTATCCATGACATATACATGTTCCTATAACTATGAGATTATGCAACTCCGTTTGCGGAGGAACACTTTGGGTGCTACCAAGCGTCTAGCGTAATCGGGTGATTATAAAGGAGTACTACAGGTGTCTCCAAAGGCGGATGTTGGGTTGGCGTATTTCGAGATTAGGTTTTGTCACTCCGATTGTCGGAGAGGTATCTCTGGGCCCTCTCGGTAATGCACATCATTGAAGCCTTGCAAGCACTACAACTAATGAGTTAGTTGTGAGATGATGTATTACGGAACGAGTAAAGAGACTTGCCGTAACGAGATTGAACTAGGTATTGGATACCGGCGATCGAATCTCGGGCAAGTAACATACCGATGACAAAGGAACAACGTATGTTGTTATCTTGATCGACCGACAAAGATCTTCGTAGAATATGTAGGAACCAATATGGGCATCCAGGTCCGCTGTTGGTTATTGACCGTGAATAGTTCTAGGTCATGTCTACATTGTTCTCGAACCGTAGGGTCCGCACGCAAGGTTTCGATGGCGGTTATTATGAGTTTATGTATTTTGATGTACGAAGGAGTTGAGTCCGGATGTGATCACGGACATGACGAGGAGTCTCGGAATGGTCGAGACATAAAGATTGATATATTGGAAGCCTATGTTTGGAGTTGAATGGTTCGGGCGGCGGAATTCTGGAGTCTTAGGAGGTTACTGGAACCCCGGGAGGTAAATGGGCCTCGATGGGCCCTAGTGGAAAGGAGGAGGGCAGCCCAAGCCTGGCGCGCCTCCCCCTTCCCTAGTCCTACTAGGACTAGGAGAAGGGGCCGCCCCCTCTCTCTTTCCCCCTCAGGAATCCTAGTCCAACTAGGATTGGGGAATCCTACTCCAGAGGAGTAGGACTCCCAGCCGCCCTCCTTGGCCGGCCCCCTCCCCCCCTGGCTCCTTTATATCTGGGGCAGGGGGCACCTTAGAACACACAAGTTGATCGTGAGATCGTTCCTTAGCCGTGTCGGTGCCCCCTCCACCATATTCCACCTCGGTTATACCGTCGCGAAGCTTAAGCGAAGCCTGCGCCGTGAAACATCAAGATCGTCCTGCGCCGTCGTCTTGTGAAACTCTCCCTCGACACTCGGCTGGATCGAGTCTGAGGGCGTCATCGAGCTGTCGTGTGTCAAGAACTTCGGGGCATCGAATGCTGGCGCCGGGATCGGTCGGATCGCGAGGAGAGCGTCGACTACTTCCTCTACGTTGTGATCGCTTCGCTTGGGGGTCTACAAGGGTATGTAGACAACACTCTCCCCTCTCGTTGCTATACATCACCATGATCTTGCGTGTGCGTGGGAAAATTTTGAAATTACTCGTTCCCCAACAATTACATCACGAGATCGTCGTGACGCTCCTTTATCGAGAGATCTTGCATAACGAGACGCAACCGGTCGAGTGGCGAAGTGGGCGATTGAACTTCTTCCCTTGATATCAAATTCGAGGCAAAAGCCATTAAGTCCCGGGCTATAGCGGATTTCCTTGCCGAGTGGATTGAACAACAGACAACCGACTGAAGTTCACTCGGAGCATTGGACCATGTTCTTTGTGGCTCCAAAATGCTGAATGGTTACAGTCTTTGAGGTTGTTCTGTTTCCCCAGAGGAGATAAGCTTAAGTATGTGCTCCAGATTCACTTTGATTCCTCAACAATGAGGCAGAGTATGAGGCCCTTTTATATGGATTGCGCATGGCCATCTCACTTCGGCGTCCGTCGCTTTGATGGTTTATGGCGACTCAGATCTAGTGGTCAATCAAGTGATGAAGGAGTGGGGCGTGAGAAGCCCGGCTATGATTGGATCTTGCAATGCGGTGAGGAAGCTGGAAAAAGAAGTTTGAGGGTTGGAGCTCCATCACATCCCCGGTGAAAAATCAGGCAGCAGATGATCTGGCGAAGATAGGGTCCAAGAGGAAGCCATTCCAGTGGCGTGTTTTGGAACATATACACACTCCGTCGGTCAAAGAAGATCCCTACGGAGGAAGCTCCACAACCCAAGAGTGCCACGGACTCGACCGAAGTTGAGGTCGGCGGTGGTCGACTTGGTCATGGAGGTTTTAGTGGTCACTCCCGATTGGACAATTCCATACATTGCGTATATTCGAGAAAGGAACTCCCGAAAGATGAGGAAGAGGCTCGACAGATCGTCCGTCGATCCAAAGCCTTCTTTGTTATCAATGGGCGATTATATAGAAAGCCCAGCGAGTCGGACAAAAATGCATAACGCCGAGAAGAAGGTCGAGTCATTCTCAATGATATCCACTCGGGGACTGTGGTCACCATCGTCCTCTCGGACCATTGTAGCCAAAGCATACCGAGCTGGATTTTCTTGGCCAAGAGCAAATGAGATGGCGAAAGAAATAGTGGACAAGTCACGAAGGATGCGGTTCTACTCCAATATGTCACACAAGCTGCGTCGACCTTGAAGACCATTCCGCTCGTCGGCCTTTCGCGGTATGGGGTTGGACATGATCGGTCCCTTGCGAGCGGGTCGGAGCGGCTTCACGCATGTCTTGGTAGCGATCGACAAGTTCACCAAGTGGATTGAGGCTAAACCAATCAAAAACTTGATCTTTGGTATCGCTGTTTCCTTCGTCGAAAGTTGGCGTTCGGTATGGAGTCCCGCACAAGTATTATCACGGACAATGGGTGAATTTTGACTCGGAAGAATTCAAGGATTTCGCAACTCCCAAGGCATACGAGTCGACTACGCTTGATTGCCCATCCACGGTCGAATGGGCGAAGCGAGCGAGCCAATGGATTGATCCTCAAAGTGCGAAGCCCGTTTGATCACGAGATCTCAAGCATGCGGCTGGAGCTTGGGTCGACGAACTTCCTTGATGCTTTGGGGTTTGCGGACCACGCCTAATCGGTCGATTGGGAGAACTCCTTTTCTGGTCTATGGGGCGAAGCGGTTTTACCGAGTGATCTCCTTCACAATGCTCCACGAATTGAACTTTATAATGAAGCGAAGCTGAGCAAGCGCGTCGGATCGATCGACCTCTGGAAGAGGAAAGGAAATGGCTCGATCCGCTCGACCATTTACCAAAGCAAGACTTGCGCCGCTTATGCGCCGAAATGTGAGAGGTCGAGCCTTCCGGAAGGAGATCTGGTCCTTGGTGGATCAGCGAAGCAACATAAGCTCGCTCCCTCATGGGAAGGTCCTTCATCGTCACAAGGTTCTCCACAATGGGGCATATCGTCTATACAATGTCGAACACGATATCGATGAGCCCGAGCTTGGAATCTTGGATCTGCTCCGCCCGTTTTACATAAGGTTTTCACTCGGAAGAGTTGTAATAAAAATACTCACAGTAGCTCACGAGCTTTGAAGTAATAGTGTCATAATTCCTTCATAATTTTGTCACTCTTTATTTTTAAATCGAGTAAAATTTTCACCTCCCCGATGGGTGGCTTAGTCGCGAATCCGTTCCGCCTAAGTTTTTACAAATCCTACCGAGTGGTAAGCAGACTTCCACTCGGGGCTTAGTGCAGCCCAGTGCTCGCCTAAGTTATTAAAAATCCTACCGAGTGGTAAGCGGACTTCCACTCGGGGGCTTAGCTGCAGCCAGTGCTCGCCTAAGTTATTAAAAATCCTACCGAGTGGTAAGCCGGACTTTCACTCGGGGCTTAGCTGCAGCTCGGTGCTCGCCTAAGTTATTAAAAATCCTCCGAGTGGTAAGCCGACTTTCACTCGGGGCTTAGCTGCAGCTCGGTGCTCGCCTAAGTTATTAAAATCCTACCGAGTGGTAAGCCGACTTCCACTCGGGGCTTAACTACAGCGAGTGCTCGCCTAAGTTATTAAAAATCCCACCGAGTGGAGAGCAAACCTCCCACTCGGGGCTTAGCTGCAGCCAGTGCTGCGCCTAAGATAAAAGAAATCCTACCGAGTGGAGGCGAACCTCCCACTCGGGGCTTAGCTGCAGCCAGTGCTCGCCTAAGATAAAAGAAATCTTACCGAGTGGAGAGCAAACCTCCCACTCGGGGCTTAGCTGCAGCCAGTGCTGCGCCTAAGATAAAAGAAATCCTACAGTGTGGAGCAAACCTCCCACTCGGGGCTTAGCTGCAGCCAGTGCTCGCCTAAGATAAAAGAAATCCTACAGAGTGGAGAGCAAACCTCCCACTCGGGGCTTAGCTGCAGCCGGTGCTGCGCCTAAGATAAAAGAAATCCTACAGAGTGGAGAGCAAACCTCCCACTCGGGGCTTAGCTGCAGCCAGTGCTGCGCCTAAGATAAAAGAAATCTTCAGAGTGGAGAGCAAACCTCCCACTCGGGGCTTAGCTGCAGCCAGTGCTCGCCTAAGTTATTAAAATCCTACCATGTGGTAAGCCGGACTTTCACTCGGAGGCTTAGCTGCAGCTCGGTGCTCGCCTAAGGAATAAGTCATTGCGATAAGCATCTCATCAAACCGCAAAAAGCAATTCAAGCCGAGGCGATCATTTCCAAACATCAATCTAAATTTAGGTCGACACCTAAAATAACCGAGAGTGCTCAGGCGCTAAGCTGTTAAAGTTTATCGGTTACAACTTCACTCGGCATACCGAGGCAAATTTAAGGTCAAGGAAAGTTTTTACCCTCTCTGTGGAGGCTGGATGGAACAACGAACTCGTCAAGATCAATCCCGTCGGCAATCCGCGTGGCAGCAGCGATGAAAGTCTCCATGAAGGTCCTGAAGTCGTGCTTTTTGGTGTTGGCCACTCGAGATCCGCCACCTTATCTTCTCGAGCTTCCTTGCAATGGACTCGCGCCGGACCACAGAGCGGCGTCTGCACCGCACCGAGCGAAGATTTCTTCCACTCTTGCACTCGGTCGGGGCGGCGTTCGGTCGAGCCATCAATGACTCAAGGTCATTTTGGAGTGTCTCATTGGGCGAGGCGTCGAGTCGATGCGGGGCGTAGCAACCTTGATCTTGCGAGATAATCCACAACAAAGAACGCAGACTCGATCGGAAGATGTTCATGGCGGTTTCGCCGTTCACGGGGAATTGTGAGGTCAAGGTTAAATCTCCGGTGGCTGGTTTCTTCTTCAAAGTTGCGGCAGAGCTCTGCAAAGACAAAACCCCGAATCAGGAAAACAGTCGGATGGAAACATAACAGTTGGGAGAATTGGTCGAGTGAAGAAAGTTACCTTCGAGCTTAAGGAACAATTTCTTAGCAAGTCCGCCCAAGAAGCTTTCCAGCTCGTTCTTCTTCCCAGCCAGTTGGAGGATCTTCTCGGTCAGGTTCTTCTTGTCAGCCTTCATTCGCTCAGCATCCTTGCCGGCAGCGGCCAGAGCAGCCTTCAGATCGGCGTTATCTGTTCGAGCTTGGCGGCGAGGCGATTTTTCATCGACAAGCTTGATCTTCTCGAGACAGCTCAAGCTCCTTCTTCCTTTGAGCCTCCTTCACCTTGCACGTAAATCGCAGCAAAGTCAAACTTGAAGCAAGTGGGAGGAGGAAAGAGTCGTCGAAATCTCACCAAACATACCTTTGGTCTCCTCCTTCGCCTTCGTCGATTCTCTTGCACAGTTTCAAGTCCAACTCGAGCTGAATATGCTTCGCTCCGATTCGATATAGCGTGCCGCAAGATCACAAGATTTCTCTGAAGAGTCGATTGCAAAATATCGAGATAATCCACTTCGAGTGAATCAAGAAGAATTGTGCGTTTCTAAGACTACGATCGAATGCAAGCATTCAACCGTAGTCTCGGGGACTACACCGATGGGTGCACTCAGCGTGCCCCCGGGTCTTATTCAAGACATAGTCGACCGATCGACCAGAAAAAAAAAGCGAGTCGACCCGATCGACCGGTTCCATTCTTAGTAAGCCTAAGGCAGTCGACGATCGACGACCAAAAAAAAAAAAAAGGTCGACGATCGACCAAAACTTCTTCGGTGTAATCAGCGCGGCGATCGACCACGATCTCGGGGACTACACCCAGTGGGTGCACTCAGCGTGCCCCCACTGGTCTCAGAAACACATTCGTTTCATTCGAGTGATGATCAATATTTACTTATGAAACCTAAGACCGACTGCCAGCAAGTCGACCTTAGCCTTGGGGACTACACCCAGCGGGTGCACTCAGCGTGCCCCCGCTAACACGGAGTTTTTATCGACACACCTAGTGGGTGACTGCTATTGCTATGAATTTGAAAGAAAAGTTTTGATAGCATATCCTAACGAGCAGTGGTGGTCGGTGACTGAACATTGCTCAAGAAGGCGAGCTGGCATCGTAAGTCGCTTGGCTCGCATCGGCGATCTTCACTGCTCCATCATGATCCCCGCTGACGGATCGCCTCCTTAGCGACATCGATCGGTCCTCCGGGGCGTGGTGCGTGGTGAAGATCGAAGGTTGTCCAGCACTTTCGGCGAAGTGGGCGAGCACTTGTCGGTGGATTCGCGAAGGACCAATATGTCGAGTGCCGACCTCGCCTTCCGTCTCAACGGTTTGAACACCGTCACACCTTGGGCTCCTTGCGATAGATGCCTTCCTGCTCCTCCACGGTCCTCAATGGCTCTTCATCTTCATCATCGTCATCGGGAAGAGTGATGGCGTCATTGGTTGGAGCTTGAAAAGGGTTAAAGTCGAAATCTTGAGTCGATCGACTAAGAACAAGAATTAAGGGTATAGTACCAGGGTTTGAGGTGGCGGCGTCCTCCATCTCATAGTCGTCGGCCTTAGCTGAGGTTTGAAGTCGCAGACCTTGAAAATCAAAGAACCGGTCGACCGATTCAAGTATCAACGGAGACAAAATTTATATAGAACAAGAAGATTTAAACAAGATGTTTACCACGAGATGGTGGGGATGGACACTTTCATCTTTGGCGAGGCTTGGTTGTCCTTGGCGGAACTACCTTAGCCTGCTTTGGCACTTTCTCAGTCGGCACCGGAGAAGCAGTCCGAGGGCGTTTGGTCGACTGTGGAACAGTCGCAACTCCCTTACCGTGCTCAGCCGAAGGGTCGTGCACAAGTTTTGACCGCCTTTCCAAGCGCGGTGGTGCGACCTCCTCCTCTTCATCCTCGTCATCATCGTCCTCGTCATCGTCATCATCGTCGTCGTCGTCTCCTGCCGCATCTGAATCCCACTCTTCCTGGCTCTCGCCTCCACCGCTTCCCCTCCTCGGTCGGAACACAGGCGCCATTGGGCATTGAGTATAGCTCGGTGAGGGCACTGGAAGCATCAAAGCGAGTTCGATCGACCAAGTTGCGTAAACGCACTCGACAAATATCTGACGGAAAACAGAGCAGGTGTACCTTATCTGGAACGTTGTCACGATCAAGCGGAGAAATCCTCCGGGATCCGCGAGGATTGTCCTTGTTTCCAGTGATCGAAGTCATCCACCTTTCCACTACGGTATCGTCGACTGCCTCCGGTGGGCCGAGTCTCGTCGTCGGTGCCGCAATACAACCACATCTAGTGACTCCGGAACTGAAGGGGCTGGATTCGCCTCCGAAGAAAAACCTCTAGGAGGTCCATGCCGGTCACTCCGTCCCTAACCAGCTGCACCACGCGGTCCATCAGCATCTTCACTTCAGCCCTCTCTTCTGGAACAACCTTCAGGGAGGAGGGTCTATTCACTCGACTCATGGTGAATTCAGGAAGGCGGTCGAGTGCCCGGCGTCGTCTCATTCCGCAATAGAACCAGGTCATTGCCGACCTCGGACCGACTTCGGGAAAATGCATAGCTGGAAAGGTGCTTTTGTTCCTCAACTGGACCCTAAACCACCACACATCTGGACTACTTGGGTCTTCTCGTCACGGGGCTTGCCTTCTTCACGGTCTGAGGCGACCGTGAAGATGTACTTGAACAAACCCGGTCGGTCGACAACCCAAGAAGTTTTCGCACATAGACACAAACGCGGCAAGGTGCGCGATGGAGTTTGGGTAAAATGGTGGAGCTGGGCTCGAAGAAATTCGAAAACCTCGAAAGAAGACACTTTCGGTGGCAGCGAAAAACCCGGTCGACATGGGTGGCCAAAAGCACGCACCCACCCTCTTCTGGTTGAGGCTGCCACTCTCGACCGGGAAGCCTCGCGGCTCCGTGGGGAATCAATCCGTCATCGGCCATATCAAGGAGATCCTTCTCCACGATCGTGGCCCGGATCCGATCTCCTGGACCCAGCCTTTCGGCGGTTTGGATCTCGACGAAGAACCACCGCGACCGGTGGATCTCCCCTCGCCTTCTCGCCGCCCGGCGCCTTCTCCGCCATACCGGCGCCTTCTTCGCGCGCTCGGCATCGTCGTCTTCTCTTTGCCCATGGCGCCGGCGAGAATGCGCAAGGAGAGATGGCAAGGAGCAGCGGCGGAGGTGGAGGCGGAGGCGGAGAGAAGTAGGGAGGAAGAACAAGGTCTTGTGCATGAGCCTCCGGAGTTACATTTATAGCATCCTTCCAGTGGATGACGGTGGACCCAAGCAATCCAATCATACCCGAGCAGCCGCCTTTGGCGATCGTGGCGGAGAAAGCGGCGCTGAAATCGAGGCCCTATTCGTCCCATCTAAGCGCCCTTGATCTGTTCCGTTCGCGCTTCCCCAAATTTCGTATCCGCGAGATCCATGAGCGACGGATCGATCATCAAGTCGAGATCTCCTGCGATCCGTTACTCAGGTATAGCAAAGGAAGTCACTCGACTAAAGAACAAGAATGGATCAAGTCGACTGAAGGAAAGTTTCTTGTTATCAACAAAGAAGATCTTGATCCAAGACAACTCGTAGCCAGCATGCAAAAGACAGTCGGAAACAACGTCAACTCCTCCTTCACTCAAGCCTCAATCCATTCGGGGGCTAATGATGGATTCATGTACCTAGGGTAGGGTCATAGGCCTGACCTAAGCGTCCTACCCAAGGACACTCGTAGAAGAGATCATCTTCGATCGACCAAGAGGAATCCACTCGACTAGGCGGAAGGACTCGACCATGGAAGACTCACTCGACCATGAAGACTCACTCGACCACCGAAGGTCGAGGGCACTCCACAGTATAGCGGTTTACTATTGAATAGACTTAATGATAGTTAAAGCACCTTATGAGGCGTTACAGTAACCCCGGCTTAATGTACTTTAATCCCTCCATTCGTGGGCTGGCTGGGGTCTGGCGCCTCTATATAAGCCACCCCCTCCACGGATAGAAGGGTTGATTCTTGTAATACTCATACTCATAATCCACTCGACCGCCTCGGGGCTCCGAGGCGTGGGGCTGTTACTTCCTCAGAAGGGCTGAACTTCGTACATCCTTTGTCTCCACAACTGCTCCATAGCTAGGACATCGCCTCTCCTTAACCTACCCCTACTTCTACTGTCAGACTTAGAACCACGACAGGGCTTCCTCAAATTGCCCTAGGTCTTCATGAGCAAGCAAGTTGGATGCTCACCCAATTAGTTTCTTTTTGAGCTTTCATATACTTATAGCTCTAGTGGATCCGTTTCATGGCAATCCCTACTCACTTGCATCGATATCAATTGATGGGCATGTCATATCCCATTAATTTGCCTAGTTGATGTGAGACTTTCTCCTTCTTTTTGTCTTCTCCACAACCACCATCTTCTATTCCACCTATAGTGCTATATCCATGGCTCATGCTCTTGTATTGTGTGAAAGTTGAAAAAGTTTGAGAACACTAAAAGTATGATACAATTGCTTGGCTTGTCATCGGGGTTGTGCGTGATGAAATATTTTGTGTGCTGAAGATGGAGCATAGCGAGACCATATGATTTTGTAGGGATAACTTTCTTTGGCCATGTTATTTTTGGAAGACATGATTTCTTTATTAGTATGCTTAAAGTATTATTGTTTTTATGTCAATATTAAACTTTTGTTTTGAATCTTATGGATCTGAACATTCATGCCATAATAAAGGAAATTATATTGATAAACATGTTAGGTAGCATTCCACATCAAAAATTCTGTTTTTGTCATTTACCTACTCGAGGACGAGCAGGAATTAAGCTTAGGGATGCTTGATACGTCTCCAACATATCTATAATTTTTTTTGGTCCATGCTATTATATTATCGATCTTGGATGTTTTATACGCATCTTGGTACTATTTTATATCATTTTTTGCGACTAACCTATTAACCTAGTGCCCAGTGTCAGTTGCTGTTTTTCATGTTTTTGACTTTATCCGAAAGGAATATCAAACGGAGTCCAAACGTAATAAAACATTATGATGATTTTTCTTGGACCAGAAGACACCTACGTGACTTGTTGAGAGGGCCAGAAGAGTTCCGAGGAGGCCACAAGCCTTGAGGCCGTGCCCCAGGGGGCGGCCCCCCTCGCTTGTGGGCCCCTTGAGGGTCCCCTAACCCTAACTCTAGCACTATAAATCCTCAAATATTCCCCCTATACTAGAAGCATCCACAAAAATACTTTTCCGCCGACGCAAGCTTCTTTTCTCGTGAGATCCCATCTTGGGGCCTTTTCTGGCGATCTGCTGGAGGGGGATTCGATCACGGAGGGCTTCTATATCAACCTTGCTGCTCCACCGATGATGTGTGTGTAGTTTACCACAGACCTGCAGGTCCATAGCTAGTAGCTAGATGGCTTATTCTCTCTCTTTGATCTTCAATACCATGTTCTCCTGGATGTTCTTGGAGTTCTATCCGATGTAAACTTGTTTTGCGGTGTGTTTGTTGAGACATGGTGAATTGTCGGTTTATGATTAGATTATCTATGAATATTATTTGAGTCTCATCTGAACTCTTTTATGCATGATTTAAATAGCCTTGTATTTCTCTCTGATCTATTAATTTGGTTTGGCCAACTAGATTGTTCTATCTTGCAATGGGAGAGGTGCTTTGTATTGGGTTCAATCTTGCAGTGTCCTCACCCAATGACATAGTAGGGGTAGCGAGGCACGTAACATATTGTTGCCATTAAGGGTAAAAAGATGGGTTTTATATCATATTGCTTGATTTATTCCTCTACATCATGTCATCTTGCTTAATGCGTTATTCTGTTCTTTTGAACTTAGTACTCTAGATGCAGGCAGGAGTCAGTCGATGTGTGGAGTAATAGTAGTAGATGCAGAATTGTTTTACTCTAATTGTCACGCGCACGATGCCTATATTCATGATCATTGGCTTAAATATCGTCATAATTATGCGCTTTCCTATCAATTGCTCAACAGTAATTTGTTTACCCACCGTATGCTTTATTCAAGAGAGAAGCCTCTAGTGAAACCTATGGCCCCCGAGTCTATTTTCCATCATATATTTCCAGAGCTATAAAACCAAAAACTCAAAAAATACCTCATTGCAATTTATTTATATTTACTTTAGTTTGCTCTTTTATTTATCTTTTATACCTATCTCTATTAGGTCTCACTCTTGTTCTTTACCGTGAAGGGATTGACAACCCCGCTTTCGCGTTGTGTGATAGTGTTTGTTAGTTTGTGCAGGTGCATATATTGCAGACTTGCTTGTGCCTCCTACTGGATTGATACCTTGGTTCTTAATTGAGGGAAATACTTATCTCTACTTTGCTACATCACCCTTTCTTCTTCAAGGGAAAAAATTCAACGCAAGCTCCAGAAGTAGCAACAACAATATCTTCAATTTAAAAATAACTATGCCTGAAACATTGGGAACACAAAGTAACGACCCTACCTGTCTGTGTGATCAAGTGTAAAGAAAACATGAGGCACCTAGCCATCTAAAACATAGAGGAACACACATGCTTCTTATCCGCACTCATATAGACTAGTCAGCTAAAAATGGGAACACAAAGCCACGACCGTGCCTATTGTTAGGACAGGACTGTGCCTACTGTTAAGATAGGACCATGCCCTGTCTACATTCACAGCCGTGCCTTTCTGACTAAACGAGTGTGCCCTATCTAGATTCATGGTCGTGCACGTATGAGTGATCCTCTTAATCCATCTCAACCTATACCGACATGAATCATCGAAACATAGAGGTAAATATTCTTGAAGGCATCCAAACAAGAAAAACATAACACACTGAAAATAAACTCAAATTCACAAACTAGTATACTCCATCTAGTTGAACTAAAACTACTACAATTATAATTCATCAGACGAAGTACTATCACTCATACAAGTTGTAGCAATTAACCACCAGGTATCTATCATCGCATCACTCATACAAGTTGTAGCAATTAACCACCAGGTATCTATCATCGCATCACTTCCACTTGGAGTCCTGATCAGAAACGTCCTCGCCGTCTGAGGTCATGAAGAGAGCGACGATGCAGTGATACGTCTCCAATGTATCTATAATTTTTGATTATTCCATGCTGTTTTATTATGAATCTTGGATTTTTTTATAATCATTATATAGTCATTTTATATCATTTTTTTGTACTAACCTATTGACATAGTGCCAAGTGCTAGTTGCTGTTTTCTACATGTTTTTTACATCGCAGGAAATCAATATCAGTCGGAGTCCAAATGCCATGCCAATTTACAATGATTTTTTATGGACCAGAAGGAAGAAGTTGGGCCCTGGTTGCACCTGGGGGGAGTCCCGAGGAGGGGACAACCCACCAAGTTGCGCCAGGAGGCCCAAGCGCTCCCTGGTGGGTTGTGCCCACCTCGGGTGCCCACTAGACCGACTCTTTGCTCTATAAATACCCCAATATTCCAGAAACCCTAGGGGAGTCGACGAAATTTTCATCCAGTCGCCGCAGAGTCCAGAATCACCAGATCCAATCTAGACACCATCACGGAGGGGTTCACCACTTCCATTGGTGCCTCTCCGATGATGCGTGAGTAGTTCTTTGTAGACCTTCAGGTCCATAGTTAGTAGCTAGATGGCTTCCTCTCTCTTTCTCTCTCTCTCTCTCTCTCTCTCTCTCTCTCTTGGTTATCAATACAATGGTCTCTTGGAGATCAATATGATGTAAGTGTTTTGGCGGTGTGTTTGTTGGGATCCGATGAACTTTGAGTTTATGATCAGTTATATCTTTTTATATCCATGAAAGTTATTTGAGTTTCTTTGATCTCTTATATGCGTGATTACTTATAGGCTCGTATTTCTTCTCCAATATTTGGGTTTTGTTTGTCCAACTTGATCTATTTATCTTGCGATGGGAAGAGGTGCCCGGTAGTGGGTTCGATCTTACGGTGCTTGATCCCAGTGACAGAAAGGGAACCAACACATATGTATCGTTGCTACTAAGGATAAAAAGGTGGGATCCATATCTGTCGCAATAGATAAATGGATCTTGTCTACATCATGTCATCTTTCTTATTGCATTACTCCGTTTTCCATGAACTTAATACACTAGATGCATGCTGGATAGCGGTCGATGTGTGGAGTAATGGTAGTAGATGTAGGCAGGAGTCGGTCTACTAATCTTGGACGCGATGCCTATGTAATGATCATTGCCTGGATATCGTCATGATTATTTGAAGTTCTATCAATTGCCCAACAGTAATTTGTTCACCCACCGTTTGCTATTTTTCTCGAGAGAAGCCACTAGTGAAACCTATGGCCCCCGGGTCTTCTTTCTCATATATTTGCCTTGCGATCTATTTTTCCTTGCGTTTATTTTCAAATCTATTAAACCAAAAAATACAAAAATACCTTGGTGCAATTTATTTGTTCCACGATCTATTTATCCCATCTACAAATTTACCTCACGTACTTTGCCTATCTTGAGGCGTCGTACCTCGAAAGGGATTGACAACCCCTTTATTACGTCGGGTTGCGAGGTGTTGTTATTTGCGTGTAGGGGCTGTTTACGTCGTGTTGCTCGGTTCTCATACTGGTTCGATAACCTTGGTTTTATATATGAGGGAAATACCTACCACCGCTGTGCTGCATAATCCCTTCCTCTTTGGGGAAATACCGACGTAGCTTCAAGCGACATCAAAAGGAATTTATAGCGGCGTTGCTGGGGAGAATCAAGTCAAGATAGTCTCCCGGCCACGTGCCATTTCTGGCGCCATTGCCAGGGAGGATCTTCAACATAAACAGGTTCCTAATCTCAAATCTCATCTCCTTGTAATTTACATTATTCTCCATTTGCCTCTTGTTTCCTTCTCCCCCACTTCACAAAAAATTGCCGTTTTATTCGCTCTCTTTTTCGTTCGCCGTTTTCTCGTCAGATCTCTTGTTTGCTTGTGTGCCATGTGTCTTCTATTTGCTTGCATCTTTGCTTGCTAAATATCTCTTGATATGGAACCTCATCCACTTGCTAATATTTTTAAGAGATCCAATTATCATGAACAAATTGCTAGTGATTTGAGTACACTAGATTATCTTTATGAAGTTTTGCTTGAGATTCGTGAATCTGAAAATTGTGATGAAGAAATTTATGAAGTGATTCATGATAGCTCTTTGAATGAAAAGCATGATTGCAATGATTTTACTACAAATTCTATTAATGTTAATTGTGCTAATAATATGCAAAACCCCAAGCTTGGGGATGCTAATTTTGCTATGTTCACTACTTATTACAATGATCATGATTGGGGTGATTCTTCTTATGATCTTGAAAATTTATTTAAGCCCCATGACGAATATGAGATTGATAATAGTGCTTGCAATAATATTGAAAGTGGGTTTGGAAGAGTGTCAACTTTAGATCCCACTACTTTGAAGAATGTTCGATCTTATGAAATTTTTGATAATAGTGGGTTTGGAGAGGTCATGACTTTAGTTAATGTTAATCCCACTATTTTGGAAGAGTGTCAGCTTCCCATGCATGTGGATTGTGTTGAGACTATGTTATGTGATAGCTATATTGTTGAATTTTCTTACGATCCTACATGTAACTATTATGAGAGGAGAAAATATGGTTGTAGAGATTTTCATGTTACTAAATTACCTCTCTTCATGTTGAGATTGCTAATGCTTCTTTCTTCTTCCTTGCATATGCTAGTTTTTGCTTGCCTTGATAATTTGTTTGCTTATAAAATGCCTATGCATAGGAAGTATGTTAGACTTAGATGTGTTTGTCACGTGCTATATAATGCTCTCTTTGTGCTTCAATTCTTGTCTTTCATGAGAACATCATCCAAATTATCAATGCCTAGCTAGGGGCGTAAAACTATAGCGCTTGTTGGGAGGCAACTCAATGAATAAATTTATTTTTGCTTTTTGCTTTCTGTTCTTGAGTGTTAGAACAATTATGCTACTTTTATGATTGTGTTTTTTGTGTTTTAATTAGTGTTTGTGCCAAGTAAATCCTTTAGGATCTTCTGGGGTGATAGTTGTTTGATCTTGCTGAAAAAGACAGAAAATTTGCGCTCACAAAAATAATTATCATAAATAAAAAAACGAGATTTTGCCCTGATTCTTTTTGTACAAGATTAATATACAAAATATTCTGGTCATCTTAATTTGGTAGAATTTTTCGAGTTACAGAAGTATTCGAAAGTTCCAGATTCCTACAGACTGTTCTGTTTTGACAGATTCTGTTTTCTCTGTGTTGTGTGCTTATTTTGATGGATCTATGGTTTTGTTTGATGAGCTTTTGCCATAGAAAAGTTGGAATACAGTAGTTAGAATACAAAAACAAAATAAAAATTGGTTTGACACAGCACTTATAGTAGTATTTTGCTTTCTTTTACTAGCGGATCTCACAAGGGTTTTGTTGAGTTTTGTGTGATTGAAGTTTTCAAGTTTTGGGTTATCTTACGATGGATGAAAGAAGGATAGAAGAGCCTAAGCTTGGGGATGCCCTGGCATCCCAAGCTATTATCCAAGAATGAGCAGCCAACTAAGCTTGGGGATGCCCCCGAGTGGCATCCCCTCTTTCTTCTAACGACCATCGGTATTTTACTCGAGACTATATTTTTATTCGTCACATGATATGTGTTTTGCTTGGAGCGTCTTGTACGATATGTTTATTTTCTTGTTTTATTTTGTGTTTTAAGTCATCAATCCTTGCTGGACACACCTATTTGAGAGAGCCAAAATTATGTAATGACTTGTTAGAATTGCTCTTTATGCTTCACTTAAATTTTTATGAGCAATGGATTTGCTCTAGTGCTTCACTTATATCTTTTTGAGCACGGTGTGCTTAGTATTTTTGAAGAAATACTCTCTTTCTTCACTTAGATTTATTTGAGAGTTAGTAAAATTTTGAAGTAATTCTCTCTTTCTTAAGTTATATTTTTTTGAGAGAAAGAAAATATGTTATGCTCACGTTCTTCACTTATATTTGTTTGAGCTTATGAAAAGCAACACATGAAAATTAGTCCCAAAGTGATAGATATCCAAGAAGGATAAAGAAAGAAAAAATATATGTCATGAAGATCATTGGACAAAATAAACTTGATTCTTAGTAATATTTTTGAGATATGATGATGTGATGTGTGAGTTATGTTGATGAGTAATTGTGCACTAGTAAGAATATTGGTGTTAATGTTTGTGATTCCCTATGCATGCACGGAAGTCAATAATCATGCAATGAAATTTATATCCTACTTGTGGTGCATTATTCGGTGTTAATTATGCTTAATGCTTGCTTATGAGATTATTCATTTCTTGGGTGGTGGCTTCTCAATCTTTTTGCTAGCCTTCATTTTGCACCAAGTATGACCTCTACTTGTGCATCCAAAATCCTTTAAACCAGTTTTGCCACATGAGTCCACTATATCTACCTATATGCGGTATTCTTTTGCCGTTATAAGCAAATTTGCATGTTCCATCTCTAATTTTAAAAATAAACTTCTCTTTTGTGTGTTTGTTTCGCTCGCGGAACGGTAACAGGTAGCTAATATTTTCCATGCTGGATGTGTTATTCTCACGATGAGTGTTTATTCACTTATCATTGCACGAGAGTAAGGCAAAGGTATTAGGGATGCCCAGTCCCGAATGGAAAAATGAATTTACTTTATGTTGTCACATAATAATTTCCTTCGAAAGTGTTGGTATGGAGGGCAAACGTGGATACGGCTAGCCATGGAAAGTGAAAGTTATGGTGAAAATAGGAATAAACTTTATTTTCTGTTTGGGAACCGCCTATGATATCTAGCATGGGAAGTGTTGGGATGCTCCAAGTCATTTTCGTTGGTGGGATGGATACACCTCCCAAAATGTTTTTATCTCTATTTTTTCGCTTTGAGCTCTGGCACCTCTGCAAATCCCTACTTCCCTCTGTGAAGGGCCATTCATTTACTTCATGCAATTTTTATTTTCGAAATTGAGTCTCCATCCTCTCTATTTAAAAGCACCAACTACGACCCGTTTCGTGGACTATTACTCATTGTTCCGGGGTCCATGAGTGATTTCCACGATTAATGAACCCCGGGGAGCGTTTACGTGTCGGTCATCAACACTCACAGTTTTGGCCGATTCTGGCCCGTTTCGTGGACTATTACTCACTATTTTGGGGGGTCCTGGAGTGATTTCCACGATTAACGAACCCCAGGGGTCCCTTTACGTGTCGGTCATCAACAATTGCAGTTTGGGCCGATTCTGGCCCGTTTCTTTGACTATTACTCACCGTTTTGGTGTCCCGAAGCGATTTCCATGACTAACAAACCTAGGGGTGCGTTTACGTGTCAATCATCAACACTCACAGTTTTGGCAGATTCTGGCCCGTTTCATGGACTATTACTCACCGTTTTGGGGCCCCAAAGCTTCCATGGTGGTCGAACCCCAAGGTGTGCTTACGTGTCGGCCATCAACACTCACAGTGTTGGCCGATTCTAGCCCGTTTCGTGGACTATTACTCACTGTTTTGGGGTCCCGGAGTGATTTCCACGATTAACGAACCCCGGGGGTGCATTTGAAGGAAATATGCCCTAGAGGCAATAATAAAGTTATTATTTATTTCCTCATATCATGATAAATGTTTATTATTCATGCTAGAATTGTATTAACCGGAAACATGATACATGTGTGAATACATAGACAAACATATAGTCACTAGTATGCCTCTACTTGACTAGCTCATTAATCAAAGATGGTCATGTTTCCTGACCATAGACATGTGTAGTCATTTGATTAGTGGGATCACATCATTATAAGAATGATGTGATTGACATGACCCATTTTGTTAGCCTAGCACTTGATCGTTTAGTATACTGCTATTGCTTTCTTCATAACTTATACAAAGTTCCTGCAACTATGAGATTGTGCAACTCCGTGTACGGAAGAACACTTTGTGTGCTACCAAACGTCTAGCGTGCTGGGTGATTATAAAGGTGCTCTCAGGTGTTTCAGAAGGTTCATGTTGAGTTGGCATAATTGAGATTAGGATTTGTCACTCCGATTGTCGGAGAGGTATCTCTGGGCCCTCTTGGTAATACTCATCACTTAAGCCTTGCAAGCATATAACTAATGAGTTAGTTATGAGACGATGTATTACAGAACGAGTAAAGAGACTTGCCGGTAACGAGATTGAACTAGGTATTGGATACCGACGATCAAATCTTGGGCAAGTAACATACCGATGACAAAGGGAACGAAGTATGTTGTTATGCGGTTGGACCGATAAAGATCTTCATAGGATATGAAGGAACCAATATGGGCATCCAGGTCCCGCTATTGGTTATTGACCAGAGACGTGTCTCGGTCATGTCTACATTGTTCTCGAACCGTAGGGTTCGCACGCTTAAGGTTTCGATGACAGTTATATTATGAGTTTATGTATTTTGATGTACCGAAGGTTGTTCGGAGTCCCGGATATGATCACGGACATGACGAGGAGTCTCGAAATGGTCGAGACATAAAGATTGATATATTGGGCGGATATATTTGGACAGGAAAGGTTCCGGAGAGTTTGGAAATATCTGGAGCTCAGGAGGTTACCGAACCCCGGGAAGTATATGGGCCTTATTGGGCCCATGTAGGAGGAAGAGAGAAGGAGCAAGGGAGGCGCGCCCCAAGCCCAATCCGATTGGGGAGGGGGCGGCCCCCTTCCTTTCTCCTTCCCCTCTCTTCCTTCCTACTACTAGTACTACTTCCTAATACTAGTACTCCTTCCTTCCCCCTCCAAATAAGATAAGGAAAAGAGAGGGAAACCTACTTGGAGTAGGTTTCCCCCTCCTCATGGCGCGCCCCCCTTAGGGCCGCCACCTCCTCCCTCCCTCCTTTATATACGAGGGTAGGGGGCACCCTAGAACACACAAGTTGATCATTGATGGTTCCTTAGCCGTGTCGGTGCCCCTCACGATATTACACCTCGATCACATTGTAGCGGTGCTTAGGCGAAGCCTGCAGCAGAGAACATCAAGATCGTCACCACGCCGTCGTGCTAACGGAATTCCCCTCGGGCCTCTCTTGGATTGGAGATCGAGGTGCGTCATCGAGCTGTATGCGTGTCAAGAACTTCGGAGGTGCGAGTAACGGTGCTAGGATCGGTCGGACCGGGAGGACGTCGACTACTTCCTCTACGTTGCGTCAGCGCTTCCGCTTGGTCTCACGTGCGTAGACAACACTCTCCCCTTGTTGCTATATCATCACCATGATCTTGCGTGTGCGTAGGAATTTTTTGAAATTACTGTTTCCCAACAGTGGCATCGAGCCTAGGTTTTATGGTTTGATGTTATTTGCACGAGTAGAACACAAGTGAGTTGTGGGCGATATAAGTCATCTTGCTTACCAGCATGTCATACTTTGGTTCAGCGGTATTGTTGGATGAAGCGGCCGGATTGACATTACGCGTGCGCTTCGCGAGACTGGTTTTACCGCCGTGCTTTGCACATAGGTGACTAGCGGTGTCGGTTTCTCCAACTTTAGTTGAACCGAGTGTGGCTCGCCCGGTCCTTGCGAAGGTTAAAACAACATCAACTTGACAAACTATCGTTGTGGTTTTGATGCGTGGGTGAGATTGGTTCTTGCTTAAGCCCGTAGCAGCCACGTAAAATTTGCAACAACAAAGTAGAGGGCGTCTAACTTGTTTTGCAGGGCATGTTGTGATGTGATATGGTCAAGGCGTGATGCTATATTTTATTGTATGAGATGATCATGTTTTGTAACGAAGTTATCGGCAATGGCGGAGCCATATGGTTGTCGCTTTATTGTATGAAATGCAAGCATACATAATTGCTTTACTTTATCACTAAGCGGTAGCGATAATCGTAGAAGCAATAGATGGCGTAACGACAACGATGCTACGATGGAGATCAAGGTGTCGCGCCGGTGGCGATGGTGATCACGACGGTGCTTGGAGATGGAGATCACAAGCACAAGATGATGATGGCCATATCATATCACTTATATTGATTGCATGTGATGTTTATCCTTTATGCATCTTATCTTGCTTTGATTGGCGGTAGCATTTTAAGATGATCTCTCACTAAAATTATCAAGTAGTGTTCTCCACGAGTATGCACCGTTGCCAAAGTTAAATCGTGCGAGAGACACCACGTGATGATCGGGTGTGATAAGCTCTCGTCCATCTACAACGGGTGCAAGCCAGTTTTGCACCGCAGAATACTCGAGTTAAACTTGACGAGCCTAGCATATGCAGATATGGCCTCGGAACACGAGAGACCGAAGGTCGGCGTGAATCATATAGTAGATATGATCAACATAATGATGTTCACCATTGAAAACTATTCCATCTCACGTGATGATCGGTTATGGTTTAGTTGATTTGGATCACGTAATCACTTAGATGACTAGAGAGATGTCTGTCTAAGTGGGAGTTCTTAAGTAATATGATTAATTGAACTTAAATTTATCATGAACTTAGTACTGATAGTATCTTGCTTGTCTATGTTTGTACATAGATGGCTCGTCTTTGTTGTTCCGTTGAATTTTAATCGTTCCTTGAGAAAGCAAAGTTGAAAGATGATGGTAGCAATTACGGATTGGGTCCGTAACTTTGAGGATTATCCTCATTGCTGCACGAAGAGTTACGTCTGGAAGCACCGCTGGGTGCGAACTCTTCTTGATGCTGGCGAGCGGCGTTAAGAGGCGAGCAAAGCGATGACTACTCTATAGTTCAATGTGCCATGCTTTACGGCTTAGAACCGGTCTTCAACGATGTTTTGAGCGTCATGGAGCATATGAGATGTTCCAGGAGTTGAAGTTAATATTTCAAGCAAATGCCCGGATTGAGAGATATGAAGTCTCCAATAAGTTCTATAGCTGCAAGATGGAGGAGAATAGTTACATTAGTGAACATATACTCGAATATGCAGGTATAACAATCACTTGATTCAACTAGGAGTTAATCTTCACGATGATAGTGTCATTGACAGAATTCTTCAATCACGCCACCAAGCTACAAGAGCTTTGTGATGAACTATAATATGCAAGGGATGAACAAGACTATTCGAGCTCTTAGCGATCTTTGAAAGCATGGAGGTAGAAATCAGAAGGAGCATCAAGTGTTGATGGTCAACAAGACCACTAGTTTCAAGAAAAAGGGCAAAGGGAAGAAGAAGGAACTTCAAAAGAACGGCAAGCAAGTTGCTGCTCAAGAGAAGAAACCCAAGTCTGGACCTAAGCACTGGCGAGTGCTTCTCTTGCAAGCGGTAGTCCTTTGAAGCGGAACTGCCCCAAGTATTTGGCGGATAAGAAGGATGGCAAAGTGAACAAAGGTATATGTGATATACATGTTATTGATGTGTACCTAACTAGAGCTTGTAGTAGCTTTGGGTATTTGATCTTGGTTACATTGCTAATATTTGCAACTCGAAGCAGGGGACTACGGAATAAGCGAGCAGCGCCAGGGCGAGGTGACGATGCGTGTGGGAAGCGGTTCCAAAGTCGATGTGATCGCCGTCGACACGCTACCTCTACATCTACCATCGGGATTAGTTTTAGACCTAAATAATTGTTATTTGGTGCTGCGTTGAGCATGAACATTATATCTGGATCTTGTTTGATGCGAGGCGGTTATTCATTTAAATCGAGAGAATAATGGTTGTTCTATTTATATGAGTAATATCTTTTATGGTCATGCACCCTTGAAGAGTGGTCTATTTTATTGAATCTCGATAGTAGTGATACACATATTCATAATGTTGAAGCCAAAAGATGCAGAGTTGATAATGATAGTGCAACTTATTTTGGCACTTTGCCGTTTAGGTCATATCGATGTAAAACGCATGAAGAAACTCCATCTTGATGGACTTACGGAATCACTTGATTATGAATCACTTGGTACTTGCGAACCGTGCCTTATGGGCAAGATGACTAAAACGCCGTTCTCGGTACTATGGAGAGAGCAACAGATTTGTTGGAAATCATACATACAGATGTATGTGGCCCGATGAATGTTGAGGCTCGTGGCGGATATCGTTATTTTCTCACCTTCACAGATGATTTGAGCAGATATGGGTATATCTACTTAATGAAGCACAAGTCTGAAACATTTGAAAAGTTCAAAGAATTTCAGAGTGAAGTAGAAAATCATCGTAACAAGAAAATAAAATTTCTACGATCTGATCGTGGAGGAGAATATTTGAGTTCTGAGTTTGGTTTACATTTGAAACAATGCGGAATAGTTTAGCAACTCACGCCACCGAAGACCACAACGAAATGGTGTGTCGAGCGTCGAATCGTACTTTACTTGATATGGTGCGATCTATGATGTCTCTTACCGATTTACCGCTATCGTTTTGGGGTTATGATTTAGAGACGGCCACATTCACGTTAAATAGGGCACCATCAAAATTCGTTGAGACGACGCCTTATGAACTATGGTTTGGCAAGAAACCAAAGTTGTCGTTTCTTAAAGTTTGGGGCTGCGATGCTTATGTGAAGAAACTTCAACGGATAAGCTCGAACCCAAATCGAGAAATGTGTCTTCATAGGATACCCAAAGGAAACTATTGGGTACACCTTCTATCACAGATCCGAAGGCAAAACATTCGTTGCTAAGAATGGATCCTTTCTAGAAAAGAATTTCTCTCGAAAGAAGTGAGTGGGAGGAAAGTAGAACTTGATGAGATAATCAGTATCTACTCCCTTATTGGAAAGTAGTTCATCACGAGAACCGGTTCCGTGACAACTACACCAACTAGTGAGGAAGCTAATGATATTGATCATGAAACTTGAGATCAAGTTTCTGTTGAACCTCGTGGGTCTACGAGTAAGATCCGCACAGTGTGGTGCGGTAATCCTGTTACGGAAGTCATGTTACTTGACCATGATGAACCTACAAACTATGAGGAAGCGATGATGAGCCCAGATTCATAAAATGGCTGGAGGCCATGAAATCGAGATAGGATCCATGTATGAAAACAAAGTATGGACTTTGGTTGACTTGCCCGATGATCGGCAAGCCATTGAGAATAAATGGATCTTTAAGAAGAAGGCCGACGCTGATGGTAATGTTCTCGTCTATAAAGCTTGACTTGTTGCGAAAGGTTTTCGACAAGTTCAAGGGGTTGACTACGATGAGACTTTCTCACCCGTAGCGACGCTTAAGTCTGTCCGAATCATGTTGGCTGTTGCTGCATTTCATGATTATGAAATTTGGCAAATGGATGTCAAGACTGCATTCTTGAATGGATTTCTAGAAGAAGAGTTGTATATGATGCAGCCGGAAGGTTTTGTTGATCCAAAAGGTGCTGACAAAGTATGCAAGCTCCAACGTTCCATTTATGGACTGGTGCAAGCATCTCGGAGTTGGAATAAGCGTTTTGATAGTGTGATCAAAGCATATGGTTTTATCTGAGACTTTTGGAGAAGCTTTGTATTTACAAGAAAGTGAGTGGGAGCTCTGTAGCATTTCTAGTTTTATATGTTGATGACATATTATTAATTGGAAATGATATAGATTTTCTGGATAGCATAAAGGGATACTTGAATAAAAGTTTTTCGATGAAAGACCTCGGAGAAGCTGCTTACATATTAGGCATCAAGATCTATAGAGATAGATCAAGGCGCTTAATAGGACTTTCACAAAGCACATACCTTGACAAAATATTGAAAAAGTTCAATATGGATCGAGCAAAGAAAGGATTCTTGCACTGTGCTACAAGGTGTGAAGTTGAGTCGAACTCAATGCCCGACCACAATGAGAAGATAGAGAGAAATGAAAAATGTTCCTATGCTTCAGCCATAGGCTCTATCATGTATGCAATGCTATGTACCAGACTGGCGTGCTTAGCAATAAGCTTAGCAGGAGGTACCAAAGTAATCGAGTGGATCATTTGGACAGCGGTCAAGAACATCTGAAATACCGAAAAGGACTAAGGATATGTTTCTCGTATATGGAGGTGACAAAGAGCTAGTCGTAAATGGTTACGTCGATGCAAGCTTTGACACCGATCCGGACAATTCTAAATCGCAAACCGGATCGTTTTTTATTAAATGGTGGAGCTGTAAGTTGGTGCAGTTCTAAACAAAGCGTCGTGGCGGGATCTACATGTGAAGCGGAGTACATAGCTGCTTCAAGCAGCAAATGAAGGAGTCGGATGAAGGAGTTCATTTCCGATCTAGGTGTCATACCTAGTGCATCGGGACCAATGAAGATCTTCTGTGACAATCTTGGTGCAATTGCCTTGGCAAAGGAATCCAGATTTCACAAGAGGACCAAGCACATCAAGAGGCGCTTCAATTCCATTCGGGACCAAGTCCAAGTGGGAGACATAGAGATTTGCAAGATACATACGGATCTGAATGTTGCGCACCCGTTGACTAAGCCTCTCTCACGAGCAAAACATGATCAGCACCAAGACTCCATGGGTGTTAGAATCATTACTATGTAATCTAGATTATTGACTCTAGTGCAAGTGGGAGACTGAAGGAAATATGCCCTAGAGGCAATAATAAAGTTATTATTTATTTCCTCATATCATGATAAATGTTTATTATTCATGCTAGAATTGTATTAACCGGAAACATGATACATGTATGAATACATATACAAACATATAGTCACTAGTATGCCTCTACTTGACTAGCTCATTAATCAAAGATGGTCATGTTTCCTGACCATAGACATGTGTTGTCATTTGATTAGTGGGATCACATCATTAGAAGAATGATGTGATTGACATGACCCATTTTGTTAGCCTAGCACTTGATCGTTTAGTATCTGCTATTGCTTTCTTCATAACTTATACAAAGTTCCTGCAACTATGAGATTGTGCAACTCCGTGTACGGAAGAACACTTTGTGTGCTACCAAATGTCTAGCGTGGCTGGGTGATTATAAAGGTGCTCTCAGGTGTTTCCAAGGTTCATGTTGAGTTGGCATAATTGAGATTAGGATTTGTCACTCCAATTGTCGGAGAGGTATCTCTGGCCCTCTCGGTAATACTCATCACTTAAGCCTTGCAAGCATATAACTAATGAGTTAGTTATGAGATGACGTATTCTGAGCGAGTAAAGAGACTTGCGGTAGCGAGATTGAACTAGGTATTGGATACCGACGATCAAATCTCGGGCAAGTAACATACCGATGACAAAGGAACAAAGTATGTTGTTATGCGGTTTGATCGATAAAGATCTTCGTAGAATATGTAGGAACCAATATGGGCATCCGGTCCGCTATTGGTTATTGACGAGACGTGTCTCGGTCATGTCTACATTGTTCTCGAACCGTATAGTCCCTGCACGCTTAAGGTTTCGATGATGGTTATATTATGAGTTTATGTATTTTGATGTACCAAAGGTTGTTGAGTCCGGATATGATCACGGACATGACGAGGAGTCTCGAAATGGTCGAGACATAAAGATTGATATATTGGACGGATATATTTGGACACCGAAAGGTTCAGGAGAGTTTGGGAATATCTGGAGCTCAGGAGGTTACCGAACCCCGGGAAGTATATGGGCCTTATTGGGCCCATGTAGGAGGAAGAGAAGGAGCAAGGTAGGGGGCGCCCCCAAGCCCAATCCGACTGGGGAGGGGCGGCCCCCTTTCCTTCTCCTTCCCCTCTCTTCCTTCCTACTACTAGTACTACTTCCTAATACTAGTACTCCTTCCTTCCCCCTCCAAATAAGATAAGGAAAAGAGAGGGAAACCTACTTGGAGTAGGTTTCCCCCTCCTCATGGCGCGCCCCCCTTAGGGCCGGCCACCTCCTCCCTCCCTCCTTTATATACGAGGGTAGGGGGGCACCCTAGAACACACAAGTTGATCATTGATCGTTCCTTAGCCGTGTGCGGTGCCCCCCTCCACGATATTACACCTCGATCACATTGTAGCGGTGTTTAGGCGAAGCCCTGCAATAGGAGAACATCAAGATCGTCACCACGCCGTCGTGCTAACGGAACTCCTCCTCGGAGCCTCTACTGGATTGGAGATCGAGGGTGCGTCATCGAGCTGTACGCGTGTCAAGAACTCGGAGGTGCCGGAGTAACGGTGCTTGGATCGGTCGGACCGGGAGGACGTCGACTACTTCCTCTACGTTGCGTCAGCGCTTCGCTTGGTCTCGAGGGTGCGTAGACAACACTCTCCCGTCGTTGCTATATCATCACCATGATCTTGCGTGTGCGTAGGAAATTTTTTGAAATTACTGCGTTCCCCAACAGCGTTTACGTGTCGGTCATCAACACTCACAGTTTTGGCCAATTTTGGCCCGTTTCGTGGACTATTACTCACTGTTTTGAAGTCCCAGAGTGATTTCCATGATTAACAAACCGCGGAGTGCCTTTACGTGTCGGTCATCAACACTCGCGGTTTTTGTCGATTCTGAGCCGTTTCGTGGACTATTACTCACCGTTTTTTGGTCCCAAAGCGATTTCCATTGTTGTCGAACCCCAAGATGTGCTTACGTGTTGGTCGTCAAGACTCGCTGTCTGCGCCGATTCTGGCCCGTTTCTTGGACTATTACTCAGTTTTGGGATCCCAAAGTGATTTCCACGATTGACGAACCACAGGTGCGTTTACTTGTCGGTCGTCAACACTCACAATTTTGGCTGATTCTGGTCCATTTCATGCACAATTACTCATTGTTTTGGGGTCCCACAATGATTTCCATGATTGACAATCCTTGGGGTGAGTTTTGGCCAATTCTGTCCCGTTTCGTGGACTATTACTCACTGTTTTGAGACCCGAATCGATTTCCATGATTGTTGAACCCCAAAGTGCACTTACGTGTTGGTCATCAACACTCATAATTTTGGCTGATTCTGGCCCGTCTCATGGACTATTACTCACGATTTTAGGGCCCAAAGCAATTTCCATGGTGGTCGAACCCCAAGGTGTGCTTACATGTCGGTCATCATCACTCATAATTTTGGCCGATTCTGGCCCGTTTCGTGGACTATTACTCACTGTTCTGGGGTCCCGCAGTGATTTCCACGATTAACGAACCCTGGGGTGCGTTTACGTGTCGCTCATCAATACTCACAGTATTGGCCGATTCTGGCCCGTTTCGTGGACTATTACTCACTGTTTTGGGGTTCCTAGAGTGATTTCCACGATTAACGAACCCCGGGGTGCCTTTACGTGTCGGTCATCAACAATTGCAGTTTGGGCTGATTCTGGCCAGTTTCTTTGACTATTAATCACCGTTTTGGGGTCCCGAAGAGATTTCACGATTGACAAACCCTGGGGTGCGTTTACGTGTTAGTCATCAACACTCACAGTTTTCACAGATTCCGGCCCATTTCATGGACTATTACTCATTGTTTTGGGGTCCCGAAGTGATTTTCACAATTAACAAACCCTGCGGTGCATTTACATGTTTGTCATCAACACTCACAGTTTTGGCCGATTTTGGCCCATTTCATGGACTATTACTCACCGTTTTGGGGCCCCAAAGCGATTTCCATGGTGGTCGAACCCCAAGGTGTGCTGACTTGTCGGTCATCAACACTCATAGTTTTGGCCGATTCTGGCCCGTTTCATGGACTATTACTCACTGTTTTGGGGTACCGGAGTGATTTCCACGATTAACGAACCCCGGGGTGCGTTTACGTGTCGGTCATCAACACTCACAGTTTTGGCCGATACTGGCCTATTTCGTGGACTATTACTAACTGTTTTGGGGTCCCGGAGTGATATCCACGATCAACGAACCCCGGGGTGCATGTACTTTTTGGTCATCAACACTCTCGGTTTTTGTCTATTCTAAGCCACTTCATGGACTATTACTCACCGTTTTTGGTCCCAAAGAGATTTCCATTGTTGTCGACCCCTATGGTGTGCTTACATGTTGGTCGTCAAGACGCATAGTCTGGGCCGATTCTGGACCGTTTCTTGATCTATTACTCAGTTTTGGGGTCCTGAAGTGATTTCCACGATTGACGAACCCTAGGTGCGTTTACATGTCGGTCATTAACACTCACAAGTTTGGCCAATTCTGGTCCGTTTCGTGCACTATTACTCACTGTTTTGGGGTCCCACAGGGATTTCCATGATTGGCGATCCCCGTGGTGCTTTTACGTGTCCGTCGTCAACACTCACAGCTTTGGCCAATTCTGACCCGTTTCGTGAACTATTACTCACCGTTTTGAGACCCGAATCGATTTCCATGGTTGTTGAACCCCAAGGTGCACTTACGTGTCGGTCATCAACACTCGCATTTTTGGCCGATTCTGGCCCGTTTCTTGGACTATTACTCACTTTTTTGGGGTCCTGGAGTGATTTCCATAATTGACGAACCCCGGGGTGCGTTTACATGTTGCTCCTCAACACTTGCGGTTTATGTCGATTCTGGCCCATCTCGTGGACTATTACTCACCGTTTTGGGTTCCCGAAGCGATTTCCATAGTTGTGAAACCCCGAGGTGCGCTTATGTGTCGGTTATCAACAATTGCAGTTTGGGCCGATTCTGGCCTATTTCTTGTACTATTACTCGCCGTTTAGGGGTCCCGAAGCGATTTCCATGATTAACGAACCCCGGGGTGCAGTTATGGTAACGCTCATAGTTCTGGCAGATTTTGGCACGTTTCGTGGACTATTACTCATTGTTTTGGTGTCCCGGAGTGATTTCCATGATTAACAAACCCTGGGGTGCGTTTACGTGTCTGTCATCAACACTCACAGTTTTGGCCGATTCTGGCCCGTTTTGTGGACTATTACTCACCGTTTTGGGCCCCAAAGCGATTTCCATGGTGGTCAAACCCCAAGGTGTGCTTACGTGTCGGTCATCAACACTCATAGTTTTGGCCGATTCTGGCCCGTTTCATGGACTATTACTAACTGTTTTGGGTTCTCGGAGTGATTTCCATGATTAATGAACCCCGGGGTGCGTTTACGTGTCGGTCATCAACACTCACAATTTTGGCCGATTCTAGCCCGTTTCATGAACTATTACTCACTGTTTTGGGGGTCCTGGAGTGATTTCCACGATTAACGAACCCCGGGGTGCCTTTACGTGTCGGTCATCAACAATTGCAGTTTGGGCCGATTCTTGCCCGTTTCTTTGACTATTACTGGCCGTTTTGGGGTCCCAAAGCGATTTCCACGATTGACGAACCCCGGGGTGCGTTTACTCGTCGGTCATCAACACTCACAGTTTTTGCAGATACTGGCCCGTTTCATGGGCTATTACTCATTGTTTTGGGGTCCCGCAGTGATTTCCACGATTAACAAACCCCGGCGTGCGTTTACGTGTCGGTCATGAACACTCACAGTTTTGGCAGATTCTGGCCCGTTTAATGGACTATTACTCATTGTTTTGGGGTCCCAGAGTGATTTCCATGATTAACAAACCCCGTGGTGTGTTTACGTGTCTGTCATCAACACTCACAGTTTTGGCCGATTCTGCCCTGTTTCGTGGACTATTACTCACCGTTTTTGGGCCCCAAAGCGATTTCCATGGTGGTCGAACCCCAAGGTGTGCTTACGTGTTGGCCATCAACACTCACAGTTTTGGCCGATTCTGGCCCATTTCATGGACTATTGCTCACTGTTTTGGGGTCCCGTAGTGATTGTTGGAAATATGCCTAGAGGCAATAATAAAATGGTTATTATTGTATTTCCTTGTTCATGATAATTGTCTATTGTTCATGCTATAATTGTATTAACTGGAAACCGTAATACGTATGTGAATACATAGACCACAACATGTCCCTAGTGAGCCTCTAGTTGATTAGCTCGTGGATCAATAGATGGTTATGATTTCCTGACCACGGACATTGAATGTCATTGATAACGGGATCACATCATTAGGAGAATGATGTGATGGACAAGACCCAATCCTAAGCATAGCACAAGATCGTGTAGTTCGTTTGCTAAGAGCTTGTCTAATGTCAAGTATCATTTCGTTAGACCATGAGATTGTGCAACTCCCGGATACCGTAGGAATGCTTTGGGTGTACCAAGTGTCGCAACGTAACTGAGTGGCTATAAAGGTGCACTACAGGTATCTCCGAAAGTGTCTATTGGGTTGGCATGAATCGAGATACCTGTAGTGCACCTTTATAGAGAGGTATCCTACAACGTAACTGAGTGGCCATAAAGGTGCACTACAACCGTTGGGGGGCCTTATGGGCCAAGGGGAGGGGGCACATCAGCCCACTAAGGGTCTGAGGGACCCTCCCACCCCATCTCAAGTAACTTGGAGAGGTGGGGTGCCTCCCCTAGGGCAGCCACCCCTCCTGGCTTGGGGGGCAAGTTTCCTAGGGGTGGGGGCGCCCAAACCCATCTAGGTTTCCCCTGTGGCCGCCGCCCTTCCCCTAGGGAAACCCTAGGGTACCTCCTCCTTGCCCTTCCCCCTAGTGAGGGAGAGAGGGCAGCCACACCCTTCCCCTGGCGCAGCCCCTCCCTCCTCCAACACCTCCTCCTCCTCCTCCTCAGTAGTGCTTGGCGAAGCCCTGCAGGAGAACCACAAGCTCCACCACCACGCCGTCATGATGCCAGAGCTCTCCCTCAGCTTCTCCTCTCCCCTTGCTGGATCAAGAAGGAGGAGACATCCTCGGGCTGTACGTGTGTTGAACGCGGAGGCGCCGTCCGTTTGGCACTAGATCGGATCTTCCACGATTTGAATCGCCGCAAGTACGACTCCATCAACCGCGTTCTTGTAACGCTTCCGCTTAGCGATCTTCAAGGGTATGAAGATGCACTCCCTCTGTCGTTGCTAGCATCTCCTAGATTGATCTTGGTGACACGTAGGAAAATTTTGAATTATTACTATGTTCCCTAACAGTGGCCCACGTCAAGAGGTATGAGACCTCTGACAAGTTTCTTAAGCCTGCAAACTAAGGGAGAAAAGCTCAATCATTGAGCATGTGCTCAGATTGTCTAAGTACTACAATCGCTTGAATCGAATGGGAGTTAATCTTCCAGATGAGATAGTGATGGTTCTCCAATGTCACTGCACCAAGCTACTAGAGCTTCGTGATGAACTATAACATATCAGGGATATATATGACGATCCTTGAGCTATTCGCGACGTCTGACACTGTGAAAATAGAAATCAATAGGAGCATCAATCGTTGATGGTTAGTAAAACCACTAGTTTCAAGAAGGGCAAGGGCAAGAAGGGATACTTCATGAAATGGCAAATCAGTTGCTGCTCTAGTGAAGAAACCCAAGGTTGAACCCAAACCCAAGACTAAATGCTTCTGTAATAAAGGGAACGGTTACTGAAGCGGAACTACCCTAGATACTTGGTAGATGAGAAGGCTGGCAAGGTTGATAGAAGTATATTGGATATACATTACATTAATGTGTACTTTACTAGTACTCCTAGTAGCACCAGTGTATTAGAAACCAGTTCGGTTGCTAAGTGTTAGTAACTCGAGATAAAAAGCTACGGATAAACGGAGACTAGCTAAAGGCGAGATGACGATATGTGTTGGAAGTGTTTCCAAGGTTGATGTGATCAAACATCGTACGCTCCCCCTACCATCGGGATTGGTGTTAAACCTAAATAATTGTTATTTGGTGTTTGCGTTGAGCATAAACATGATTGGATTATGTTTATCGCAATACGGTTATTCATTTACGGATAATAATGGTTACTCTGTTTATTTGAATAGTACCTTCAATTGTCTTGCACCTAAAATAAATGGTTTATCGAATCTCGATTGTAGTGATACACATGTTCATGCCAAAAGATATAAGATAGTAATGATAGTACCACCTACTTATGGCACTGCCATTTGAGTCATATTGGTATAAAACGCATGAAGAAGCTCCATGTTGATGGATCTTTGGACTCACTCGTTTTTGAAAAGTTTGAGACATGCGAACCATGTCTATTGATATATATACGCATGAAGAAACTCCATGCAGATGGATCATTCGGACTCACTTGATTTTGAATCACTTGAGACATGCAAATCATACCACATGGGCAAGATGACTGAAAGGCCTCATTTTCAGTGAGATGGAACAAGAAAGCAACTTGTTGGAAGTAATACATTTTGATGTGTGCAGTCCAATGAGTGCCGAGGCACGTAGTGAATATCGTTATGCTCTTACTTCACAGATGATTTGAATAGATGCTAAGTATATTTACTTGATGAAACACAAGTCTGAATTATTGAAAGGTTCAAGTAATTTCAGAGTGAAGTTGAAGATCTTCGTGACAAGAGGATAAAGTGTCTATGATATAATTATAGAGATGAATATCTGAGATGTGAGTTTGGTACACAATTAAGACATGGTGGAAATTGTTTCACAACTAATACCGCCTGGAACACCATAATGTGATGGTGTGTCCGAACATGATAGCTGCACCCTATTGGATATGGTGCATACCATGATGTCTCTTATCGAATTACCACTATTGTTTATGGGTTAGGCATTATAGACAACCGCATTCACTTTAAATAGGGCACCACGTAATTCTGTTGAGATGACACTGTATGAACTATGGTTTAGAGAAACCTAAGTTGTCGTTTCTTAAAAGTTTGGGGCTGCGATGCTTATGTGAAAAAGGTTTTAGCCTGATAAGCTCGAACCCAAAGCGGATAAATGCATCTTCATAGGACACCCAAAACAGTTGGGTTACCTCCTATTTCAGATCCGGAAGGAAAAGTGATTGTTTCTAGAAATGGGTCCTTTTTCGAGGAAAACTTTCTCTCGAAAGAATTGAGTGGGAGGATGGTGGAGACTTGATGGGGTTATTGAACCATCACTTCAACCAGTGTGTAGCAGGGCACATGAAGTTGTTCCTGTGGCGCCTACACCAATTGAAGTGGAAGCTGATGATAGTGATCATGAAACTTCGGATCAAGTCACTACCAAACCTTGTAGGTCGACAAGGATGCGTACTACTTCAGAGTGGTACGAAAATCCGGTCTTGGAGGTCATGTTGCTAGACAACAATAAATCTACGAGCTATGGAGAAGCGATGGTGGGCCTGGATTCCAACGAATGGCTCGAGGTAAAATCCGAGAGAGGATCCATGTATGAAAACAAAGTGTAGACTTTGGAAGAACTACTTGATAGTCGTAAGGCTGTTGGGTACAAATGGATTTTAGAAGGGAAGACAGACAATGATGGTATGTGTCACCATTAAGAAAGCTCGACTAATCGCTAAGACGTTTATCAACAAGTTCAAGGAGTTGACTACGATGAGACTTTCTCACTCGTAGCGATGCTAAGAGTCTGTTAGAATTATATTAGCAGCTACTGCATTATTTATGAAATCTTGCAGATAGGATGTCAAAACATTGTTTCCTCGACAATTTTCTTGAGGAAAGGTTGTATGTGATACAACCAGAAGGCTTTGTCAATCCTAAAATATGCTAACAAGTATGCAAAGCTCTAGTGATCCTTCTAAGGACTGGAGTAACCATCTTGGAGTTGGAATATACGCTTTGATGAGATGATCAAAATTTTTGGGTTTATACAAAGTTTATGAGAAACTTGTATTTCCAAAGAAGTGAGTGGGAGCACTTTAGAATTTCTGATGAGTATATGTTGTTGACATATTGTTGATCGGAAATGATGTAGAATTTCTGGAAAGCATATAGGGTTGTTTGAAAGGTGTTTTTCAATGGAAAACCTGGATTAAGCTACTTGAAGATTGAGCATCAAGATCTATAAGGATAGATCAAAAACGCTTAATGGTACTTTCAAATGAATACATACCGTGACAAGATTTTGAAGGGGTTCAAAATAGATCGGCAAAGGAGTTCTTGGATGTGTTATAAGGTGTGAGTATTGAGTAAGACTCAAGACCTGAGCGCGGCAGCAGAGAGAGAAAGGACGAAGGTAGTCCCCTATGCTTTAGACGTAGGCTCTACAGTATGCTGTGCTGTGTACCACACCTGAAGTGTGCCTTGCCATGAGGCAGTCAAGGGGTACAAGAGTGATCCAGGAATGGATCACAGGAAAGCGGTCAAAGTTATCCTTAGTAACTAGTGGACTAAGGAATTTTCTCGATTATGGAGGTGGTTAAAGAGTTCGTCGTAAAGGGTTACATCGATGCGAACTTTGATACTAATCTAGATGACTATGAGTAGTAAACCAGATTCATATAGTAGAACAATTATTTGGAATAGTTCCAAACAACACGTGGTAGCTGCATCTACAAGATGACGTAGAGATTTGTAAAGCACACACGGATCTGAAAGGTTCAGACCCATTGATTAATAACCCCTCTCTCAAGCAAGATATGATCAAACCCCATGGATTCATTACAATCACATAGTGATGTGAACTAGATTATTGACTCTAGTGCAAGTGGGAGACTATTGGAAATATGCCCTAGAGGAAATAATAAAATGGTTATTATTATATTTCCTTGTTCATGATAATTGTCTATTGTTCATGCTATAATTGTATTAACTGGAAACCATAATACTTGTGAGAATACATAGACCACAACATGTCCCTAGTAAGCCTCTAGTTGACTAGCTCGTTGATCTATCGATGGTTATGGTTTCCTGACCATGGACACTGGATGTCATTGATAACGGGATCACATCATTAGGAGAATGATGTGATGGACAAGACCCAATCCTAAGCATAGCACAAGATCGTGTAGTACGTTTGCTAAGAGCTTTTCTAATGTCAAGTATCATTTCCTTAGACCATGAGATTGTGCAACTCCCGGATACCATAGGAATGCTTTTGGTGTACCGAACATCGCAACGTAACTGGGTGGCAATAAAGGTGCACTATAGGTATCTCCGAAAGTGTGTGTTGGGTTGGCACGAATCGAGACTGGGATTTGTCACTCCGTATGACAGAGAGGTATCTCTGGGCCCACTCGGTAATGCATCATCATAATGAGCTCAATGTGACTAATGAGTTAGCCACGGGATCATGCGTTACGGAACGAATAAGAGACCTGCCGGTAACAAGATTGAACAAGGTATAGGGATACCGACGATCGAATCTCGGGCAAGTGACATATGGGTAGACAGAGGGAATTGAATATAGGATTGATTGAATCCCCGACATTGTGGTTCATCCTATGAGATCATCGTGGAACATGTGGGAGCCAATATGGGTATCCAGATCCCGTTATTGGTTATTGGCCAGAGAGGTGTCTCGGTCATGTTGGCATGGTTCCCGAACACGTAGGGTCTAGACAGTTAAGGTTCGGTGACGCTAGAGTTGTTATGGGAAATAGTATCTGGTTACCAGATGTTGTTCGGAGTCCCAGATGAGATCCCGGACATGAAGAGGAACTCCAGAATGGTCCGGAGGTGAATATCTATATATTGGACGAAGGGTATTGGAGTCCGGAATTGTTCCGGCGGTACCTGGTGACGACCAGCGTGTCCGAAAGGGGTTTTGGAGGCCCCGACAAGCGTTGGGGGCCTTATGGGCCAAGGGGACGGGCCACATCAGCCCACTAAGGGGCGGAGCACCCCTCCCACACCATCTCACGTAACCTGGAGAGGTGGGGGCATCTCCCCTAGGGCAGCCACCCCACCCGGCTTGGGGGGCAAGTTTCCTTGGGGTGGGGGTGCCCAAACCCATCCAGGGTTTTCTCTGTGGCCGCCGCCCCTCCCCTACGAAAACCCTAGGGTGCCTCCTCCTCCCCCCTTCCCCCTATATATAGTGAGGGAGAGAGAGGGCAGCCGCACCCTGCCCCTGGCGCAGCCCCTCCCTCCTCCAACACCTCCTCCTCCTTGAACGCGGAGGCGCGGTCCGTTCGGCGCTAGATCGGATATTCCGCGATTTGAATCGCCGCAAGTATGACTCCATCAACCGTATTCTTGTAACGCTTCTGCTTAGCAATCTTCAAGGGTATGAAGATGCACTCCCTCTATCTCTCATTGCTAGCATCTCCTAGATTGATCTCGGTGACACGTAGGAAATTTTGAATTATTACTACATTCCCCAACAGTGATTTCCACAATTAACGAACCCCGGGGTGCGTTTATGTGTCGGTTATTAACACTCACAGTTTTGGCTGATATTGGCCTGTTTCATGGACTATTACTCACTGTTTTGGGGTCTCAGAGTGATTTCCACGATTAATGAACCCCGGGGTGCCTTTATGTGTTGGTCATCAACACTCGCGGGTTTTATTGATTGTGAGCCGTTTCATGGACTATTACTCACCGTTTTTTTGGTCCCAAAGCGATTTGCATTGTTGTCGAACCCCAAGGTGTGCTTACGTGTTTGTCATCAAGACTCGCAGTCTAGGCCAATTCTGGCCCGTTTCTTGGTCTATTACTCAGTTTTGGGGTCCCAAAGTGATTTCCACGATTGACGAACCCCATGTGCGTCTACGTTTCGGTCATCAACACTCACAACTTTGGCCGATTCTGATTCATTTCATGCACTATTACTCACTGTTTTGGGGCCCCACAGGGATTTCCACGATTAATGATCCCCGGGGTGCTTTTACGTGTCCGTCGTCAACACTCACAGTTTTGCCCAATTCTGGCCCGTTTCGTGGACTATTACTCACCATTTTGATACCCGAATCAATTTCCATGGTTTTTGAACCCCAGGGTGCACTTATGTGTCAGTCATCAACACTTGCAGTTTTGCCCGATTCTGGCTTGTTTCTTCGACTATTAATCACTGTGTTTGGGGTCCCGGAGTGATTTCCATAATTGACGAACCCCGGGGTGCATTTACGCGTTGCTCATCAACACACGCGGTTTTTGTCGATTCTGGCCCATCTCGTGGACTATTACTCACCGTTTGGGGGTCCCGAAGCGATTTCCATAGTTGTTGAACCCCAAGGTGCGCTTATGTGTCGGTCATCATAACTCATAGTTTTGGACAATTCTGGCCCGTTTGATGGACTATTACTCACTGTTTTGGGGTCCCAGAGTGATCCAACGATTAACGAACCCCATGGTTCGTTTACATGTCGGTTATAAGCACTCACGGTTTTGGCAGATTCTGGCCCGTTTCATGGACTATTACTCATTGTTTTGGGGTCCCGGAGTGATTTCCATGATTAACAAACCCCAGCATGCGTTTACGTCTTGGTCATCAACACTCACAGTTTTGGCCGATTCTGGCCCATTTCATGGACAATTACTCACCGTTTTGGGGCCCCAAAGCAATTTCCATGATGGTCAAACCCTAAGGCGCGCTTACGTGTCGGTCATCAACACTCACAGTTTTGGCCGACTCTGACCCATTTCACGGACTATTACTCATTGTTTTGGGTCCCTGAGTGATTTCCACAATTAACGAACCCCGGGGTGCGTTTACGTGTCGGTCATCAACACTCACAGTTTTGGCCGATTCTGGCCCGTTTTGTGGATTATTACTCACTGTTTTGATGGTCATGGAGTGATTTCCATGATTAACGAACCCCAGGGTGCCTTTACGTGTCGATCATCAACAATTGCAGTTTGGGCCGATTCTGGCCCGTTTCTTAGACTATTACTCACCGTTTTGGGGTCCCAAAGCGATTTCCACGATTGACGAACCTCGGGGTGCGTTTACGTGTCGGTCATCAACACTCACAGTTTTGGCAGATTCTGGCCCGTTTCGTGGACTATTACTCACTGTTTTGGGGTCCCGGACTGATCTCCACGACTAACAAACCCCGGGGTGCATTTCTGTGTCGGTCATCAACACTCACAGTTTTGGCCGATTCTGGCCCGTTTCGTGGACTATTACTCACTGTTTTGGGTCCCGGAATGATTTCCACGATTAACGAAACCCGGGGTGCCTTTACGTGTCGGTCATCAACACTTGCGGTTTTTGTCGATTCTGAGCCATTTCGTGGACTATTACTCACCATTTTTTTGGTCCCAAAGCGATTTCCATTGTTGTCGAACCCCAAGGTGGGCTTACGTGTTGGTCGTCAAGACTCGCAGCCTGGGCCGATTCTGGCACGTTTCTTGGACTATTACTCAGTTTTGGGGTCCCGAAGTGATTTCCACGATTGACGAACCCTAGGTGCGTTTACGTGTCCGTCATCAACACTCACAACTTTGGCCGATTCTGGTCCATTTCGTGCACTATTACTCAGTGTTTTGGGGTCCCATAGCGATTTCCACAATTGGCGATCCCCGGGGTGCGTTTACATGTCCATCATCAACACCCATAGTTTTGGCCAATTCTGACCCGTTTCATGGACTATTACTCATTGTTTTGAGACCCGAATCTATTTACATGGTTGTTGAACCCCAACATGCACTTACATGTTGGTCATCAACACTCGCAGTTTTGGCCGATTCTGGCCCGTTTCTTGGACTATTACTCACTGTTTTGGGGTCACGGAGTGATTTCCATAATTGACAAACCCCGGGGTGCGTTTACGTGTTGCACATCAACACTCGTGGTTTTGGTAGATTCTGGCCCATTTCATGGACTATTACTCACTGTTTTGGGGTCCCGGAGTGAGTTCCATGATTAACAACCCCGGGGTGCGTTTATGTGTCTGTCATCAACACTCATAGTTTTGGCCGATTCTGGCCCGTTTCATGGACTATTACTCACCGTTTTGGGGCCCCATAGCGATTTCCATGGTGGTCGAACCCCCAGGTGTGCTTACGTGTCGGTCATCAACACTCACAGTTTTGGCTGATTCTGGCTCGTTTCGTGGACTATTACTCACTGTTTTGGGGTCCTGGAGTGATTTCCACGATTACCAAAACCTGGGGTGCATTTATGTTTCTGTCATCAACACTCACAGTTTTGGCCGATTCTGGCCCGTTTCATTGACTATTACTCACAGTTTTTGGGTCCCGGAGTGATTTCCATGATTAACGAACCCCGGGTTGCCTTTACGTGTCGGTCATCAACACTCACAGTTTTGGCCGATTCTGAGCTGTTTCATGGACTATTACTCACCATTTTTTTGGTCCCAAAGCGATTTCCATTGTTGTCGAACCCCAAGATGTGCTTACGTGTTGGTCGTCAAGACTCGCAGTCTGGGCCGATTCTGGCCTGTTTCTTGGACTATTACTTAGTTTTGGGGTCCCGAAGTGATTTCCACGATTGACAAACCCTAGGGTGCATTTACGTGTCGGTCATCAACACTCACAACTTTGGCCGATTCTGGTCTGTTTCATGCACTATTACTCACTATCTTGGTGTCCGAGAGCGTTTTCCACGATTGATGATTCCCGGGGTGCGTTTACGTGTCAGTCGTCAACACACATAGTTTTGGCCAATCCTGACACGTTTCATGGACTACTACTCACCGTTTTAGGGTCCCGAATCGATTTCCATGGTTGTTGAACTCCAAGGTGTACTTACGTGTCGGTCATCAACACTCGCAGTTTTGGCTGATTCTGGCCTATTTCTTGCACTATTGATAAACGTTTTGGGGTCCGAGAGCGATTTCCATGATTGACGATCCCCGTGGTGCGTTTACGTGTCTGTCATCAACACTCATAGTTTTGGACAATTCTGACCCATTTCATGGACTATTACTCACCGTTTGGGGGTTTTGAAGCGATTTCCATAGTTGTTGAACCCCAAGGTGCGCTTACGTGTCGGTCATCATAACTCATAGTTTTGGCCGATTCTGGCCCGTTTCATGGACTATTACTCACTGTTTTGGGGTCCCGGAGTGATTCCACGATTAACAAACCCCGGGGTGTGTTTACATGTCCGTCATCAACACTCACAACTTTGGCCGATTCTGGTCCATTTCGTGCACTATTACTCACTGTTTTGGGGTCCCATAGCGATTTCCACAATTGACGATCCCCTGGGTGCATTTACATGTCCGTCATCAACACCCATAGTTTTGGCCAATTCTGACCCGTTTCGTGGACTATTACTCATTGTTTTGAGACCCGAATCTATTTACATGGTTGTTGAACCCCAACATGCACTTACGTTTTGGCCGATTCTGGCCCGTTTCTTGGACTATTACTCACTATTTTGGGGTCACGGAGTGATTTCCATAATTGACGAACCCCAGGGTGCGTTTACATGTTGCTCATCAACACTCGTGGTTTTGGTAGATTCTGGCCCATTTCATGGACTATTACTCACTGTTTTGGGGTCCCGGAGTGAGTTCCATGATTAACAACCCCGTGGTGCGTTTACGTGTCTGTCATCAACACTCATAGTTTTCGCCGATTCTGGCCTGTTTCTTGGACTATTACTCACCGTTTTGGGGCCCCAAAGCGATTTCCATGGTGGTCGAACCCCAAGGTGTGCTTACGTGTCGGTCATCAACACTCACAGTTTTGGCTGATTCTGGCCCGTTTCGTGGACTATTACTCACAGTTTTTGGGTCCCGGAGTGATTTCCACGATTAACGAACCCCGTGGTGCCTTTACGTGTCGCTCATCAACACTCACAGTTTTGGCCGATTCTGAGCTGTTTCATGGACTATTACTCACCATTTTTTGGTCCCAAAGCGATTTCCATTGTTGTCGAACCCCTAGATGTGCTTATGTGTTGGTCATCAAGACTCGCAGTCTGGGCCGATTCTGGCCTGTTTCTTGGACTATTACTCAGTTTTGGGGTCCCGAAGTGATTTCCACGATTGACAAACCCCAGGGTGCATTTACGTGTCGGTCATCAACACTCACAACTTTGGCTGATTTTGGTCTGTTTCATGCACTATTACTCACACTAGTAGAAAAAGCACCTAATATGAGACACATTAGTGCCGGTTTGGTTTTGAGCCGGCACTAATGTGTCCATTAGTGCCGGTTCCAACGGCTAGCCGGCCGTTCTCATTAGTACCGGTTCGTGGCGAACCTTTAGTACCGGTTCGTGCCACGAACCGGTACTAAAGAGGGTGGTGGCAGGGTGTTGTCGATCAGGGCCCGTCCGGCACCTTTAGTACCGGTTAATGGCATGAACCGGTACTAAAGGTCGACGTACATAAACCCTTCGTCCACCCGAGCCACTCTGTTCTTCCCCTTTCCCCTCACTTCTCCTCCCTTTCCTCTCGAGCTCCTCACAAATTTTGCCCAAAATTTGTCAAGATTTGAAGGCCCCCATCCATTCAAATGATCACAAAGGTTAGCAACTTTGTCCTTTCAACTCTCATTGCTAGATTAGCTCTTGCAATGCTTTGTATAGTGATTAATTTGGGAGGAATTATATTTGCTAGTATTTGATTTATATGCAATTTGAGGTCAAAATAACACTTAGTTTGCATATGTAGGTGTGGTTTACTTAGTGCCTTCTAAATCTCCGTCGTAACCACCGTCGATCGCTCAGACCGCCTGTCACGGCACCACCTTGTGGTGAGGCTCTTGTTCATGAATGTTTTAGATTACCAAATTGATGTTTGTGTGATTTGGATATATAGTTACTCGTATAATTATCTTACCCGTACGTTGTTTGTTATACATAGTGCCATAGTTTTGATATCCGTCCCCGTCGGCCCTCGTCCTTGTTATGATTCAGATGTGGTATATTCTCTTTTAAAACTAGTTGTTGCATTTCGTGTTTATGACAAATTATGCCCATCAAGTTGACATAGATATTTTTATCTAGGAGGTATGTGAACCAGAAATTCCAACCGACCCTATTGTCGAGAGGTTAAATTTAGTTGAAAGAGAAAATGAGTATTTGAAAGAAAAATTGAAAAGAATTGAGGGGGAGAAGATGGAATTGGAGTTTCATGTTGCCGATGTCGTCGATGATCACAAGATCAAGATGGAGAAAATGAGGTTGAAGATTAGAAAGATTAGAAAATATGCCATTGATAGTGTGGCTTGGTATCATTATGCTGTTGGATCAATTGTTACCTTAGTTGCGATCTTCATCGCATTTGTTGTTGCATTAAAATTCTTTAGCTAGAGAGTTATTTGTATGTCGCATTTAATTAAGTGATGTATATGAACTTTATGTAGAACTTTATGTATGAACTTGTATTAATTTGGTCTATTTGGTGTTGTGTGATGAAGATGAGCCGGCAATGGATGTATGATGACCAATGCTCTCCCGAGTTCATTAATGGCGTGCATACTTTTCTGCGGGCCGCTGAGGCAAACAAGCGGACGGATGGTTTTATGCTTTGTCCATGTGCTGGCTGTAAGAATGGTCACAGTTACTCTACAGAAAAAACCATTCACATCCACCTATTTAAGTCCGGTTTCATGCCCCACTATAATGTTTGGACCAAGCACGGAGAAATAGGGGTTATGATGGAAGACAATGAAGAAGAAGAGGACGACGACGGCTATCCTGGCCATGGGTTCCCTGAATACGATGATACAACAATGGGGAAGAAGCTGAGCGGCAATGCGGGAAGAAGTTGAAGAAGAGGCATCGATGAGCCCGCCGATGATCTAGGTCGGGCCATTGCCGATGCAAAGAGAAACCGCAAAGTGATCCGGAGAGGACGAAGTTGCAGCGCATGTTAGAGGATCACAAGAAATTGTTGTACCAAATTGCGTAAACCGACAATAAAAAGCTGGGCACCACACTTGAATTGCTGCAATGGAAGGCAGAGAATGGTGTATCCGACAAGGATTTGGAAAGTTCTTGGTAATGATAAAGAATACGCTTCAAAGGACAACGAATTGCCCGAGAGTACGTATGAAGCAAAGAAGGCTGTCGCCCTCTAGGGTTAGAGGTGCAAAACATACATGCATGCCCTAATGATCGCATCCTCTACCGCGGTGAGTACGAGGATTTGAGCGCTTGCCTGTGTATGCGGTGCATTGCGTTATAAGATTAGTTCGATGACCACAGGTGATGTCGAGGTGGCGCCCAGAAGAAGATTCCTGCCAAGGTGATGTGGTATGCTCCTATAATACCACGGTTGAAACGCTTGTTCCAAAACAAAGAGCATGCGAAAGCGTCGGCGGTGGCACCTGAAGATTGTAAGAAAGATGAAGTTGAGAGTACCACGACGGTTCACAAGGAGAAAAATCGAGAGAAAGTCTTGGGAGGAGTTTGCGGGTGACCCAAGGAACGTATGGTTTGGTATAAGCACGGATGGCATTAATCCTTTTGGGGAGCAGAGCAGCAACCATAGCACGTGGCTCGTGACTCTATGTTTGTATAACCTTCCTCCTTGGTTGTGCATGAAGCGAAAGTTCATTATGATGCGGTGCTCATCCAAAGCCCTAAGCAACCCGCAACGACATTGATGTGTACCTAAGGCCATTAGTTGAAGAACTATTACAGTTGTGGAATGGAGCAGTGTGCGTGCGTGGGATGAGCACGGCCAGAAGAATTTGACCTTAAAGGCGTTGCTGTTTGTGACCATCAATGATTGGCCTGCTCTCGGTAACCTTCGGAGATGGACAAACAAGGGATACCGCGGATGCACACACTGCTTAGATGATACCGACGGTATATATTTGGATAGTTGTAGGAAGAATGTGTACCTAGGACATCGCCGATTTCTTCCGACAAGGCATCTCGAAGAAAGAAAGGCAAGCATTTCAAAGGTGAGGCGGATCACGGACGAAGCCTCGCCACCGTCTTCGGTGCTGATGTACATGATATGGTAAAGGATTTGGAGGTAATCTTTGGAAAGGGTCCCGTGGAAAACCTGTTCAAGGACGCCGACGGACGCAGCACCCATGTGGAAGAAGAAATCTATATTTTGGGACCTGCCATATTGGAAAGACCTAGAGGTCCTCTCCGAATCGACATGATGCACGTGATTTAAGAATCTTTGCGTGGCCTGCTTGGCTTTTTGGGCGTGTATGGGAAGACAAAAGATACACCAGAGGCACGGAGGACCAGCAACGTATGCACGGAAAAGACGGCATACATCGTGGTCGAAGCCAGCTATGCTCTTACCAAAGAAGAGAAGGAAATCTTCTTGAATGCTCGCCAAAGATGAAGGTACCGTCGGCTTCTCGTCGAATATAAAGGGAATAATAAATATGGCGAGAAAGAGTTCCGAACCTAAAGTCTCATGATCGCCACGTGATTATGACGCAACTCCTTCCGGTTGCACCGAGGGGCTTTACCAAAAATGTTCGATTAGCCATTGTGAAGCTATGTGCATTCCTCAATGCAATCTCTCGAAGGTAATCGATCCAGAAATCATACCAAGGTTACGAGAATGATTTGGTGCAATGTCTTGTCGGTTTGAGTTGGTGTTCCCACCATCCTTCTTCAACATCATGGCGCACGTCCTAGTTCACCTTCTTGAAGAGATTAACGTTTTGGGTCTGTATTTCTACACAATATGTTCCCTTTGAAAGGTTCATGGGAGTCTTGAAGAAATATGTTCATAACCGTGCTAGGCCAGAAGGAAGCATCTCGAAGGGCCATGAAAATGAGGAGGTCATTGAGTTTTGTATTGACTTCATTCCTTGGTGTTCCTGAATCGCGGCATAAGGGCAGACTGGAAGGAAAAGGCACGCTAGGAGGGCATCAAATAATATGTATGGACGGGCATTCTCTCACTAAAGCACACTACACAGTTCTACAGTATTCCGCCTTGCTGGCTCCGTATATGGAGGAACACAAGAATTTTCTACAGTACATACACCCGGACAAGTCGGACGATCGGATTACACGCGAACAAGCGAGGACTTTCGCCGATTGGTTGCGTAAACGTGCCCTGAATGATGGCGATATTCAAAATGACCAGTACTCATTGTCCCGCTTACCATCTTGAATATAATGACTTTCAAAGGGTACCAGATAAATGGGAATACATTTTACACGATCGCCCAAGATAAGAAGAGCACCAACCAAAACAGTGGTGTCGCTTTGATGCAACAACCAACACGGAAAGGAAACATATTACGGTTACATAGAGGACATATGGGAACTTAACTATGGATCGGTGATTTGAAGGTCCCTTTGTTTCAAAGGCAAATGGGTGAATATGACACGAGGCGGGGTAACGGAAGACCCGCGATGCGAAATGACAACAAGGGATCTCAACAATCTTGCGTGTGCAGACGAACCATTCGTCCTAGCCAATGATGTGGCGCGGGTTTTTATGTGAAAGACATGTCTTCCGGCCGAGAAAAGAAAAGATATGGAAGCAAATGGATCATACGACGAGCCAAAGCGCCACATAGTTCTTTCGGAAAAAGAAACATCGTGGGAGTGGATGACAAGACGGACATGTCAAGATTATGAAAAGTTTGATGAAATTGCTCCATTCACGAAGTGAATATTGACACGACCATCCCGTTAAATGTGAAGATTTTCCATGGTTACTGGCAAAAGGACACACGCCAAGAAAAAGTTTCACACCGAAAGATCTCGGGATGTGATCGGCTTCACTATCATCACTTTCTTCGTGTTTCACACCCGTGAGGGAATGTCTGTAATAGTTAGGGTAGTTATGTGTTTTGGCATTTGAAACGCCAAGAAATTTTATGTGCAAACAAATTCTTTTCATGCATTTACTGATTTTTTCCAAATTAAATGACCTGAAATTGAAAAGCATTTCAAATGAACTCAGAAAAGGTTGAAAGTTGGCATGGTATCATAATTTCATACAAATAGCATGTGCAATAAAGTAGAGAGGGTTACGCAAAATCTGGATGCACTTCGTGTATAAAATGGACAATCTCTTTCAAGTATCGGGGTTTCCACGAAAACTGAACTGTTACAAAGGCATTTCATTTTTAAATAACCTAAGCATTACCAAATTGAATATAATGATAAAACACACTAATATTGAACATAAGAAAAAGAATCACCGAAAGAACTTTTTCAAAGTTAAGTTATTCACAAACTAGTGATTCACACAAATTTCAAATAATTCAAAATTTAAACTATTCAAATTTGAAAACTACCGCACTAACAGAAAGTTTGTAATTTTTGTACCAAAAGCAAAAATATTCACAAAGAAACTCCAAATACAGCGAAAAACAACTCAAAATAAATAAAACAAAAATAAATAAAGCGAAAAAATTAAGAAAAAAAGCCCCCTCTTCGGGCCAAAGCGGCTGCATAAGACTAGCAACACAACCTTTTGTTGGGCCAGATGCAGGCCCAAAAGGCCCAGAGGCCCACTAAGCGAAGAGGACATGTAGGCCCAAGAGGGCGTAAGAAGAGGAGCTCGAGAGAGCTACCGACTGGGCTTATAAACCAAGTCGGTAGCCCTTCGACTAGCGAGGTGGGGCTAAACTTACGCACCGCTGGAGCCAGCGCACCCCTTTAGTACGGGTCGTGGCACCAACCAAGATTAAAGACCCCCCTTTAGTACGGTTGGTGCCACGACCCTAGATTAAAGGGGTGCGCTTCCGCCGCTTGGCTCGGCAAAATAGATTTTAGTACGGTTGGTGGCTCCAACCGTACTAAAGGTCCATCCTATATATACTACACTTGAAAAAATTCAGTTTCCTCTGTTCTTCCCTCTGTTTCCCTCCGTCGCGCCCCGCCCCGATCATCGCCCCGCCCTCGTCGCCGACCCGGCCGTCGCCGCTTTTGTCGCTGCCCTGCCGACGTCGCCGCCCCACCCGTCCCGTCCCGTCGTCCCCTCGCCAAGACCCCACCCTGCCTCGTCGTGCCGCCCGTCCCATTGCCCATTGCCCGCCCGTCGTCGCCGCCCGCCCGTCGTCATGCCCCAGTCCGTCGCCCGTCGTCGCCTCGCCAGTGAGCTCGCCCCGGCCGCCATGTCCACTCACACACACACACTACATACACACACACACTACACACACACACACATTAGTTTGTTTGTTATAAATTTTCTGTTTTTTAGTTATAAAAATGTTAGAAATTATTCTGTTTTTTAGTTATATAATTATTAGAAATGTTAGTTTTATAGAAATGTTATAAATGTTTTCTGTTTTTTAGTTATAGAAATATTTATAGAAATGTTAGCAATTTTTCTGTTTTTTAGTTATATAAATATTAGAATTGTTATGGAAATGTTAGTTATATAAACAGAAAATTTTAGAATTAGTTTTAGTTAGATGAATTAGATTAATGTCAAATTGTTAGAATTTGCATATACAGAATTTTAGTTATCACAATCCAATCATTTAAAAAATGTTACTTTTTGCGGGCATATAGTATTTGTTCTTGACGATATGCCCGGCCCGCATCCTCGCCGTCGATCCGTTCGCCACGACGTCCTGCTTGACGGGACCCATGTCCGGACCCAGGCTCCGGCGGGCACTTGGAGGTGCTACTGGAGGGCAAGCCGCAGTGAGGAACCCGACCTCGGGTCCCGTTGTCAACCCCGATCTTCTTTGGTGGCGTTCAGTGGGCCACATTCGGTGCAGAGGCAGCCGCCCCGCCGAAGGTGGTGCGTCGCCCGTGTCGTGGAGGATTTATGAGCACGCCCATCGCTACATGGCTACTATGGACGACGTCAGGTTCTCCACTACTTGGCGGGTTCTTTGGGCAGATGACCGGAGATATGATCCTGTGATGGTTCCCTCTCTTTGGGTGTGCACCGCCCGCGCCCCAGGAACCGCGAGTGGCGCCCTAGATTCTTCGGTAGTACTCGATCTTTATTAGGTACCTAGCCAGTGATGTATTCGATATATAATATTCGAGACGATGTATTCGAGATTATATATATTAAGACGATCGATAATGTATTCGAGATTACATATTCGAGACGATGTATTCGAGATTCAGTTTTTCCTTATTGGTTAATTGCATCCATGCATTGTAATTTGAATACTAAATTGTTTTATATTTCTTCTGTATTAGTAAAGTAAAAGCTATGGCGGACAATACTGGCAGAGAGAGAGAGAAGAGGAATTGTTCGACATCATCGCAGCCCTCACAAAGCTAGATGATCCGAATGAAGCGGATGACGGCTCCCAATATCCGAACAATACCGAGAGGGTGATGAAAAGATATTCAATCTCGACGACCGGGCTGATGAAGTCATGAACTATGATTATGATTATGACACAGACAATGTTTGTGATGACACAAACAATGCTGATCTTCAAATAACAAAGACTACCGTCGAGGTATATTTATATAAGCATGCATCATGGTGATCATCACATGTTTTTTTATTTAAGATATATTAACAAATCAATCTTTCTTCTTTCAGCCCTCCGGATTGAGCAAATCTGCTTCTACAGACAGCAAGACAAAGCGAGGCCAGGGCAGATTGTTGAAGGATGGTGTAAAGTACCACATCGAATCCATCAAACCTAGTGGCGAACCCCTCACGCCTAAGAACATTGCGAACAAGTGGACTCGTCAGTGTGGAGTTCTTGTGAAGGACAAACTCCCTATCTCCATTCAAGAATGGAAAGAGCCAAAGACTAAACGTCCAGGTGTTACTTGGGTTGACAAAAGAGCCAAGGAAGACCTTCTGAAATCTCTGATGGAACATTTCACCCTACCAGATCATTTCAAAGAAGCAGATGTGAAGAAAGTCAAGGCTGCTGCTCTTAAGAAGATGACAATTGCATTCAACACCCACAAGAAAACTGTATGGGCCAACTACCTCGCTAATGAAAGGAAGACTCTAGAATTCACGGGAACACTAGAGAAGCAAAGAGAGCACTGGGACGATTTCGTGACCTTCAAGGATTCAGAAATATCTAAGGAACGGTCAATGAAAAACAAGGCAAATGCCGCAAGAAAGACGCAGCCCATAGGCTGGGTCCGTGGCTATCTTGGTGGGATTGCCTAAGTGGGATAAGTCTGAGCAAGAGATGGAGGATGCAGGGTCACTCTGTTACTCGGCACTAGCCCCAGTGCGTAACTTGGTTCTATGCGCATGGGGAGTGTTGAACCGAAGACAAAGCGAAGTTTCGCGAAAGGCAAGTCTAAAAGGAGCCGAACAAAAGATAATTGACGCAATAGATGAAGCTCGAAGGGGGGTGTTCACGCCCAACAGAGAGAACGACGAGCTTACGCATACTGAAATCTGAACACCCGGGAAGAACACGAGGCATGGGCATTATTCCCTGGTATGAGGGCTTTTCAGAATGGAATGAGGACTACAGGAGCCGTGCAAGAAGGAAGATTGAGGAGGAGAAGAAAAGGAAGCTGGAGGAGGAGGAGCAGAGGAAGCAGGACGCATAACGCCTTCAAGGCCTAGAAGCAAGGCACGCGGACCTGGCACAAAAATTCCAGCAGCGGCAACAGCAGATCGACTCACTTAGCCAGGAAAGGGGGTCTCAGCAGCGGCAGCAGCAAGCGGATGATCGTCCAACATTGGATAGCACTGTCCCATCCATGCCGAGAAGCAGTGTTGGTTCTGCCCCGGGCGACACACTGCTGGATACATACCCTGTGGATGAGATCATAGAGAACACTAACTGCGAGCTACACTCCAAAATGAAGAACATATCCATGAAGGTGGCGGACGACGTTGCTTTTCCAGTTACCCCCAAAGCAACCTACCATTGCATCCCGATTCCAGAGGGCTATGCTCGTGTCATGGTTGATGAAGTGGTGGACCCATATTCGGGGCTAACGCTTGACATTCCTGGAGGTGAAGACGAGTGCACACTGGGAGAGGCCATACATCGTATCATCCTATGGAGAAAGGATTGCATCATCTTTCAAAGTCCACCGACACCGCGTCGTCAGCCGACTCTTCCTCGAAGTCCGCCACCAAGTCAGCAGACTCCTGCTCCTCCAAGTACATGAACGCGTGAGACGACTCCTCCTCGAAGTCCGCCACCTCCTCCAAGTCCCCGAACGCGTGAGCTGACTCCTCCGGTTTCAAGCCCAGCACAATGTCATGCCACTTGTCTGGTTTCAAGTCCGGCACCGTGTCAGGCCACACCTCCTGCTTTAAGTCCGGCACATCGTCAGGCCACTTCTCCTGGTCCAACTCCACGCCACCGCCTCCACCGCTCAAGAATCGCAGAAGAGACATCCGCAGCTTTGGTGCGAGCGGCACGAGTCGAGGTAGTTCAGAAGTACAGCAAGGCAAGCGATATAAATATGGTCCAAGCCTCGCCTCTTCCTCGTGAGGCCTTACGACATGATGTGGAGCAAAATGTAGCCATAGTGCAAGCCCAAGTGGGCGCCCATTTTGGACCAAACCGCACCGCCGCCAAAGGAGAAAGTGCTCGAGAAAGTAATTGACCACTTCATGCGTATGGCTAGAGAACCAGCTCCCAAGCCTGTTGACTCGGACTATGAGCGCCAAATCAGGAAGGCACGTCGAGCACGACTACAGTATGAAGCGAGCTCAAGATCGAGCCAACAAGCAGCTAGCAAAAAATGCGGGAAAACCGTCCCCGCTGGAGAACAGCGGCGCAGCGATCCCCGCTTGTTGTGCCAACAACACATGAGAGGAGTAGTACGCGCGCCAAATATTATTGTGGGCAAACCGTTAGCGTTCCCCAGCATGGCGATGTGGTAATAAGAAAGGATCATATAATGCAGGCTCAAATGCTCAATATCTCTGTTGGACAACTCCTCGAAATCGAGCCCATGCCTACGCTTAAAGAATCGGAAATAGCATGGCAATATGTCCGGGGCAAACATTTGGTCCATCCAGACAAGGTCAAGGACCTCCCAACGAGAATGTATCAATTGCATCAATGGTACATGAACATTACTAAGATTTCCAATCGAGAGTCCCTCATGGTGAATGTCAAGCATGAGCATTATTACCATGAGAAAGCCCTGGCCATTGAGTATCCAGAACTATTTCAGTTATTTAATCAAGCCGCACTCGACAAGTCTATCGTCAGTTGCTATTGTCTATAAGTGATTTCTTTCTGTAATTTAAGTCTCAAGCTAGTTATGTAGTGATAATTATGATCAATCATTACATGTAATTATCCTCACTACATTCTTTTTCGTGGTATTATATGCGGGATGAAGATATATGAAATGAAAAAGTGGGCGCTATGGCGTTGGGTTCATTGACCCAAATACCATTAATCAGAAATATGGGAGATTGAACATTGTCAAGCTGTCAGAGAGGAAAGCATGCTAGAGTTCTTGAAGCGCCTCAATAGCAATGAAGATATACTACTTCCTTACAACTTCCGTGAGTCACAATCGCCTTGTACTACAAATTCTGTTTTTGCTTACTAGCTAGCTAGATGTTAATCATTAAGTGTATACGGTTTACGGTAGTTGATTAATTTTATGCACATGCCGGCTTAATTAAGACATGCAAACGTGTGCGTATGCAGATTGGCAATCGGTCTTGTTAGACATTAAAGTTGAGGAAGGAAAAGTTGAATTACTGGACTCACTAACTAAAGAAGATAAAGACTACACCATCGTGAAGGGGATAGTCAACAGGTAATTTCAATCATTATTAACTATTAGTTCCTGATATGAACTATTTAATAACCCCTTTATTAATTTTCTTTGCCGGCGGGCAGGGCATGGGCAAGGTTCATCAAGGTGACTCCAGGCAAGTGGCCAAAAAAGTTGTTTTGGCATCGACCCAAGGTAAGTAATTAAGTAGTACTAGCTAGCTACCATCTCTTTAATACTTGTTTCAATATCATTAAATAATTATCATGCTTGATTAATCATTATCTGATTCAATTCCATTCTCGTAAAGGCCCTGAGGCAGGCGCGGGGGAATAATCTGTGTGCATTCTACGTTTGCGAGAACATTCGCATGATGACGTGTGAAAGGAGCAGATCGATAGACGGATCGATACGTTTTTGTCAGAACACTATTCACACCATTATTGATATCTAGTCACACAACTAACACACATGCATATTGTTCTCCTTCTTAACAGTTCAGGTCGGTGCAGGATAAGCTCCTACCATTGGACCGTATACAAGCACTTCAAGAGGAAATAGCCGGATTTTTGCTCGACTAGGTCATAGATCCCAAAGGAGAATACTATTACCCGCTACCGCCCCCATGAACCACTTGTCATCGTGCTCCGAAGGCACGAAGGCAACATGTAGGAGAAATTGTACATGTATATACATGTGTATGTGTGAATAGTTAATGGTGTTGGCTGTGAGACATTCGATGATTATATATATATATATACATATACATATATATATACATATACATATATATATATATATGCGGTTCTACGTACGAGAAAATCTATTTATATATCTGCATAACGTGTACAATTTGTAGTATCGTGAAATACCAGCAAACAAAAAAGAATTAAATGGAAAATAAAGCCAAATTGAAAACAAAAAATTAAAGCAAAAATTAAAAAAAACACCCAAACATTTAGTACCGGTTGGTGTTGCCAACCGGTACTAATGTCCCACACGCACCCGGGCCTGGCTCGTGCCACGTGTTTGCACTTTAGCGCCGGTTCGTGACGAACTGGTACTAAAGGGGGGGGATCTTTAGTCCCCACTCTTTAGTGCCGGTTCGCCAACCGGCACTAAAGGCCGTTACGAACCGGCACTAAAGCCCGGTTCTGCACTAGTGTCACTATCTTGGTGTCCGAGAGCGTTTTCCACGATTGATGATCCCCGGGGTGCGTTTACGTGTCAGTCATCAACACTCATAGTTTTGGCCAATCCTGACACGTTTCATGGACTATTACTCACCGTTTTAGGGTCCCGAATCGATTTCCATGGTTGTTGAACTCCAAGGTGTACTTACGTGTCGGTCATCAACACTCGCAGTTTTGGTCGATTCTGGCCTGTTTCTTGCACTATTGATAACCGTTTTGGGGTCCGAGAGCGATTTCCATGATTGACGATCCCCGTGGTGCATTTACGTGTCTGTCATCAACACTCATAGTTTTGGACAATTCTGACCCGTTTCGTGGACTATTACTCACTGTTTGGGGGTCTCGAAGCGATTTCCATAGTTGTTGAACCCCAAGGTGCGCTTACGTGTCGGTCATCATAACTCATAGTTTTGGCCGATTCTGGCCCGTTTCATGGACTATTACTCACTGTTTTGGGGTCCCGAAGTGATTCCACGATTAACGAACCCTGGGGTGTGTTTACGTGTCCGTCATCAACACTCACAACTTTGGCCGATTCTGGTCCATTTCGTGCACTATTACTCACTGTTTTGGGGTCCCATAGCGATTTCCACAATTGACGATCCTCGGGGTGCGTTTACATGTCCATCATCAACACCCATAGTTTTGGCCAATTCTGACCCATTTCGTGGACTATTACTCATTGTTTTGAGACCCGAATCTATTTACATGGTTGTTGAACCCCAACATGCACTTACGTGTTGGTCATATACACTCGCAGTTTTGGCCGATTCTGGCCCGTTTGTTGGACTATTACTCACTGTTTTGGGGTCACGGAGTGATTTCCATAATTGATGAACCCCGGGGTGCATTTACGTGTTGCTCATCAACACTCGTGGTTTTGGTAGATTCTGGCCCATTTCATGGACAATTACTCACTGTTTTGGGGGCCCGGAGTGAGTTCCATGATTAACAACCCCGTGGTGCGTTTACGTGTCTGTCATCAACACTCATAGTTTTGGCCGATTCTGGCCCGTTTCATGGACTATTACTCACCGTTTTGGGGCCCTAAAGCGATTTTCATGGTGGTCGAACCGCAAGGTGTGCTTACGTGTCGGTCATCAACACTCACAGTTTTGGCTGATTCTGGCCCGTTTCGTGGACTATTACTCACTGTTTTGGGGTCCCGGAGTGATTTCCACGATTAACAAAACCCGGAGAGCGTCTACGTGTCTGTCATCAACACTCACAGTTTTGGCCGATTCTGGCCCGTTTCATGGACTATTACTCACAGTTTTTGGGTCCCAGAGTGATTTCCATGATTAACGAACCCCGGGGTGCCTTTACGTGTCGGTCATCAACACTCACAGTTTTGGCCAATTCTGAGCTGTTTCATGGACTATTACTCACCATTTTTTTGGTCCCAAAGCGATTTCCGTTGTTGTCGAACCCCAAGATGTGCTTACGTGTTGGTCGTCGAGACTCGCACTCTGGGCCGATTCTGGCCTATTTCTTGGACTATTACTCAGTTTTGGGGTCCCGAAGTGATTTCCACGATTGACAAACCCCAGGGTGCATTTACGTGTCGATCATCAACACTCACAACTTTGGGCAATTCTGGTCTGTTTCATGCACTATTACTCACTATCTTGGTGTCCGAGAGCGTTTTCCACGATTGATGATCCCCGGGTTGCGTTTACGTGTCAGTCGTCAACACTCATTTGGCCAATCCTGACATGTTTCATGGACTATTACTCACCATTTTAGGGTCCCGAATTGATTTCCATGGTTGTTGAACTCCAAGGTGTACTTACGTGTCGGTCATCAACACTCGTAGTTTTGGCCGTTTCTGGCCTATTTCTTGCACTATTGATAACCGTTTTGGGGTCCGAGAGCGATTTCCATGATTGACGATCCCCGTGGTGCGTTTACGTGTCTGTCATCAACACTCATAGTTTTGGACAATTCTGACCCGTTTCGTGTACTATTACTCACCGTTTGGGGGTCCCGAAGCGATTTCCATAGTTGTTGAACCCCAAGGTGCGCTTACGTGTTGGTCATCATTACTCATAGTTTTGGCCGATTCTGGCCCGTTTCATGGACTATTACTCACTGTTTTGGGGTCCCGGAGTGATTCCACGATTAACGAACCACGGGGTGTGTTTACGTGTCCGTCATCAACGCTCACAACTTTGGCCAATTCTGGTCCATTTCGTGCACTATTACTCACTGTTTTGGGGTCCCATAGCGATTTCCCCAATTGACGATCCCCGGGGTGCGTTTACATGTCCGTCATCAACACCCATAGTTTTGGCCAATTCTAACCCATTTCATGGACTATTACTCATTGTTTTGAGACCCGAATCTATTTACATGGTTGTTGAACCCCAACATGCACTTACGTGTTGGTCATATACACTTGCAGTTTTGGCCGATTCTGGCCCGTTTGTTGGACTATTACTCACTATTTTGGAGTCACAGAGTGATTTCCATAATTGACGAACCCCGGGGTGCGTTTACGTGTTGCTCGTCAACACTCGTGGTTTTGGTAGATTCTGGCCCATTTCATGGACTATTACTCACTGTTTTGGGGGCCCGGAGTGAGTTCCATGATTAACAACCCCGTGGTGCGTTTACGTGTCTGTCATCAACACTCATAGTTTTGGCCGATTCTGGTCCGTTTCATGCACTATTACTCACCGTTTTGGGGCCCCAAAGCGATTTTCATGGTGGTCGAACCCCAAGGTGTGCTTACGTGTCGGTCATCAACACTCACAGTTTTGGCTGATTCTGGCCCGTTTCGTGGACTATTACTCACTGTTTTGGGGTCCCGGAGTGATTTCCACGATTAACAAAACCCGGAGAGCGTCTACGTGTCTGTCATCAACACTCACAGTTTTGGCCGATTCTGGCCCGTTTCATGGACTATTACTCACAGTTTTTGGGTCCCAGAGTGATTTCCATGATTAACAAACCCCGGGGTGCCTTTACGTGTCGGTCATCAACACTCACAGTTTTGGCCGATTCTGAGCTGTTTCATGGACTATTACTCACCATTTTTTTGGTCCCAAAGCGATTTCCGTTGTTGTCGAACCCGAAGATGTGCTTACGTGTTGGTCGTAAAGACTCGCCCTCTGGGCCGATTCTGGCCTATTTCTTGGACTATTACTCAGTTTTGGGGTCTTGAAGTGATTTCCACGATTGACAAACCCCAGGGTGCATTTACGTGTCGGTCATCAACACTCACAACTTTGGCCAATTCTGGTCTGTTTCATGCACTATTACTCACTATCTTGGTGTCCGAGAGCGTTTTCCACGATTGATGATCCCCGGGGTGCGTTTACGTGTCAGTCGTCAACACTCATTTGGCCAATCCTGACACGTTTCATGGACTATTACTCACCGTTTTAGGGTCCCGAATTGATTTCCATGGTTGTTGAACTCCAAGGTGTACTTACGTGTCGGTCATCAACACTCGCAACTTTGGCCGTTTCTGGCCTATTTCTTGCACTATTGATAACCGTTTTGGGGTCCGAGAGCGATTTCCATGATTGACGATCCCCGTGGTGCGTTTACGTGTCTGTCATCAACACTCATAGTTTTGGACAATTCTGACCCGTTTCGTGTACTATTACTCACCGTTTGGGGGTCTCGAAGCGATTTCCATAGTTGTTGAACCCCAAGGTGCGCTTACGTGTTGGTCATCATTACTCATAGTTTTGGCCGATTCTGGCCCGTTTCATGGACTATTACACACTGTTTTGGGACCCGGAGTGATTCCACGATTAACGAACCACGGGGTGTGTTTACGTGTCCGTCATCAACGCTCACAACTTTGGCAGATTCTGGTCCATTTCGTGCACTATTACTCACTGTTTTGGGGTCCCATAGCGATTTCCCCAATTGACGATCCCCGGGGTGCGTTTACATGTCCGTCATCAACACCCATAGCTTTGGCCAATTCTAACCCATTTCATGGACTATTACTCATTGTTTTGAGACCCGAATCTATTTACATGGTTGTCGAACCCCAACATGCACTTACGTGTTGGTCATATACACTTGCAGTTTTGGCCGATTCTGGCCCGTTTGTTGGACTATTACTCACTGTTTTGGAGTCACGGAGTGATTTCCATAATTGACGAACCCCGGGGTGCGTTTACGTGTTGCTCGTCAACACTCGTGGTTTTGGTAGATTCTGGCCCATTTCATGGACTATTACTCACTGTTTTGGGGGCCCGGAGTGAGTTCCATGACTAACAACCCCGTGGTGCGTTTACGTGTCTGTCATCAACACTCATAGTTTTGGCCGATTCTGGTCCGTTTCATGGACTATTACTCACCGTTTTGGGGCCCCAAAGCGATTTTCATGGTGGTCGAATCCCAAGGTGTGCTTACGTGTCGGTCATCAACACTCAAAGTTTTGGCTGATTCTGGCCCGTTTCGTGGACTATTACTCACTGTTTTGGGGTCCCGGAGTGATTTCCATGATTAACAAAACCCGGAGAGCGTCTACGTGTCTGTCATCAACACTCACAGTTTTGGCCGATTCTGGCCCGTTTCATGGACTATTACTCACAGTTTTTGGGTCCCAGAGTGATTTCCATGATTAACGAACCCCGGGGTGCCTTTACGTGTCGGTCATCAACACTCACAGTTTTGGCCGATTCTGAGCTGTTTCATGGACTATTACTCACCATTTTTTTGGTCCCAAAGCGATTTCCGTTGTTGTCGAACCCGAAGATGTGCTTACGTGTTGGTCGTAAAGACTCGCCCTCTGGGCCGATTCTGGCCTATTTGTTGGACTATTACTCAGTTTTGGGGTCCCGAAGTGATTTCCACGATTGACAAACCCCAGGGTGCATTTACGTGTCGGTCATCAACACTCACAACTTTGGCCAATTCTGGTCTGTTTCATGCACTATTACTCACTATCTTGGTGTCCGAGAGCGTTTTCCACGATTGATGATCCCCGGGGTGCGTTTACGTGTCAGTCGTCAACACTCATTTGGCCAATCCTGACACGTTTCATGGACTATTACTCACCGTTTTAGGGTCCCGAATTGATTTCCATGGTTGTTGAACTCCAAGGTGTACTTACGTGTCGGTCAACAACACTCGCAGTTTTGGCCGATTCTGGCCTATTTCTTGCACTATTGATAACCGGTTTGGGGTCCGAGAGCGATTTCCATGATTGACGATCCCCGTGGTGCGTTTACGTGTCTGTCATCAACACTCATAGTTTAGGACAATTATGACCCGTTTATTGTACTATTACTCACCGTTTGGGGGTCTCGAAGCGATTTCCATAGTTGTTTAACCCCAAGGTGCGCTTACATTTCGGTCATCATAACTCATAGTTTTGGCCGATTCTAGCCCGTTTCATGGACTATTACTCACTGTTTTGGGGTCCCGGAGTGATTCCGCGATTAACGAACCCTGGGGTGTGTTTATGTGTCCGTCATCAACACTCACAACTTTGGCCGATTCTGGTCCATTTCATGCACTATTACTCACTGTTTTGGGGTCGCATAGCGATTTCCACAATTGATGATCCCCGGGGTGCGTTTACATGTCCGTCATCAACACCCATAGTTTTGGCCAATTCTGACCCATTTTGTGGACTATTACTCATTGTTTTGAGACACGAATCTATTTACATGGTTGTTGAACCCCAACATGCACTTACGTGTTGGTCATATACACTCGCAGTTTTGGCCGATTCTGGCCCGTTTGCTAGACTATTACTCACTGTTTTGGGGTCACGGAGTGATTTCCATAATTGACGAACCCCGGGGTGCGTTTATGTGTTGCTCATCAACACTCGTGGTTTTGGTAGATTCTGGCCCATTTCATCGACTATTACTCACTGTTTTGGGGGCCCGGAGTGAGTTCCATGATTAACAACCCCGTGGTGCGTTTACGTGTCTGTCATCAACACTCATAGTTTTGGCCGATTCTGGCCCGTTTCATGGACTATTACTCACCGTTTTGGGGCCCCAAAGTGATTTTCATGGTGGTCGAACCCCAAGGTGTGCTTACGTGTCAGTCATCAACACTCACAGTTTTGGCTGATTCTGGCCCGTTTCATGGACTATTACTCACTGTTTTGGGGTCCCGAAGTGATTTCCATGATTAACAAAACCCGGAGAGCGTCTACGTGTCTGTCATCAATACTCACAGTTTTGGCCGATTCTGGCCCGTTTCATGGACTATTACTCACAGTTTTTGGGTCCCAGAGTGATTTCCATGATTAACGAACCCCAGGGTGCCTTTACGTGTCGGTCATCAACACTCACAGTTTTGGCCGATTCTGAGCTGTTTCATGGACTATTACTCACCATTTTTTGGGTCCGAAAGCGATTTCCGTTGTTGTCGAACCCCAAGATGTGCTTACGTGTTGGTCGTCAAGACTCGCACTCTAGGCCGATTCTGGCCTATTTCTTGGACTATTACTCAGTTTTGGGGTCCCGAAGTGATTTCCACGATTGACAAACCCCAGGGTGCATTTACGTGTCGGTCATCAACACTCACAACTTTGGCCAATTCTGGTATGTTTCATGCACTATTACTCACTATCTTGGTGTCCGAGAGCGTTTTCCACGATTGATGATCCCCGGGGTGCGTTTACGTGTCAGTCGTCAACACTCATTTGGCCAATCCTGAAACGTTTCATGGACTATTACTCACCGTTTTAGGGTCCCGAATTGATTTCCATGGTTGTTGAACTCCAAGGTGTACTTACATGTCGGTCATCAACACTCGCAGTTTTGGCCGATTTTGGCCTATTTCTTGCACTATTGATAACCGTTTTGGGGTCCGAGAGCGATTTCCATGATTGACGACCCCATGGTGCGTTTACGTGTCTGTCATCAACACTCATAGTTTTGGACAATTCTGACCCGTTTCGTGTACTATTACTCACCGTTTGGGGGTCTCGAAGCGATTTCAATAGTTGTTGAACCCCAAGGTGCGCTTATGTGTCGGTCATCATAACTCATAGTTTTGGCCGATTCTGGCCCATTTCATGGACTATTACTCACTGTTTTGGGGCCCCGGAGTGATTCCACGATTAACGAACCCCAGGGTGTGTTTACATGTCTGTCATCAACACTCACAAGTTTGGCCAATTCTGGTCCATTTTGTGCACTATTACTCACTGTTTTGGGGGTCCCATAGCGATTTCCACAATTGACGATCCCCGGGGTGCGTTTACATGTCTGTCATCAACACCCATAGTTTTGGCCAATTCTGACCCGTTTCGTGGACTATTACTCATTGTTTTGAGACCCGAATCTATTTACATGGTTGTTGAACCCCAATATGCACTTACGTGTTGGTCATCAACACTCGCAGTTTTGGCCGAATCTGGCCCGTTTCTTGGACTATTACTCACTGTTTTGGGGTCCCGGAGTGATTCCATGATTAATGAACCCGGGGGTCTGTTTACGTGTCGGTCATCATCGCTCACAGTTTTGGCAGATTCTGGCCTGTTTTTGTGGACTATTACTCATTGTTTTTGGGGTCCCGGAGTGATTTCCACGATTAATAAACCCCGGTGTGCGTTTACGTGTCGGTTATCAACACTCATAGTTTTGGCCGATTCTGTCCCGTTTCGTGGACAATTACTCACCGTTTTGGGGCCCCAAAGCGATTTCCATGGTGGTCAAACCCCAAGGTGTGCTTACGTGTCGGTCATCAACAATTGCAGTCTGGGCCGATTCTGGCCCGTTTCTTGGACTATTACTCACCGTTTTGGGGTCCCAAAGCGATTTCATGATTGATGAACCCCGGGGTGCGTTTACGTTTCGGTCATCAACACTCACAGTTTTGGCAGATTCTGGCCCATTTCGTGAACTATTACTCATTGTTTTGGGGTCCCGGAGTGATTTCCACGATTAACAAACCCTGGGGTGCGTTACGTGTCTGTCATCAACACTCATAGTTTTGGCCGATTCTAGCCCGTTTCGTGGACTATTACTCACCGTTTTAGGGCCCCATAGCGATTTCCATGGTGGTATGCTTACGTGTTGGTCAAGGCATGCTTACGTGTCGGTCATCAACACTAACAGTTTTGGCCGATTCTGGCCCGTTTCATGGACTATTACTCACTGTTTTGGGGTGCCAGAGTGATTTCCACGATTAACAAACCCCGGGGTGCATTTACATGTCGGTCATCAACACTCAAAGTTTTGGACGATTCTGGCCCATTGCATGGACTATTACTCACTGTTTTGGGGTCCCGGAGTGATTTCCACGATTAAGGAACCCCGGGGTGCCTTTACGTGTCGGTCATCAACACTCACAGTTTTGGCCGATTCTGAGCCGTTTCATGGACTATTATTCACCGTTTTTTTGGTCCCAAAGTGATTTCCATTGTTGTCGAACCCCAAGTTGTGCTTACGTGTTGGTCGTCAAGACTCGCAGTGTGGGCCAATTCTGGCCCGTTTCTTGGACTATTACTTAGTTTTGGGGTCCCGAAGTGATTTCCACGATTGATGAACCCTAGGGTGCATTTACGTGTCGGTCATCAACACTCACAACTTTGGCCGATTTTGGTCCGTTTCATGCACTATTACTCACCATCTTGGGGTCCGGGAGCGTTTTCCACGATTGATGATCCCAGGGGTGCGTTTACGTGTCCGTCGTCAACACTCGTAGTTTTGGCCAATTCTGAACCGTTTCATGGAACATTACTCACCGTTTTGGGGTCCTGAATCGATTTCCATGGTTGTTGAATCCAAGGTGTACTTACCTGTCGGTCATCAACACTCGTAATTTTGGCCAATTCTGGCCCGTTTCTTGCACTATTGATAACGTTTTGTGGTCCCAAAGCGATTTTCACGATTGACGATCCCTGGGGTGCGTTTACGTGTCTGTCGTCAACACTCACAGTTTTGGACAATTCCGACCTGTTTCGTGCACTACTACTCACCGTTTGGCGGTCTCGAAGCGATTTCCATAGTTGTTGAACCCCAAGATGCGCATACGTGTCGGTCATGATAACTCATAGTTTTGGCCGATTCTGGCCCGTTTCCTGGACTATTAGTCATTGTTTTGGGGTCCCGAAGTGATTTCCACGATTAACAAACCCCGACGTGCGTTTACGTGTTGGTCATCAACACTCACAGTTTTGGCCGATTCTGTCTCGTTTCGTGGACTATTACTCACCGTTTTGGGGCCCCAAAGTGATTTCCATGGTGGTCAAATCCCAAGGTGTGCTTACGTGTCGGTCATCAATAATTGCAGTTTGGACCGATTCTGGCCCGTTTCTTGGACTATTACTCATCGTTTTGGGGTCCTAAAGCGATTTCCACGATTGACGAACCCCGGGGTGCTTTTACGTATCGATTATAAACACTCACAGTTTTGGCAGATTCTGGCCCGTTTTGTGAACTATTACTTATTGTTTTGGGGTCCCGGAGTGATTTCCATGATTAACAAACCCTGGGGTGCGTTTACGTGTCTGTCATCAACACTCACAGTTTTAGCCGATTCCGGCCCATTTCGTGGACTATTACTCACTGTTTTGGGGGTCCTGGAGTGATTTCCACGATTAACGAACCCCGGGATGCCTTTACATGTCGGTCATCAATGCAGTTTGGGCCGATTCTGGCCCGTTTCTTAGACTATTACTGACCGTTTTGGGGTCCCGAAGTGATTTCCTCGATTGACGAACCCCGGAGTGCGTTTACGTGTCGGTCATCAATACTCACAGTTTTGGCAGATTCTGGCCCGTTTCACGGACTATTACTCATTGTTTTGGGGTCCCACAGTGATTTCCATGGTTAGCCAACCCCGGCGTGCGTTTACATGTCGGTCATTAACACTCACAGTTTTCGCAGATTCGGGCCCGTTTCATGGACTATTACTCATCGTTTTGGGGTCCCGAAGTGATTTCCACGATTAACAAATCCGGCATGCGATTACGTGTCTGTCATCAACACTGGCAGTTTTGGCTGATTCTGGAACATTTCATGGACTATTACTCACCGTTTTGGGGTCCCAAAGCAATTTCCATGGTGGTTGAACCCCAAGGTGTGCTTATGTGTCGGCCATCAACACTCACAGTTTTGGCCGATTCTGGCCTGTCTCGTGGACTATTACTTACTGTTTTGGGGTCCCGGATTGATTTCCACAATTAACGAACCCCGGGTTGCGTTTACGTGTCGGTCATCAACGCTCACAGTTTTGGCAGATTCTGGCCAGTTTCGTGGACTATTACTAATTGTTTTGGGTTCCTGGAGTGATTTCCATGATTAACAAACCCCAACATGCGTTTACGTGTTCGTTGTAACACCCCGGATGTAACTTTCCATATTTGTAACTCCAACTCTTGCCATTTTCGGATATGTGCTATGATATTCCCTCCGTGGTTGGGTTTTGTTTTCGTTTTGCATTTTGTCCATGTCATGCATCTCATATCATGTCATCATGTGCATCTGATTTGCATACGTGTTCGTCTCATGATTCCGAGCATTTTCCCCGTTGTCCATTTTGCAATCCGGCACTCCTATGTTCTCCGGCGCCCCCTTCTACATTTTTCCGTGTGCGGGTGTTGAACATTGTCGGAATGGACCGAGCCTTGCCAAGTGGCCCTGGTATAGCACCGGTAGACCACCTGTCAAGTTTCGGGTCATTTGGAGTTCGTTTGGTAGTCCAACGGTTAACCGCACTCTCGCAAAGGCCTCTTTTAAGTTGCAGCCCAACAACCCGCCAAAACAGCCCAATAACCCATCTAACTCCCTTCCATGCTCTCGGTCGCTCGATCACGATCGTGTGGGCGAAAACTGCACTCCATTTGGAGCCTCCTAGCTCCCTCTACCTCTATATATAAATCCCTCACCCGAATTCACGGGCAAACCCTAAAAAACCCCTCTCCGCGCCGCCGGACACGTCCGGATCGGACCGTCTGCGTCCGCCGCCACCCGCGAATCGGGCTCGCCACGTGGCGCCAAGGCGCTTCAAGCAGCCCGCCCCGACCCGCCGAGCCCGGCCCGCCCTCTCCTGCCCGCCTTCAGCAGCATCTCCTCCGCCCGGCCTCGGCAGCCTTGCGCCGCCGCCCGCCCGCCCGCCCGCCTCGCCCCTACTGCCAAGGCGCCATGCCACCCGCCCCGCCCGTCCCGCCCGGTCCGCTCCGGCCGCCGCCCGACCCCACAGGCGTCCTCCTCCGGCCGAGCTCCGCTCCGGCCGGCGAACCTCGAGCTCCCCAATCCGGATCCAGATCCAAAACCGACGGTTGACTTTCCGCGACCCCCGTTTTTCGTCTAAGTCTTTTTCTGTGATATTTTTGTGGCATCTTCATCGCATCACATCTCCGCACCCGTGGCTCCGTTTTGGGAGTGTAGCATCTCAAATTGTTCGTCTCGAAGAGTAGATCATTTCATCTCATTGCATCATTTTCATTTGAGCTCATCTTGATGCCCGAAATGCTGTTGGAAGAGGGCTATGTGATGTTAGTTTCTGTTTCTTAACAGAACTTGCACTTTTATCATTTTTGCCATGATTAATGTGTGCACCTTATGAACTTGAGTCCTACATGTGTGTTGAACTATGCCATGCCATCTTTCCAGGAGTGTATCCCATGTATTTTTTTGAGTTATGTGGTGACTAGAACAAGAATGCAAACTAGGGATGTTAATGTTGCTGATTTCAGGAACTTGGTGATTTCACTAAGTCATGTCCTGCTGTTATTTTCATGCCATGTGTTCATGTTGTTTCAGAGAGATCTATGCCCATTTTGAGCATGATCAGTAAGGGTGTTTTGAACATATGGATGTGCTCTATCCATCCATGCCTTTGTTGGCATTTATGGAGTAGTCTAGCATGTCATTTTCGTGCTCTACTTTTGCTTCAAAATGTTTCCTGGCAGATTGTTTACATGAGATTCAATTTTCACAAGGTTGATGTAGTTGAACCGTGTATGCTATGATGTTGTTCTTGCCATGTATAGCTTCTATGCCATGTCCTCTTGATGGGTGTATGCTTAGTTTATCATGAGATGCTCTGTAGTGAGTGCATCGAGCTCACGAACATGCCTACTTGTTATCTGTTTTTGCCATGTCCAGTTTTTCTGCTAAGTCTGAGATCTGTAATAAAACTTGCTATGTTTATATGGGTGCCATCATTTCTTATGGTCCTTTTTGGCTTATGGTCAGTAACGCACTTTTGATCTATGCTTTGAGTGGATTCCTGCCATGTCTTGTTTTGCTATTATAAGTTCCTGTAGCTTGTTGTTTGCTTGCTCTAAACATGCCTTCCTGATGTTAATTTCTGGCATGCTAGTATTTTCACTAAGTCTGTGAACCTGATAATTTTTGCACTTTCACCATGCTTGTTTGAACATGTTATGATGTGATTTAGCCGTAGCTCAGTGTTCCACTTTTGTTAAGCATCTCCTGTAGATCACTACCAAATGTTTTTTTTATGTTGGGGTGCTGTAGCATAGTTTCTTGTTGCTTGATAAGTGGCATCATGCTGTTAAACGCAGATTTGCATCATTCTTGTTTTGCTTGTCATTTGCAAACCGTGCATCCGATTCCGGTGATCTTTATATCGATTTCAACCGAAATCATGTCATCTTTCCAGCGGCATACTTGGTTTGCCAAGTTGATGCCCGGTACATCATTTTCCTTCCGGAGCACACATATGCATTGCATATCACATCTCGCATAGCATGTCATGTATTGCATCATATTGCTTGTGCATTGCTCCTTGTTTGATTGTTGTTCCATTGCTTGTGTTCTTGCTTTGGGTAGAGCCGGGAGACGAGTACGTGTACGAGGAACCTGTTGAGAACGCCTACGAGGATCAAGCCTTCGACAACTCTGAGAACCTTGCAGGCAAGATGACCATACATTCGATATCACTTCTATCTTTGCTTGCTAGATGCTCGCTCTTTTGCTATGCCTATGCTGCGATACCCACCACTTGCTATATCATGCCACCCATATTGCCATGTCAAACCTCTAACCATCCATGTCCTAGCGAACCGTTGATTGGCTATGTTACCGCTTTGCTCAGCCCCTCTTATAGCGTTGCTAGTTGCAGGTGAAGATGAAGTTTGTTCCCTGTTGGAACATGGATATTTTGGGATATCACAATATCTATTGTTTTAATTAATGCATCTATATACTTGGTAAAGGGTGGAAGGCTCGGCCTTATGCAGGTGTTTTGTTCCACTCTTGCCACCCTAGTTTCCGTCATACCGTGTTATGTTCCTTGATTTTGCATTCCGTGCGCGGTTGGGTGATTTATGGGACCCCCTTGACGGTTCGCTTTGAATAAAACTCTTCCAAAGAAGGCCCAACTTTGGTTTTACCATTTGCCACCTATACCCCTTTTTCCCTTGGGTTTCGCGAGCCCGAGGGTCATCTTTATTTTAGCCCCGGGCGGTGCTCCTTCGAGTGCTGGTCCAACTGAAGCGATATCCGGCGCCTTTGGGCAACGGTGGTCTATGCCAACCCGACGTCTGCTCATCCGGTGTGCCACGAGAACGAGATATGTGCAGCTCCTATCGGGATTTGTCGGCGCTTCGGGCGGCTTTGCTGGTCTAGTTTTACCATTGTTGAAATGTCATGCGAACCGGGATTACGAGATCGATCGGGTCTTCCGGGAGAAGGTTTATTCTTCGTTGACCGTGAGAGCTTGTGATGGGCTAAGTTGGGACACCCTGCAGGTATTATCTTTCAAAGACGTGCCCGCGTTATGAGGCAGATGGGAATTTGTTAATGTCCGTTGTAGAAAACCGAAGTTGACCTTAATTAAAATACATCAACCGTGTATGTAACCATGATGGTCTCTTCTCGTGGAGTCCGGAAGTGAACACGTGTTGGAGTTATGTTTGACGAGGTTGCTTTAGGATCACTTCTTGATCGCTACTAGCTTCACGACCGTGCCTTGCTTCTCTTCTCGCTCTCTTTTGCGATTGTAGCCACCATATATGCTAGTCGCTTGCTGCAGCTCCACCTCATTACACCAGCCTTCCTTGCTTAAATAGTCTTGATCTCGCTGGTGTGAGATTGCTGAGTCCCGTGGCTCACAGATTCTACCAAAACAGATGCAGTATACCGGTGATGCCAAATAGCAGATGGCGAACCGAGCTGAAGTGGGAATTTGATGAGGCCCTTGGTCGTTACTATGTTTCATTTCAGACGATCGGTAGTGGAGCCCAGCTTAGCGATCGGGATCTGTGTTGCATTTGGGGTAGTCTTCTTTTATTTTGGTTCCGTAGTCGGACCTTGATTGTAAACCTGATGATGGATGTTTATTTATGTATTGTGTGAAGTGGCGACTGTAAGCCAACTATGTATCTCTTTTCCCTTATGTATTACATGGGTTGTGCGAAGATTACCTCACTTGCGACATTGCTTTCAATGCGGTTATGACTCTAAGTTGTGCTTTGACACGTGGGAGATATAGCCGCATCGAGGGCATTACAAGTTGGTAATCAGAGCCATCCCCGACCTTAGGAGCCCCACTGCTTGATCGTTTCTAGCGGCCGAGTTGTGTCTAGAAAAATGTTTTGAGTCATTTAGGATTATATATATCGGAGAGTTAGGAATTCTTTTTACTCCTCGGTCCTTCGCGCTCTGGTGAGGTCTCCCACATAGAAGTTTTGACTTTCCTCTCCTCAAATTTCACTAATTTTTTTTAGGATCACGCTGGTATCTTGGAATCGTTAGATGGTTTTATGATGAGAACATTGTCTTGGTGCCTCTGTCGGGGTTTAGTGGAAGTGTCCCGGGGAGTTGAGCTCTGAGGTGTTGTCGTCATAATTTTATCGTTGCAGTTCGGGAATACCTGAGTTTAGTATGCCGACATCGAAAATCTCTTTTATGCAGTTCGTTGGTGAGATAACCCCGCTAACCCAATCTCGAGGTGAGTACGGAGTATTGCCATGACTCAGATAACGGATGCTTTTCAAGGTTGAGGTACACGATTTCGAAGGTTTCTTGGTTATGTGTTGAAGGATGGATACAAATGGATGTAGGGATTGTTAGTTTGGGTGAGATATATTGCTTCCCCTGTATCCCCAACACCTGATTGCATAACCGGAAAGTTTCGGGAGTTTATAGGTGGGATTCAAGTAGCTCTAGCATTTCTTTCGCAGATATTTGGTTTGTGATTGGGTAATCCTTACCACTTATTTGTTCCATTCATACCTTGTTTTTTATTTTCATTCATCAATCTCTTGTCAAGTGGCTTCTCACCTTAATGGACGTGATGTTTACTTTGGAATTCATTCGTTCATCCCTGTTCGAATGGTTATTGTGAAGACTATATGTTGCAATTTCTATCCGTTGATTCAACTTGTCTATCTGTCAATCAAGATGCTAACGGATGTCACCCTCTTCAGGATGGCTCCACCAACGCGTCAGAATCCGGAACGCAGTGATGGGAGTCAGGCGAACCCTCCACCTCCACCTCCACCTACGCCTCCGGAGGCATGGAAAACTTTGATGGCAACCACTAACGCCAACGCTCAGTTGTTGATCCAGCTGATGCAAGAGCATAACCAAGGCCAAGGCAACTAAGGGAATCAAGGTCAAGGGCAGTTCTACCATCATCCTCAGTTTCCTACCCTCAACCAGTTCCTTGCAAATCAGCCAAAGTCTTTTAGCTACTGTGCCGAGGCCACAGACGCCGACGATTGGCTCGTGGATATCAACAAGCATTTCGAATGCAGCAATGTCAGACACGAGGACTACGTCAAGTTCGCGTCTTTTCAGCTCAAGGATCGAGCAATGATTGGTTCCAAGAATACAAGGATTCCAGAGGAGGTCGAGTGATTACTTGGACTGATTTACGCCGGGACTTTAAAGCTCACCACATTCCTACCAAAGTTGTTGAGAGAAAGCGTGAGGAGTTCCGCAATCTCAAGCAAGGAAACATGTCGATGTACGAATACAAGATACAGATTTGAAACTTGCTTCGCTTCGCTAAACAAGGCGTTCTGATGAAAAGAGTATGATCTATCGCCTCAGAGGTGGCCTTAGAGAGGATCTGCAGCTAGCTCTCGTTCTTCTTGAGCCTACTCGGTTTGATCAATTCTACAATATGGCCCTCAAGCAAGAAGGTGCTCAGCTCAAGTGTGAGGCCTCTAAGAAGAGAATCGGGATGCGATTCAGTCTTCTTCCTCTCAAGTGGCAGCAAAGCAGCAAAAGTTCTACCTTCCTCCTCCTCCGTCCGTCGGCCTTATCGCCAGAAGAACTCGGTGGTCATGGATCTTCCCACCCACCCAACCCAGTCTATCGTAACAAGTCTCACCTCAAGCTCCAAAGTCAAATGCTCCTTATCACCGTCCGCTCTCAGAGGTGACTGCAACAAGTGCCGCGAGAGGGTCACTATGCGAACAAATGCTTCAACCAAAGGCGCCTTCCTCCTCCTCCTCCTGTGAGGTCTTCAAGCAATGCAGTGGTCAAGCATAATCCCAAGTCAGCAAAGGTGAACATGATGAATGCGGCGCAAGTAGAGGAATCTACTGATGTGATAATGGGTAATCTCTCAGTTAATGATATTCCTGCAAAAGTCTTATTTGATACTGGTGCATCGCATAGTTTCATCTCAAGACCTTTTTCATCTAAGCATGAGATGTTTTTTCAAGATTTGCCTAGACCGTTATCAGTTGTCTCTCCGGGTAAATTCATGAACGCAAGCTCCATGGTTCGGGATGTCTCTATCCAAATGGGCGACTATAGATTTCTGTCTTCTCCAGTTGTTCTTGGTGACTCGGATATTGATCTAATTATCGGGATGGATTGGCTTCCTCAGCACAAAGCTCAACTTGATTGTGCTGCCAGGGAAATTCAATTGACACACCCTTCTGAGGATGTTGTCATCTATGCCGCTCGTGATGAAACCATTCGGTTGTTTTCTCTCAATGAGAAGGGCGAGTTGGATGCTATCTCTCAGATTCCAGTCGTTTGTGAGTACCAAGATGTCTTTCGGAAGAGCTTCGGTTATGCCTCCTCATCGGCGGTCGAATTCGTTATCGATCTTGAGCACGCATCGAACCCGCTTGCAAGCGTCCTTACAAGCTTGGACCCAAGGAGCTGAAAGAATTGAAGAAGCAGCTCGATGAACAAGAGCGTCTGGGTTTGATCAGACCGAGTTCATCTCCATGGGGATGTGGAGTTCTTTTTGTCCAGAAGAAGGATGGCACGGACCGACTTTGTGTTGATTACCGTCCATTGAACAAGAAGACAATCAAGAACAAGTATCCACTTCCCAACATCAATGAGCTATTTGAGCAACTCAAAGGTGATAAAGTATTCTCCAAGCTTGACCTCCGTATGGGTTATCATCAGATTCACATTCGTGAACAAGATATTCCCAAGACAACATTCAGAACAAGCTTTGGTTCTTATGAATATACTGTCATGTCTTTCGGCCTTGTCAATGCTCCTCCAACATTCTCTCGAATGATGAACTTTATCTTCAACCCCTACACCAATGATTTCGTCTTGGTGTATCTCGATGATATTTTGGTCTTCTCCAAGAACAGGCAGGATCATGCCAAAGATTTGCGATTGGTGCTCGACAAGCTCAGAGAGCATCAATTCTATGCGAAGTTTTCCGAATGTGAGTTCTGGCTTGATGAAGTTCTTTACCTTGGTCATATCATCTCCGCCAAGGGCATCGCTGTTAATCCCGAGAAGGTGTCTTCAGTTCTGAATTGGGAACCTCCTCAGAATGTCAAGCAGCTCCGCAGTTTTCTCGGTCTTGCAAGCTATTGCCAAAGATTCATTGAGAATTTCTCCAAGATTGCAAAGCCTCTTTCCAACCTCCTCCAGAAGCATGTCAAGTATGTCTGGACGCCTGAGTGTGATGTCGCTTTCAACACCCTCAAAGAGAAGCTAGTTACAGCTCCTGTCTTGACTCCTCCTGATGAATCCAAGCCATTCGAAGTTTTCCTTGATGCTTCCTTGCAAGGTCTCGGTGCTGTGTTAATGCAAGAGAAGAAGGTTGTGGCCTATACCTCTCGTCAGTTGAAGCCCAACGAAAAGAACTACCCCACTCACGATCTTGAGTTGGCGGCAGTTGTCCATGCATTGATAACATGGAGACATCTCTTGTTGGGAAGGAAAGTGGACATTTTCACCGATCACAAGAGTCTCAAGTATATCTTCACTCAACCAAACCTCAACCTCAGGCAAACTCGATGGGTCGAAATGATTCAAGAGTACAATCCAAGTATTGAATATACTCCTGGCAAGGCGAATGTGATTGCAGATGCCTTGAGCAGAAAGGCTTATTGCAACAGCCTAATTCTCAAGCCCTTCCAACCGGATCTTTGTGAAGCTTTCCGCAAGCTGAATCTTCAAGTTGTTCCTCAAGGCTTTCTTGCCAACCTCATAGTCTCTCCTACTTTGGAAGATCAAATTCGTGAGGCACAACTCCTGGATACCATGGTGAAGAAGGTGAAACGTGGTATTGACAAGGGCATTCCCAAATACAAGTGCTATCGCTTGGATGACAAAGACACTCTTTTCTTCGAGGATCGTATTGTGGTTCCTAAAGGCGATCTGAGAAAAGTCATCATGAATGAGGCACACAATTCCCTCCTATCCATTCATCCTGGAAGTACAAAGATGTACCATGACCTCAAGCAGTCGTATTGGTGGACTCGAATGAAGCGAGAAATTGCTCAATTCGTGAATGAATGTGATGTCTGCAGAAGGGTGAAAGGTAACACCAAAGACCAGCTGGTCTCCTCCAACCTCTTGCTATTCCGGAATGGAAGTTTGATCATATCGAGATGGACTTCGTGACTGGTTTTCCTAAGTCCAAGCGTGGAAATGATGCTATCTTCGTTGTCATTGACAAGCTTACTAAAATGGCTCATTTTCTTCTTGTCAAAGAATCTATCACAGCAGCTCAGCTGGCAGAGCTATACACCTCCAGAATTGTCTCCTTGCACGGTATTCCACAATTGATCTCTTCAGACCGTGGAAGCATCTTCACTTCTAAGTTCTGGGACTCCTTTCAAAAGGCCATGGGCACCAACATTCGTTTCAGCACAGCTTTCCATCCTCAAACAAGTGGCCAAGTCGAGCGAGTCAATCAAATCCTTGAAGATATGCTCAGGGCTTGTGTCATTTCCTTTGGCATGAAGTGGGAAGATTGTCTTCCATATGCCGAGTTATCCTACAACAACAGCTTCCAAGCAAGTTCGGGCAAGGCCCCATGCGAAATACTCTATGGCAGAAAGTGCCGTACTCCTCTCAATTGGTCCGAGACAGGTGAACGCCAACTTCTTGGCAACGACTTGATCACAGAAGCCGAAGAAATGTGCAAAGTCATTCGTGAGAATCTCAAAGCCGCGCAATCACGCCAGAAGGGCTATTATGATGACAAGCACCGTGATGTGGCTTTTGAAATCGGAGACCATGTCTACCTCCGCGTCTCTCCAATGAAAGGCACTCGTTGCTTCGGTATCAAAGGGAAGCTTGCCCCTAGATACATGGGTCCTTTCAAGATCATTGGCAAAAGAGGCGATCTCGCCTATCAACTTGAGCTTCCATCCAACTTTGCAAACGTGCACGATGTGTTTCACGTGTCATAGCTTCGCAAGTGCTTCAAGATTCCTGAGCGCACCATCAACTTTGAAGAAATTGACCTCCAAGAAGATCTCTCTTATCATGAGCACCCCGTTGCTATTCTTGAAGAAACCGAACGCAAGACTCGCAGCAAGCCAATCAAATTCCTGAAAGTAAAGTGGTCACACCATTCCGACCGAGAAGCCACCTGGGAGCGCGAGGATCACCTCCGCTCCGAATATCCAGAGTTCTTTCAGTCCTAGATCTCGGGACGAGATCCTCTTGTAGTGGTGGAGTGTTGTAACACCCCGGATGTAACTTTCCATATTTGTAACTCCAACTCTTGCCATTTTCGGATATGTGCTATGATATACCCTCCATGGTTGGGTTTTGTTTTCGTTTTGCATTTTTTCCATGTCATGCATCTCATATCATGTCATCATGTGCATCTCATTTGCATACGTGTTCGTCTCATGATTCCGAGCATTTTCCCCGTTGTCCGTTTTGCAATCCGGCACTCCTATGTTCCCCGGCGCCCCCTTCTACATTTTTCCGTGTGCGGGTGTTGAACATTCTCGGAATGGACCGAGCCTTGCCAAGTGGCCCTAGTATAGCACCGGTAGACCACCTGTCAAGTTTCGGGTCATTTGGAGTTCGTTTGGTACTCCAACGGTTAACCGCACTCTCGCAAAGGCCTCTTTTAAGTTGCAGCCCAACAACCCTCCAAAACAGCCCAATAACCCATCTAACTCCCTTCCATGCTCTCGGTCGTTCGATCACGATCGTGTGGGCGAAAACGGCACTCCATTTGGAGCCTCCTAGCTCCCTCTACCTCTATATATAGACCCCTTCCCCGAATTCACGGGCAAACCCTAAAAAATCCCTCTCCACGCTGCCGGGCACGTCCGGATCGGATCGACGCCCGTCCGCCAGGCCAGCGCGAATCGGGCTCGCCACATGGCGCCGCCACCAGCCCAGCCGCCTGACCCGCTGAGCCCAGCCAGCCGCCCTCCCCCGCCTCTCCGTGGCAGCGCCTCCGCCCGGCCTCGGCCAACCTTGCCGCCCGCCGCCGCCGCTAGCCCGCCTCCGGCCCGCCTCCGCGCCGCCTCGCCGCCCGGCAGCGCCACAGCCAGCGCCGACATCCGCCCGCCGGTCCCGGCTCCGGCCGCGCCCGACCCCGCGGCGTCCTCCTCCGCGAAACTCCGCTCCGGCCGGCGAACCTCGAGCTCCCCGATCCGGATCCATATCCAAAACCGATGGTTGACTTTCCCCGACCCCCGTTTTTCGTGCAAGTCTTATTCTGTGATATTTTTGTGGCATCTTCATCGCATCACATCTCCGCACCCGTGGCTCCGTTTTGGGTGTGTAGCATATCAAATTGTTCGTCTCGAATAGTAGATCATTTCATCTCATTGCATCATTTTCATTTGAGGTCATCTTGATGCCCGAAATGCTGTTGGAAGAGGGCTATGTGATGTTAGTTTTGTTTCTTAACAGAACTTGCACTTTTATCATTTTTGCCATGATTAATGTGGGCACCATATGAACTTGAGTCCTACATGTGTGTTGAACTATGCCATGCCATCTTTCCAGGGGTGTATGCCATGTATTTGTGAGTTATGTGGTGACTAGAACAAGCATGCAAACTAGGGATGTTAATGTTGCTGATTTCAGGAACTTGGTGATTTCACTAAGTCATGTCCTGCTATTATTTTTATGCCATGTGTTCATGTTGTTTCAGAGAGATCTATGCCCATTTTGAGCATGATCAGTAAGCGTGTTTTGAACATATGGATGTGCTCTATCCATCCATTCCTTTGTTGGCATCTATGGAGTAGTCTAGCATGTCATTTTCGTGCTCTACTTTTGCTTCAAAATGTTTCCTGGTAGATTGTTTACATGAGATTCAATTTTCACAAGGTTGATGTAGTTGAACCGTGTATGCTATGATGTTGTTCTTGCCATGTATAGCTTCTATGCCATGTCCTCTTGATGGGTGTATGCTTAGTTTATCATGAGATGCTCTGTAGTGAGTGCATCGAGCTCACGAACATGCCAACTTGTTATCTGTTTTTGCCATGTCCAGTTTTTCTGCTAAGTCTGAGATCTGTAATAAAACTTGCTATGTTTACATGGGTGCCATCATTTCTTCTGGTCCTTTTTGGCTTATGGTCAGTAAGGGACTTTTGATCTATGCTTTGAGTAGATTCCTGCCATGTCTTGTTTTGCTATTATAAGTTCCTGTAGCTTGTTGTTTGCTTGCTCTAAACATGCCTTCCTGATGTTAATTTCTGGCATGCTAGTATTTTCACTAAGTCTGTGAACCTGATAATTTTTGCACTTTCACCATGCTTGTTTGAACATGTTATGATGTGATTTAGCTGTAGCTCAGTGTTCCTCTTTTGTTAAGCATCTCCTGTAGATCACTGCCATATGCTTTTTTTTATGTTGGGGTGCTATAGCATAGTTTCTTGTTGCTTGATAAGTGGCATCGTGCTGTTAAACGCAGATTTGCGTCATTCTTGTTTTGCTTGTCATTTGCAAACCGTGCATCCGATTCCGGTGATCTTTATATCGATTTCAACCGAAATCATCTCATCTTTCCAGCGGCATACTTGGTTTGCCAAGTTGATGCCCGGTACATCATTTTCCTTCCGGAGCACACATATGCATTGCATATCACATCTCGCATAGCATGTCATGTATTGCATCATATTGCTTGTGCATTGCTCCTTGTTTGATTGTTGTTCCATTGCTTGTGTTCTTGCTTTGGGTAGAGCCGGGAGACGAGACGTGTACGAGGAACCTGTTGATAATGCCTACGAGGATCAAGCCTTCGACAACTCTGAGAACCTTGTAGGCAAGATGACCATACCTTCGATATCACTTCTATCTTTGCTTGCTAGATGCTCGCTCTTTGGCTATGCCTATGCTGCGATACCCACCACTTGCTATATCATGCCACCCATATTGCCATGTCAAACCTCTAACCATCCATGTCCTAGCAAACCGTTGATTGGCTATGTTACCGCTTTGCTCAGCCCCTCTTATAGCGTTGCTAGTTGCAGGTGAAGATGAAGTTTGTTCCCTGTTGGAACATGGATATTTTGGGATATCACAATATCTATTGTTTTAATTATTGCATCTATATACTTGGTAAAGGGTGGAAGGCTCGGCCTTATGCCCGTGTTTTGTTCCACTCTTGCCACCCTAGTTTCCGTCATACCGTGTTATGTTCCTTGATTTTATGCTCAGACGCGGTTGGGTGATTTATGGGACCCCTTAACAGTTCGCTTTGAATAAAACTCTTCCAAAGAAGGCCCAACTTTAGTTTTACCATTTGCCACCTATACCCTTTTTTCCTTGGGTTTCGCGAGCCGAGGGTCATCTTTATTTTAGCCCCCGGCCGGTGCTCCTTCGAGTCTTTGGTCCAACCCGAGCGATGTCCGGCGCCTTTGGGCAACCAGGTCTATGCCAACCCGACGTCTGGCTCATCTGGTGTGCCCTGAGAACGAGATATGTGCAGCTCCTATCGGGATTTGTCGGCACTTCGGGTGGCTTTGCTGGTCTAGTTTTACCATTGTTGAAATGTCATGCGAACCGGGATTCCGAGACTGATCGGGTCTTCCCGGGAGAAGGTTTATTCCTTCGTTGACCGTGAGAGCTTGTGATGGGCTAAGTTGGGACACCCTGCAGGTATTATCTTTCAAAGCCGTGCCCGCGTTATGAGGCAGATGGGAATTTGTTAATGTCCGTTGTAGAAAACCGAAGTTGACCTTAATTAAAATACATCAACCGTGTATGTAACCGTGATGGTCTCTTCTCGTGGAGTCCGGAAGTGAACACGATGTTGGAGTTATGTTTGACGCAGGTTGCTTTAGGATCACTTCTTGATCGCTACTAGCTTCACGACCGTGCCTTGCTTCTCTTCTCGCTCTCTTTTGCGATCGTAGCCACCATATATGCTAGTCGCTTGTCGCAGCTCCACGTCATTACACCAGCCTTCCCTTAAGATTAAATAGTCTTGATCTCGCGGGTGTGAGATTGCTGAGTCCCGTGGCTCATGATTCTACCAAAACAGATGCGGTACGGTGATGCCAAAGCAGATGGCGCAACTGAGCTGAAGTGGGAATTTTATGAGGCCCTTGGTCGTTACTATGTTTCATTTCCAGACGATCAGTAGTGTAGCCCAGTTGGGGCGATCGGGCATCTGTGTTGCATTTGGGGTAGTCTTCTTTTATTTTGGTTCCGTAGTCGGACCTTGATTGTAAACAGGATGATGGATGTTTATTTATGTATTGTGTGAAGTGGCGACTGTAGCCAACTATGTATCTCTTTTCCCTTATGTATTACATGGGTTGTGCGAAGATTACCTCACTTGCGACATTGCTTTCAATGCGGTTATGCCTCTAAGTCGTGCTTTGACACGTGGGAGATATAGCCGCATCGAGGGCATTACATTCGTCATCAACACTCACAGTTTTGGCCGATTCTGGCCCAATTCGTGGACTATTACTCACCGTTTTGGGGCCCCAAAGCAATTTCCATGGTGGTCAAACCCCAAGGTGTGCTTACGTCTCGGTCATCAACACTCACCGTTTTGGCCGATTCTGACCCGGTTCATGGACTGTTACTCACTTTTTTGGAGTCCCTGAGTGATTTCCACAATTAACGAACCCCGGGGTGCGTTTACATGTCGGTCATCAACACTCACAGTTTTGGACGATTCTGGCCCGTTTTGTGGACTATTACTCACTGTTTTGATGGTCCTGGAGTGATTTCCACGATTAATGAACCCCGGGGTGCCTTTACGTGTCGGTCATCAACAATTACAGTTTATGCCGATTCTGGCCCGTTTCTTTGTATTACTCACGATTTTGGGGTCCCAAAGCGATTTCCACGATTGACGAAGCCCGGGGTGCGTTTACGTGTCGGTCATCAACACTCACAGTTTTGGCAGATTCTGGCCCGTTTCGTGTCTTTTACTCATTGTTTTGGGGTCCCGGAGTGATCTCCACGACTAACAAACCCCGGGGTGCATTTACGTGTCGGTCATCAACACTCACAGTTTTGGCCGATTTTGGCCCGTTTCGTGGGCTATTACTCACTGTTTTGTGGTCCCGGAATGATTTCAACACTCACGGTTTGTCGATTATGAGCCGTTTCGTGGACTATTACTCACCATTTTTTGGTCCCAAAGCGATTTCTATTGTTGTCGAACCCCAAGGTGTGCTTACGTGTTGGTCATCAAGACTCGCAGTCTGGGCCGATTCTGCCCGTTTCATGGACTATTACTCACTGTTTTGGGGACCCGGAGTGATTTCCATAATTGACGAACCCCGGGGTGCGTTTATGTGTCTGTCATCAACACTCATAGTTTGGCCGATTATGGCCCGTTTCATGGACTATTACTCACCGTTTTGGGGCCCCAAAGCGATGTCCATGGTGGTCGAACCCCAAGGCGTGCTTGCGTGTCGGTCATCAACACTCACAGTTTTGGCCAATTCTGGCCCGTTTCGGGGAATATTACTCACTGTTTTGGGGTCCCGGAGTGATTTCCACGATTAACAATCCCCGAGGTGTGTTTACATGTCGGTCATCAACACTCACTGTTTTGGCCGATTCTGGCCCGTTTCATGCACTATTACTCACTGTTTTGTGGTCCCGGAGTGATTTCCACGATTAACAAACCCCAGGGTGCCTTTACCTGTCGGTCATCAACACTCACAGTTTTGGCCGATTCTGAGCCGTTTCATGGACTATTACTCACTGTTTTTTGGTCCCAAAGCGATTTCCACTGTTGTTGAACCCCAAGGAGTGCTTACGTGTTGGTCGTCAAGACTTGCAGTCTGGGCTGATTCTGGCCCGTTTCTTGGACTATTACTCAGTTTTGGGGTCCCGAAGTGATTTCCACGATTGACGAACCCAGGGTACGTTTACGTGTCGGTCATCAACACTCACAACTTTGGCCGATTCTGGTCCGTTTCATGCACTATTACTCACTATGGTGGGGTCCGAGAGAGTTTTCCACGATTGATGATCTCCGAGGTGCGTTTACGTGTGAGTCGTCAACACTCATAGTTTTGGCCAATCCTGACCCGTTTCATGGATTATTACTCACCGTTTTGGGGTCTCGAATCGATTTCCATGGTTGTTGAACTCCAACGTGTACTTACGTGTCAGTCATCAACACTCGCAGTTTTGGCCGATTTTGGCCCGTTACTTGCACTATTGATAACTGTTTTGGGGTCCCAAAGCGATTTCCATGACTGACGATCCCCGGGGTGCGTTTACGTGTCTGTCATAAACACTCATAGTTGTGGACAATTCTAACCCGTTTCGTGGACTATGATTCACCGTTTGGGGGTCTCGAAGCGATTTCCATAGTTGTTGAACCCCAAGGTGCGCTTACGTGTCGGTCATCATAACTCATAGTTTTGGCCGATTCTGGCCCGTTTCATGGACTATTACTCACTGTTTTGGGGTCCCGGAGTGATTCCACGATTAACGAACTCCGGGGTGCGTTTACGTGTCGGTTATCAACGGTCACAGTTTTGGCAGATTCTGGCCTGTTTTCGTGGACTATTACCCATTGTTTTGGGGTCTCGGAATGATTTCCAAGATTAACAAACCCCAGGGTGCGTTTACGTGTCGGTCATCAACACTTACAGTTTTGGCCGATTTTGGCCCGTTTCGTGGGCTATTACTCACTGTTTTGTGGTCCCGGAATGATTTCAACACTCGCGGTTTGTCGATTCTGAGCCGTTTCGTGGACTATTACTCACCATTTTTTTGGTCCCAAAGCGATTTCTATTGTTGTCGAACCCCAAGTTGTGCTTACGTGTTGGTCGTCAAGACTCGCAGTCTGGGCCGATTCTGCCCGTTTCTTGGACTATTACTCAGTTTTGGGGTCCCAAAGTGATTTCCACGATTGACGAACCCCAGGTGCGTTTACGCGTCCGTCATCAACACTCACAACTTTGGCCGATTCTGGTCCGTTTGATGCACTATTACTCACTGTTTTGGGGTCCCACAGCGATTTCCACGATTGACAATCCCCGGGGTGTGTTTACATGTCCGTCATCAACACTCATAGTTTTGGTCAATTCTGACCCGTTTCGTGGACTATTACTCATTGTTTTGAGACCCAAATTGATTTCCATGGTTGTTGAACCCCAAGGTGCATTTACGTGTCGGTCATCAACACTCGCAGTTTTGGCTGATTCTTTCCCGTTTCTTGGACTATTACTCACTGTTTTGGGGTCCCGGAGTGATTTCCATAATTGACGAACCCCGGGGTGCGTTTATTTGTCTGTTATCAACACTCACAGTTTGGCCGATTATGGCCCGTTTCATGGACTATTACTCACCGTTTTGGGGCCCCAAAGCGATGTCCATGGTGGTCGAACCCCAAGGCGTGCTTGCGTGTCGGTCATCAACACTCACAGTTTTGGCCAATTCTGGCCCGTTTCGGGGAATATTACTCACTGTTTTGGGGTCCCGGAGTGATTTCCACGATTAACAATCCCCGAGGTGCGTTTACATGTCGGTCATCAACACTCACAATTTTGGCCGATTCTGGCCCGTTTCATGCACTATTACTCACTGTTTTGTGGTCCTGGAGTGATTTCCCCGATTAACAAACCTCAGGGTGCCTTTACCTGTCGGTCATCAACACTCACAGTTTTGGCCGATTCTGAGCCGTTTCATGGACTATTACTCACCGTTTTTTGGTCCCAAAGCGATTTCCACTTTTGTCGAACCCCAAGGAGTGCTTATGTGTTGGTCGTCAAGACTTGCAGTCTGGGCTGATTCTGGCCCGTTTCTTGGACTATTACTCAGGTTTGGGGTCCCGAAGTGATTTCCACGATTGACGAACCTAGGGTACGTTTACGTGTCGGTCATCAACACTCACAACTTTGGCCGATTCTGGTCTATTTCATGCACTATTACTCACTATGGTGGGGTCCGAGAGAGTTTTCCACGATTGATAATCTCCGAGGTGCGTTTACGTGTCAGTCGTCAACACTCACAGTTTTGGCCAATCCTGACCCCTTTCATGGATAATTACTCACCGTTTTGGGGTCTCGAATCGATTTCCATGGTTGTTGAACTCCAACGTGTACTTACGTGTCAGTCATCAACACTCGCAGTTTTGGCCGATTTTGGCCCGTTACTTGCACTATTGATAACCGTTTTGGGGTCCCAGAGCGATTTCCATGATTGACGATCCCCGGGGTGCGTTTACGTGTCTGTCGTCAACACTCATAGTTTTGGACAATTCTAACCCGTTTCGTGGACTATGATTCACCGTTTGGGGGTCTCGAAGCGATTTCCATAGTTGTTGAACCCCAAGGTGCGCTTACGTGTCGGTCATCATAACTCATAGTTTTGGCCGATTCTGGCCCGTTTCATGGACTATTACTCACTGTTTTGGGGTCCCGGAGTGATTCCACGATTAACAAACTCCGGGGTGCGTTTACGTGTCGGTTATCAACGGTCATAGTTTTGGCAGATTCTGGCCTGTTTTTGTGGACTATTACCCATTGTTTTGGGGTCTCGGAATGATTTCCAAGATTAACAAACCCTGGTGTGCGTTTACGTGTCGGTCATCAACACTCACAGTTTTGGCCGATTCTGTCCCTTTTCATGGACTATTACTTACCGTTTTGGGGGCCCAAAGCGATTTCCATGATGGTCAAACCCCGAGGTGTGCTTACGTGTCGGTCATCAACAATTGCAGTTTGGGCCGATTCTGGCCCGTTTCTTGGACTATTACTCACCATTTTGGGGTCCCGAAGCGATTTCCACGATTGACGAACCCCGAGGTGCGTTTACATATCGGTCATCAACACTCACAGTTTTGGCAGATTCTGGCCCGTTTCGTGAACTATTACTCATTGTTTTGGGGTCCCGGAGTGATTTCCACGATTAACACATCCTGGGGTGCGTTTACGTGTCTTTCATCAACACTCATAGTTTTGGCCGATTCTAGCCCGTTTCATGGACTATTACTCACCGTTTTGGGGCCGCAAAGCGATTTCCATGGTGGTCGAACCCCCAGGTGTGCTTACGTGTCGGTCATCAACACTCATTGTTTTGGCCGATTCTGGCTCGTTTCCTGGACTATTACTAAATGTTTTGGGGTTCCGGAGTGATTTCCATGATTAACAAACCCCGGGGTGCATTTAAGTGTCGGTCATCAACACTCACAATTTTTGCCGATTCTGGCCCGTTTCGTGGACTATTACTCACTATTTTGGGGGTCCTGGAGTGATTTCCACGATTAACGAACCCCATGGTGCCTTTACGTGTCGGTCATCAATTGCAGTTTGGGCCGATTCTGGCCCGTTTCTTTGACTATTACTCACTATTTTGGGGTCCCGTAGTGATTTCTACGATTGACGAACCCCGGGGTGAGTTTAAGTGTCTGTCATCAACGCTCATAGTTTTGGCAGATTCTGTCCCATTTCGTGGACTATTACTGATTGTTTTGGGGTCCCGGAGTGATTTCCACGATTAACAAACCCCGGGGTGCATTTACGGGTCGGTCATCAACACTCACTGTTTTGGCCGATTCTGGCCCGTTTCATGGACTATTACTCACTGTTTTGGGGTCCTTGAGTGATTTCCATGATCAATGAACCCCGGGGTGCCTTTACGTGTCGGTCATCAACACTCATGGTTTTGGCCGATTCTGAGCTGTTTCATGGACTATTACTCACCTTTTTTTGGTCCCAAACTGATTTTCATTGTTGTCAAACCCCAAGGTGTGCTTACATGTTGGTCGTCAAGACTCGCAGTCTGGGCTGATTCTGGCCCGTTTGTTGGACTATTACTCAGTTTTGGGGTCCCGAAGTGATTTCCACGATTGACGAACCCGAGGATGCGTTTACGTGTCGGTCATCAACCGTGACACCCCAAAATTTTGACCTTGTTTTATTAATTAAAATTTTTCCAGGAAATTAAAACTTTTATTTTCTGGGCTCCCTTTTTATTTTTGAACCCTTTTTCTCCCTTGCTATTATGGAGTTTTCCCCATAGTGAAAACTTTTCAAATATGTTATTGGACTTGTTTAACCTCTCAAGAAAAACTTTTCTTTTATTAGTAGAACTAATTACATAATTAATTTGCTTGATCCTTATTTTCTTGAAAAATGGTTTTCCAAAGTTATATGGCCATATTTGAACTACAACCATTTGATAAATTCACTTAAAATTCCAACCAAAATTTGGAGATGTCAGGTGATGTTTTTAAATCACTTTTATGCAAAAATATCTTTTATTCATGAAATATTTTGAGCTCTACACCCATTTTTCTTCTCTGGTCCAGTGGGCAATTTTTGCACTGCAACTCATTTAAATACTTCTTTGTAGCCTCCACCAAAATTATGGGATGCTGGTAGTAGCTTATGATTCAGCTTTATGCAAAAATCCAGTGATGTTCTTTGAAAAATTTGAGTGAATCATCCTCATCTTCATTCTGGTGCACCTTGGTGATTTGTACTGCAACCATCTTCTAACTTGCTCCTTTACCCTTGAGATTTCTCCTGCTTGTAGTGCTCCTTGCCAAACCCTTAAGTACAGGAGAGTGGATCCATTGGATGATTCTAAGTGCTTGCAATAATGCCCTCTTCTTTCTGTCAAAAACTGAAGTTTTGCACAACTTGCACTAACAAGTTTCTCCTTTTAACAAACTAACCTCACCACCCTCTCATGCATCCAAGGAGACACTGATCTGGAGAATTTGGCCACTCCAAGAAAAGCCTAGGTACATGTGGCATTTCGTCAAACACCCTGAGTGCATAGCCAGATTTGGCATGATTTCAAGTTTACATTGTGAACTTGAGCCCCTGACCTATCCACCATGTCCCTTGATCCCCTTGCTAACCCTAAACTAGTCGTGTTACTTTCCAGCCCCGCTCAAGCACTCTAGGCTACCCTGGCATTTCGTCGTACACGTCCCGGGCCGCCGCGTCCCGCCCCACACTCGTTCCGGACCTTGGCCAACAGCAGCTAGCGCCACGTATCCTCTTGCACCGCCACGCACCCCGACCACCCCTGGCACCCCACACCGCCACCGTCAGGGCGGCCGTGGCGGCTAGCTGACGGCCGCATGCAGGCCCCGGCCGTGTCGGCGCCACCCGAGCCACCCCCGCTTGCCAGCTCGCCCTGGAGTAGTGCCCCGCTCGTCCGCTAGCTCCTGCCGCCATCCTCAGCCCCGCCATGTCCCCCTGCTGCTACAGAACGTCGGTCACCGGCGATCTTATCCCCACCACCGCGGAGCCGACCTCGTCGCGCTATAAATAGGAGGCCCAAGCTCATCTGGGCACGCAGGCGGCCTCAGTCCACTCCTCCAGTTCCCCCCATGGCAACCAATCGACCCGTGGAGGCCGTCTTCTTCCTCTCCGGCAACTCCAGCCGCCGCCGCTGTCTCGACCACTCCGGCACCACCAGAGCCTCCCCCTCTCCACTCTCACCATTAGAAGCTCTCTCTTCCTCCCCTGAACCCTTCCCCCTGCTCAACTTCGATCGGGAACCACCGCAGCCCCAAAACCACTCTACTCCCGAATGACTCCTCCGCCGTGAAGCTCGCCGCCGGCAGCTCACTCCGACCCCGCCGACCCAACGACCACCAGGAGGACCGCCCCGGTCTTGCGGATCCATCCCGACCCTCTGGAGCCCGTGGGGAGCCGCCGTTCGCTGGTGTTGATCGCCGTTGCCTCGCCGCCGTTCGGCGGAGGAGAGGAGGGAGATAGATCGTCAAGCGACCAAGGGCCCCTGGACCCACTGTCAGAGACCCAGCCCCGCCTCCACGTGTTTTAAGTAGAAGTGTGAAACCCCAAGTACTTAACCCTACTTAGAAAGCGTATTCTTGACTGAAACATTTTCTTTTTGTTTTATTATTAAAAACAGATTTTTTGACCAAAGCTTTGACTGGCTATAACTTTGAAAATATAACTCCAAATGAATTGATTCTTTTTCCTACATCTCTCAAATTTTGTCTATTTTATTTTAAGTTTTATTTGAAAAAATTTCAAACAACTTTTTTGTGCTGTTTTGAAATCGTGTGTTAATTCCAATATTTTCAAAAGTAGGATTTTGGAGAGAGGCAGAAAACTTTCAAAAGTTTTGGAGAGCACCCCCACCTCTCCACACCTTGAAGGCAAGCATTTTGAACCCTGGCATAATATTTTTGGTGTGTTCATTGACACGTTTATAACACCACCTCATTTTGAAGGACTTGTTATTTCATGTGGTATGATCATTTGCATGGATGCATATTAGTGATTTCCATGCTGTTGGAAATGAACACACTTGTGATGATAATCATCCTCATGTGCCTTGCATGCATGCCGGAAGGAATCCGGGAAAGCCTCTGCCTTGGGTAGGCGTGAGCTTGTCGCCGGTCTCCGTCGGGACGGTTATGTCCGGTATGGCATAGTAAGGTATAATGAGCGGTGATTCTGTTGGTTGAAATATAATTGTTATACATGTCATGCAGGAAATTATAAACCTCCTGAGTCGACCATGGATCGAGTCTTGTTCCAGTAACCCCCACACTTGTTTCGTGCTACCACTTGTTCCTGCCACATGTAGGGTACGGTTTAGTAATTTGTCAACCCCTTTCTAGCACACACCGTACAGAGGGGCCGGGATGAGGGTACCAAGGCCATGGATTAAAGCCAGTCATCCGGTCAGGAGGCATGGGTGTTTCGGTTGTAGCCGAGGGGGACAGCTTCCCCAGTTTTGCACGCGGTATAAATTTTGTGATCCCATGCTAATCGAGGTTGTAGCCTCCCCACTTAGAGTTTTGCTTAACAGTGTCATGGGTGATTCCAGACAGTGGTAAGTTAAGCTGGTGTGTGCAAGTCAGGTGTGTTTTCATTTGAAAGACCATAGACGGAATTAGTCTTGATGGACTAAAGGAATCCGTTACCCGTGGGTAAAGAGTACACCCTCTGCAGAGATTAAACCTATTCGAATAGCCGTGTCCATGGTTAAGGACTACAGTCTGGGTTGGGTCAAGTGTCGGTCTTAGTGTCGGTCTTCGGAGGAGAAATTACTAAACCAGAACTTGGATCATTATTTGTGACTTGTGATGATTATGATGATTATTATTATGGACTAACCCCTTTATATTATTTGAAGTATTGAGTATCCCTGGGACGGTTCTACCTCCTGGATATTCATTGTGATTATTTTTCTTATAAGCCCTTTATGTGGTGTTGCTCAGACGCCCGACTGTGGTATGCTTGTTAACTTTTTATAAGCCCTTTATGTGGTGTCGCTCAGACGCCCGACTGTGGCATGCTTGTTATTTTCTTTATAAGCCCTTTATGTGGTGTCACTCAGACGCCCGACTATGGCATGTTTGTTATTTTCTTATAAGCCCTTTATGTGGTGTCGCTCAGACGCCCGATTGTGGCATGCTTGTTATTTTCTTTATAAGCCCTTTATGTGGTGTCACTTAGACGCCCGACTGAGGCATGCTTCATATGATGGCCCTTTCGAGGCGTCACTTCAGACACCCGATCGGTGCATGTTAATGCTACCCCATTATTGCATATTCATGTTGCATATAAATAACTTGCTTGCATGCACCAGAGATTTTATTTTATGACTGACGATGTGATCATAGAATATTTCAGCGCATGATTATCATTTATATTATACCCGTGTTCATAATGTTTGCGAGTACATTCAAAGTACTCACTGGCTTGTCCCTGGCTATTGTCTTGGCCAGATTTCCTGCACGGAGAGGAGCATTGTGACGACAGCCCCAGAACCTAAGCAACGGTGATAGCAGCCTCGTGAAAATAGGAGTTAACCTGGTTAGCTGTTCCTGTTGGGAAATGGAGTCCCATAGACACCGATGATCCACAAACCGCTTCCGCCATCAACGACTAGAAACCATTTGTTGTACTTGCAGGCCAGAATGGTCTTGTACTACATATTTTGTATTTTTCTTGGAATTTCTGTATCAATTTGGTGCCTCATCAGCTAACAGTAATCCTGGGGCTGGTGAACACAACGGCCATTTTCTGGAAATTAATACTCGGAAAACCGGTCGTGACATCAACACTCACAACTTTGGCCTATTATGGTCCGTTTCATGCACTATTACTCACTATCTTGGGGTCCGAGAGCGTTTTCCACGATTGAGTATCCCCGGGGTGCGTTTACGTGTCCAAATAACAACACTCGTAGTTTTGGCTAATTCTGTCCTGTTTCATGGAACATTACTGACCGTTTCGGAGTCCCGAATCGATTTCCATGGTTGTTGAATCCAAGGTGTACTTACCTGTCGGTCATCAACACTCATAATTTTGGCCGATTCTGGCCCGTTTCTTGCACTATTGATAACGTTTTGGGGTCCCAAATCGATTTCCACGATTGACGATCCCCGGGCGTTTACGTGTCTGTCGTCAACACTCACAGTTTTGGACAATTCCGACCCGTTTCATGGACTATTACTCACCGTTTTGGGGTCCCGAATCGATTTCCATAGTTGTTGAACCCCAAGATGCGCTTACGTGTCGGTCATCATAACTCATAGTTTTTGCCGATTCTGGCCCGTTTCATGGACTATTACTCATTGTTTTGGGATCCCGAAGTGATTTCCACGATTAACAAACCCCGACGTGCGTTTACGTGTCGGTCATCAGCACTCACAGTTTTCGCCGATTCTGTCCAGTTTCGTGGACTATTACTCACCATTTTGGGGCCCCAAAGCGATTTCCATGGTGGTCAAACCCCAAGGTGTGCTTACGTCTCGGTAATCAACAATTGCAGTTTGGGCCGATTCTGGGCCGATTCTTGGACTATTACTCACCGTTTTGGGGTCCTGAAGCGATTTCCACGATTGACGAACCCTGGGGTGCGTTTACATATCGGTCATCAACACTCACAGTTTTGGCAGATTCTGGCCCGTTTCATGGACTATTACTCATTGTTTTCGGGTCCCGGAGTGATTTCCACGATTAACAAACCCTGGGGTGCGTTTACGTGTCTGTCGTCAACACTCACAATTTTGTCCGATTCTGGCCCGTTTCGTGGACTATTACTCACTATTTTGGGGGTCCTGGAGTGATTTTCACGATTAACGAACCCCGGGGAGCCTTTATGTGTCGGTCAGCAATTGCAGTTTGGGCCGATTCTGGCCCGTTTCTTTGACTATTACTCACCGTTTTGGGGTCCCAAAGAGATTTCCACGACTTACGAACCCTGGGGTGTGTTTACGTGTCGGTCATATACACTCACAATTTTGGCAGTTTCTGGCCCGTTTCGTGGACTATTACTCATTGTTTTGGGGTCCCGCGATGATTTCCACGATTAACAAACCCTGGCGTGCGTTTACGTGTCGGTCATCAACACTCACAATTTTCGTAGATTCTGGCCCGTTTCACGGACTATTGCTCATTGTTCTAGGGTCCCAGAGTAATTTCCACGATTAACAAACCCCGCGGTGCGTTTACGTGTCTGTCATCAACACTCACAGTTTTGGACGATTCTGGCCCGTTTCGTGGACTATTATTCTCCGTTTTGGGGCCCCAAAGCGATTTCCATGGTGGTCGAACCCCAAGGTGTGCTTACGTGTCGGCCATCAACACTCACAGTTTTGGCCGATTCTGGCCCGTCTCGTGGACTATTACTCACTGTTTGGGGTGCCGGAGTGATTTCCACAATTAACAAACCCCATGGTGCATTTATGTGTCGGTCATTAACACTCCCAGTTTTGGCTGATACTGGCCTGTTTTGTGGACTATTACTCACTGTTTTGGGGTCCCGGAGTGAATTCCACGATTAACGAACCCCGGGGTGCCTTTACGTGTTGGTCATCAACAGTCACGGTTTTTGTCGATTCTGATCCGTTTCATGGACTATTACTCACCGTTTCTTTTGGTCCCAAAGCGATTTCCATTGTTGTCGAACCCTAAGGTGTGCTTACGTGTTGGTCATCAAGACTCGCAGTCTCGGCAGATTCTGGCCCGTTTCTTGGTCTATTACTCAGTTTTGGGGTCCCGATGTGATTTCCACGATTGACGAACCCCAGGTGCGTTTACATCTCGGTCATCAACACCCACAACTTTGGCCGATTCTGATCCGTTTCCTCGACATTACTCACTGTTTTGGGGTCCCACAAGAATTTCCACAATTGACGATCCCTGGGGTGCTTTTACGTGTCCGTCGTCAACACTCACAGTTTTGGCCAATTCTGACCCGGTTCGTGGACTATTACTCACCGTTTTGAGACCCGAGTCGATTTCCATGGTTGTTGAACCCCAAGGTGCACTTAAGTGTCGGTCATCAACACTCGCAGTTTTGGCCGATTCTGGCCCATTTCTTGGACTATTACTCACTGTTTTGGGGCCCCGGAGTGATTTCCATAATTGACGAACCCCGGGGTGCGTTTACGTGTTGCTCGTCAACACTCGCGGTTTTTGTCGATTCTGGCCCGTCTCGTGGACTATTACTCACCGATTGGGGGTCCTGAAGCGATTTCCACAGTTGTTGAACCCCAAGGTGCGCTTACCTGTCGGTCATCATAACTCATAGTTTTGGCCGATTCTGGCCCATTTCATGGACTATTACTCACTGTTTTGGGGTCCCGGAGTAATTCCCCGATTAACGAACCCCTGGGTGCGTTTACATGTCGGTCATCAGCGCTCACAGTTTGGTCAGATTCTAGCCCTTTTCGTGGACTATTACTCATTGTTTTGGGGTCCCGGAGTGATTACCATGATTAACAAACCCAACGTGCGTTTACGTGTTGGTCATCAACACTCACTGCTTTGGCCGATTCTGGCCCGTTTCGTGGACTATTACTCACTGTTTTGGGGTCCCGGTGTGATTTCCATGATTAACATTCCCCGGGGTGCGTTTACATGTCGGTTATCAACACTCACAGTTTTGGCCGATTCTGGCCCGTTTCATGGACTATTACTCACTGTTTTGGGGTCCCGGAGTGATTTCCATGATTAACAAAGCCAGGGTGCCTTTACCTGTCGGTCATCAACACTCACAGTTTTGGCCGATTCTGAGCCATTGCATGGACTATTACTCACCGTTTTTTGGTCCCAAAGCGATTTCCATTGTTGTCGAACCCCAAGATATGCTTACGTGTTGGTCGTCAAGACTCGTAGTTTGGGCCGATCCTGGCCTGTTTCTTGGACTATTAATCAGTTTTGGGGTCCCGAAGTGATTTCCACGATTGACAAACCGAGGGTACATTTACGTGTTAGTCATCAACACTCACAACTTTGGCCGATTCTGGTCTGTTTCATGCACTATTACTCACTATCTTGGGGTCCGAGAGCGTTTTCCATGATTGATGATCCCCGGGGTGCGTTTACGTGTCAGTCGTCAACACTCACAGTTTTGGCCCATCCTGACCCGTTTCATGGATTATTACTCACTGTTTTGGGGTCCTGAATCGATTTCCATGGTTGTCGAACTCCAAGGTGTACTTACGTGTCAGTCATCAACACTCACAGTTTTGGCCGATTATGGCCTGTTACGTGTCTGTTGATAACCGTTTTGGGGTCCCAGAGCGATTTCCATGATTGACGATCCCCGGGGTGCGTTTACGTGTCTGTCGTCAACACTCATAGTTTTTGACAATTCCAACCCATTTCGTGGACTATGACTCACCGTTTGGGGGTCTCGAAGCGATTTCCATAGTTGTTGAACCCCAAGGTGCGCTTACGTGTCGGTCATCATAACTCATAGTTTTGGCCGATTCTAGCCCATTTCATGGACTATTACTCACTGTTTTGGGGTCCCGGAGAGATTCCACGATTAACGAAGTCCGGGGTGCGTTTACCTGTCGGTCATCAATGCTCACAGTTTTGGAAGATTCTGGCTTGTTTTCGTGGACTATTACTCATTGTTTTGGGGTCCCGGAATGATTTCCAAGTTTAACAAACCCCGGTGTGCATTTACGTGTCGGTCATCAACACTCAGAGTTTTGGCCGATTCTGTCCCGTTTCATGGACTATTACTCACCGTTTTGGGGCCCCAAAGCGATTTCCATGGTGGTCAAACCCCAAGGCGTGCTTACGTGTCGGTCATCAACAATTGCAGTTTGGGCCGATTATGGCCCGTTTCTTGGACTATTACTCACCGTTTTCGGGTCCCGAACCGATTTCCACGATTGACGAACCCCGGGGTGCGTTTACGTATCGGTCATCAACACTCGCAGTTTTGGCAGATTCTGGCCTGTTTCGTGAACTATTACTCATTGTTTTGGGGTCCCAGAGTGATTTCCACGATTAACAAACCCTGGGGTGCGTTTACGTGTCTTTCATCAACACTCATAGTTTTGGCCAATTCTAGCCCGTTTCGTGGACTATTACTCACCGTTTTGGGGCCCCAAAGCGATTTCCATGGTTGTCAAACCCCAAGGTGTGCATACGTGTCGGTCATCAACACTCACAGTTTTGGACGATTCTGACCCGTTTCGTGGACTATTACTCACCGTTTTGGGGCCGCAAAGCGATTTCCATGGTGGTCGAACCCCAAGGTGTGCTTACATGTCGGTCATCAACACTCATAGTTTTGGCCGATTCTGGCCCGTTTCGTGGACTATTACTAACTGTTTTGGGGTTCCAGAGTGATTTCCATGTTTAACAAACCCCGGGGTGCGTTTACGTGTCGGTCATCAACACTCACAATTTTGGCCGATTCTGGCCCGTTTCATGGACTATTACTTACTATTTTGGGTGTCCTGGAGTGATTTCCACGATTAACGAACCCCGGGGTGCCTTTACGTGTCGATCATCAATTGTAGTTTGGGCCGATTCTGGCCCGTTTCTTTGACTATTACTCACTGTTTTGGTGTCCCGAAGTGATTTCCACGATTGACAAATCCCGGGGTGCGTTTAAGTGTCTGTGATCAACAGTCATAGTTTTGGCAGATTCTGTCCCGTTTCGTGGACTATTACTGATTGTTTTGGGGTCCCGGAGTGATTTCCATGATTAACAAACCATGGGGTGCGTTTACATGTCGGTCATCAACACTCATAGTTTTGGCCGATTCTGGCCTGTTTCATGGACTATTACTCACGTTTTTTTGGTCCCAAACTGATTTTCATTGTTGTCGAACCCCAAGGTGTGCTTACATGTTGGTTGTCAAGACTCACAGTCTGGGCTGATTCTGGCCCGTTTGTTGGACTATTACCCAGTTTTGGGGTCCCGAAGTGATTTCCACGATTGACGAACCCAGGATGCATTTACGTGTCGGTCATCAACACTCACAACTTTGGCCTATTCTAGTCCTTTTCATGCACTATTACTCACTATCTTGGGGTCCGAGAGCGTTTTCCATGATTGAGTATCCCCGGGGTGCGTTTACGTGTCCGTCGTCAACACTCGTAGTTTTGGCTAATTCATCTGTTTAATGGAACATTACTCACCGTTTTGGGGTCCCGAATCGATTTCCATGGTTGTTGAATCCAAGGTGTACTTACCTGTCGTTCATCAACACTCATAATTTTGGCCGATTCTGGCCCGTTTCTTGCACTATTGATAACGTTTTGGGGTCCCAAAGCGATTTCCACGATTGACGATCCCCGGGGTGCGTTTACGTGTCTGTCGTCAACACTCACAGTTTTGGACAATTCCGACCCGTTTCATGGACTATTACTCACCGTTTTGGGGTCCCGAATCGATTTCCATAGTTGTTGAACCCCAAGATGCGCTTACGTGTCGGTCATCATAACTCATAGTTTTGGCCAATTCTGGCCCATTTCTTGGACTATTACTCATTGTTTTGGGGTCTCGAAGTGATTTCCATGATTAACAAACCCCGACGTGCGTTTACGTGTCGGTCATCAACACTCACAGTTTTGGCAGATTCTGGCCCGTTTCATGGACTATTGCTCATTGTTTTATGGTCCCGGAGTGATTTCCACGATTAACAAACCCCGTGGTGCATTTACGTGTTTGTCATCAACACTCACAGTTTTGGACGATTCTGACCCGTTTCGTGGACTATTACTCACCGTTTTGGGGCCGCAAAGCGATTTCCATGGTGGTCGAACCCCAAGGTGTGCTTACATGTCGGTCATCAACACTCATAGTTTTGGCCGATTCTGGCCCGCTTCGTGGACTATTACTAACTGTTTTGGGGTTCGAGTGATTTCCATGTTTAACAAACCCGAAGTGCGTTTACGTGTCGGTCATCAACACTCACAATTTTGGCGATTCGGCCCGTTTCATGGACTATTACTTACTATTTTGGGTGTCTGGGTGATTTCCACGATTAACGAACCCCGGGTGCCTTTACGTGTCGATCATCAATTGTAGTTTGGGCGATTCGCCCGTTTCTTTGACTATTACTCACTGTTTTGGTGTCCCGAAGTGATTTCCACGATTGACAAATCCCGGGGTGCGTTTAAGTGTCTGTGATCAACAGTCATAGTTTTGGCAGATTCTGTCCCGTTTCGTGGACTATTACTGATTGTTTTGGGGTCCCGGAGTGATTTCCATGATTAACAAACCATGGGGTGCGTTTACATGTCGGTCATCAACACTCACAGTTTTGGCCGATTCTGGCCTGTTTCATGGACTATTACTCACGTTTTTTTGGTCCCAAACTGATTTTCATTGTTGTCGAACCCCAAGGTGTGCTTACATGTTGGTTGTCAAGACTCACAGTCTGGGCTGATTCTGGCCCGTTTGTTGGACTATTACTCAGTTTTGGGGTCCCGAAGTGATTTCCACGATTGACGAACCCAGGATGCGTTTACGTGTCGGTCATCAACACTCACAACTTTGGCCTATTCTAGTCCTTTTCATGCACTATTACTCACTATCTTGGGGTCCGAGAGCGTTTTCCATGATTGAGTATCCCCGGGGTGCGTTTACGTGTCCGTCGTCAACACTCGTAGTTTTGGCTAATTCTGTCCTGTTTAATGGAACATTACTCACCGTTTTGGGGTCCCGAATCGATTTCCATGGTTGTTGAATCCAAGGTGTACTTACCTGTCGTTCATCAACACTCATAATTTTGGCCGATTCTGGCCCGTTTCTTGCACTATTGATAACGTTTTGGGGTCCCAAAGCGATTTCCACGATTGACGATCCCCGGGGTGCGTTTACGTGTCTGTCGTCAACACTCACAGTTTTGGACAATTCCGACCCGTTTCATGGACTATTACTCACCGTTTTGGGGTCCCGAATCGATTTCCATAGTTGTTGAACCCCAAGATGCGCTTACGTGTCGGTCATCATAACTCATAGTTTTGGCCAATTCTGGCCCATTTCTTGGACTATTACTCATTGTTTTGGGGTCTCGAAGTGATTTCCATGATTAACAAACCCCGACGTGCGTTTACGTGTCGGTCATCAACACTCACAGTTTTGGCAGATTCTGGCCCGTTTCATGGACTATTGCTCATTGTTTTATGGTCCCGGAGTGATTTCCACGATTAACAAACCCCGTGGTGCATTTACGTGTTTGTCATCAACACTCACAGTTTTGGACGATTCTGACCCGTTTCGTGGACTATTAGTCACCGTTTTGGGGCCCCAAAGTGATTTCCATGGTGGTCGAACCCCAAGGTGTGCTTACGTGTCGGCCATCAACACTCACAGTTTTGGCCGATTCTGGCCCGTCTCGTGGACTATTACTCACTATTTGGGGTGCCCGAGTGATTTCCACAATTAACGAACCCCAGGGTGCGTTTACGTGTCGGTCATTAACACTCATAGTTTTGGCCGATACTGGCCTGTTGCGTGGACTATTACTCATTGTTTTGGGGTCCCGGAGTGATTTCCATGATTAACGAACCCCGGGGTGCCTTTACGTGTTGGTCATCAACACTCATGGTTTTTGTCGATTCTGAGCTGTTTCGTGGACTATTACTCACCGTTTCTTTTGGTCCCAAAGCGATTTCCGTTGTTGTCGTACCCCAAGGTGTGCTTACGTGTTGGTCATCAAGACTCGCAGTCTGGGCCGATTCTGGCCCGTTTCATGGTCTATTACTCAGTTTTGGGGTCCCGAAGTGATTTCCACGATTGACGAACCCCAGTTGCGTTTACTGTTGGGGAACGTAGCAGAAATTCAAAAAATTTCAACGCAACACCAGGATCAATCTACGGAGTCATCCAGCAATGAGGGAAGGAGAGTGCATCTACATACCCTTGTAGATCACTAAGCGGAAGCGTTCAAGTGAACGGGGTTGATGGAGTCGTACTCGTTGTGATCCAAATCACCGATGATCCTAGTGCGAGCAGACGGCACCTCGGCGTTCAACACACATGCAGCCGGTGGCGTCTCCCATGCCTTGATCCAGCAAGGAGAGAGGAGAGGTTGGGAAGATTCCGTCCAGCAGCAAAGACAATGGCATGGTGGTGATGGAGGCGTGGCAATCCAGCGAGGCTTCGCCAAGCACCGCGAGACAAGGAGAAAGAGAGGTAGGGCTGCGCCGGGAGAGGTGGAAACTCTTGTATGGCAGCCCAGAACCTCAAGTATATATAGGGAGAGGGAGGGTGCGCCCCTCTAGGGTTCCCACCCCAGGGGTGCAGCAGCCCCAAACCCATCTAGGGTGGCGGCCAAGGGGAGAGGGAAACTTGCCCCCAAGCAAGGTGGAGGAGCCCTCCCAAACCCTAGGCGATTGGGCCCTTGTTAGGGGCGCACCAGCCCACAGGGGCTGGTCCCTCCCACACTTGGCCCACGCAGCCCTCTGGGGCAGTGGCCCCACTTGAGTGAACCCACGACCCTCCCATGGTCCCAAAGACATTACCGATAACACCAGAAACTTTTCCGGTGACCAAAACAGGACTTCCCATATATAAATCTTTACCTCCGGACCATTCCGAAACTCCTCGTGACGTCCGGGATCTCATCCGGGACTCCGAACAACATTCGGTAACCACGTATATCTATTCCCTATAAGCCTAGCGTCATCGAACCTTAAGTGTGAGACCCTACGGGTTCGGGAGACACATAGGCATGACCGAGACAACCCTCCGAACAATAACCAACAGCGCGATCTGGATACCCATGTTGGCTCCCACATGTTCCACGATGATCTCATCGTATGGACCACGATGTCGAGGATTTCAATCAATCCCGTATTCAATTCCCTTTGTCTAGCGGTATTGTACTTGCCCGAGATTCGATCGTCGGTATCCCGATACCTTGTTAAATCTCGTTGTCGGCAAGTCTCTTTACTCGTTCCGTAACACATCATCCCGTGATCAACCCCTTGGTCACATTGTGCACATTATGATGATGTCCTACCGAGGGGGCCCAGAGATTCCTCTCCGTCACACGGATTGACAAATCCCAGTCTCGATTCGTGCCAACCCAACAGACACTTTCGGAGATACCCGTAGTGTACCTTTATAGCCACCCAGTTACGTTGTGATGTTTGGTACACCCAAAGTATTCCTACGGTATCCGGGAGTTGCACAATCTCATGGTCAAAGGAAATGATACTTGACATTAGAAAAGCTTTAGCATACGAACTACACGATCTTTGTGCTAGGCTTAGGATGGGTCTTGTCCATCACATCATTCTCCTAATGATGTGATCCCGTTATCAACGACATCCAATGTCCATGGTCAGGAAACCGTAACCATCTATTGATCAACGAGCTAGTCTACTAGAGGCTTACTAGGGACATGGTGTTTTCTATGTATCCACACATCTATCTGAGTTTCCTATCAATACAATTATAGCATGGACAATAAACGATTATCATGGACAAGAAAATATAATAATAATAACTAATTTATTATTGCCTCTAGGGCATATTTCCAACAGTCTCCCACTTGCACTAGAGTCAATAATCTAGTTCACATCGCCATGTGATTAACACTCATAGGTCACATCGCCATGTGACCAACATCCAAAGAGTTTACTAGTGTCACTAAACTAGTTCACATCATCATGTGATTAAGACTCAATGAGTTCTGTGGTTTGATCATGTTTTGCTTGTGAGAGAGGTTTTAGTCAACGGGTCTGCAACATTCAGATCCGTATGTACTTTGTAAATCTCTAGGTCATATTGTAAATGCTGCTTCCACGCTCCACTTGGAGCTATTCCAAAAGGTTGCTCCACTATACATATCCGGTTTGCTACTCAGAGTCATTCGGATAGGTGTTAAAGCTTGCATCAACGTAACCCTTTACGCCGAACTCTTTATCACCTCCATAATTGAGAAACATGTCCTTATTACTCCAAGGACAATTTTGACCGCTGTCTGGTGATCCACTCCTTGATCACCTTTGTACCCTCTTGCGGACATGTGGCAAGGCACACATCAGTCGCGGTACTCAAAGATGGCATACCGTATAGAGCCTATGACAAAAGCATAGGGGACGACCTTCGTCCTTCCTCTTTCTTTTGCCGTGGTCGATCTTTAAGTCTTAACTTCATACCTTACAACTCAGGCAAGAACTCCTTCTTTGACTGATCCATCTTGAACACCTGCAAGATCATGTCAAGGTACATGCTCATTTGAAAGTACCATTAAGCGTTTTTGATCTATCCTCATAGATCTTGATGCTCAATGTTCAAGAAGCTTAATCCAGGTTTTCTATTGAAAAACACTTTTCAAATAACCCTATATGCTTTCCATAAATTTTACATCATTTCTGATCCACAATATGTCAACAACATATACTCATCAGAAATTCTATAGTGCTCCCACTCACTTCTTTGGAGATACAAGTTTCTCATAAACTTTGTATAAACCCAAAATATTTGATCATCTTATCAAAGTGTATATTCCAACTCCGAGATGCTTACTCCAGTCCATGGAAGGATCGCTGGAGCCAGCATACCTTTTAACATCCTTAGGATCGACAAAACCTTTCTGATTGTATCACATACAACCTTTCCTTACGAAAACTGGTAAGGAAACTCGTTTTGACATCCATCTTCCAGATTCCATAAATGTAGCTAATGCTAATATGATTCCGACGGACTTAAGCATCGCTACGAATGAGTGAAAAACTCTTCGCCAGAAGTCGAGCTTCATAGACGGTGACATTACAGTCCATGTCCGTCTTCTTCTTAAAGATCCATTTATCTCAATGGCTTGCCGATCATGGCCAAGTCCACCAAAGTCCATGCTTTGTTCTGATACATGGATCCTATCTCGGATTTCATGGCTTCTAACCAATTGTCGGAATATGGGCCCACCATAGCTCGTAGGTTCATTGTTGTCTAGCAACATGACCTTCAAGACAGGATGACTGTACCACTCTGAAGTAGTACGCATCCTTGCCGACCTACGAGGTTTGGTAGTGACGTGATCTGAAGTTTCATGATCACTATCATAAGCTTCTACTTCAATTGGTGTAGGCGCCACAGGAACAACTTCCTGCGCCCTGCTACACACTAGTTGAAGTGACGGTTTAAGTCTCCACCATACTCCCACTCAACTTTCCGAGACAAACATTTCCTCGAGAAAGGACCCGATTCAAGAAACAATCCCTATTGTTTTCGGATCTGAATTAGGAGGTATACCCAACTGTTTTGGGTGTCCTATGAAGATGCATTTTATCCGCTTTGGGTTCGAGCTTATCAACCTGAAACTTTTTCACATAAGCGTCGCAGCCCCAAACTTTTAAGAAACGACAACCATAGTTCAAACGGTGTTGTCTCAACGGAATTACGTGGTGCCCTATTAAAGTGAGTGCAGTTGTCTCTAATGCCTAACCCATGAACGACAGTGGTAATTTGATAAGAGACATCATGGTACGCACCATATCCAATAGTGTGCAACTATGACGTTCGGACACACCATCACACTATGGTGTTCCAGGCGGTATTAATTGTGAAACAATTTCCACAACGTCTTAATTGCGTGCCAAAGCTCGTAACTCAGATACTCATCTCTATGATCATATCATAGACATTTTATCCTCTTGTCACGATGATCTTCAACTTCACGCTGAAATTACTTGAACCATTCAATAATTCAAACTTGTGTTTCATCAAGTAAATATACTCAGTATGTACTCAAATCATCCGTGAAGGACATAACGATATCCACTGCGTGCCTCAACACTCATTGGACCGCAGACATCAAAATGTATTACTTCCAACAAGTTGCTTTCTTGTTCCATTTTACTGAAAACGAGGCTTTCAGTCATCTTGCCCATGTGGTATGATTTGCATGTCTCAAGTGATTCAAAATCAAGTGAGTCTAAACGGTCCATTTGCATGGAGTTTCTTCATGCATATACACCAATAGACATGGTTCACATGTCTAAAACTTTTCAAAACGAGTGAGTCCAAAGATCCATCAACATGGAGCTTCTTCATGTGTTTTATACCAATATGACTTACATGGCAGTGCCACAAGTAGGTGGTACTATCATTACTATCTTATATCTTTTGGCATGAACATGTGTATCACTACGAACAAGATTCAATAAACCATTCATTTTAGGTGCAAGACCATTGAAGGTAATATTCAAATAAACAGAGTAACCATTATTCTCCTTAAATGAATAATCGTATTGCGATAGACATAATCCAATCATGTCTATGCTCAACGCAAACACCAAATAACAATTATTTAGGTTTAACACCAATCTCGATGGTAGAGGGAGCGTGCGATGCTTGATCACATCAAGCTTGGAAAACTTCCAACACATATCGCCAGCTCACCTTTAGCTAGTCTCCGTCTACTCCGCAGCCTTTTATGTCGAGTTACTAACACTTAGCAACCGAACCGGTATCTAATACCCTGGTGCTACTAGGAGTACTAGTAAAGTATACATTAACATAATGTATATCCAATATACTTCTTTCGACCTTGCCAGCCTTCTCATCTACCAAGTATCTAGGGTAATTCTGCTCCAGTGGCTGTTCCCCTTATTACAGAAGCACTTAGTCTCGGGTTTGGGTTCAACCTTGGGTTTCTTCACTAGAGCAGCAGCTGATTTACCGTTTCATGAAGTATCCCTTCTTGCCCTTGCCCTTCTTGAAACTAGTGGTTTCACCAACCATCAACAATTGATGCTCCTTCTTGATTTCTACTTTTGCGGTGTCAAACATCGCGAATATCTCAAGGATCATCATATCTATCCCTGATATGTTATAGTTCATCACGAAGCTCTAGTAGCTTGGTGGCAATGACTTTGGAGAAACATCACTATCTCATCTGGAAGATCAACTCCCACTCGATTCAAATGATTGCTGTACTCAGACAATCTGAGCACAAGCTCCACGATTGAGTTTTTCTCCCTTAGTTTGTAGGCTAAGAAAATCGTCGAAGGTCTTATACCTCTTGACGTGGGCACGAGCCTGAAATCCCAATTTCGGCCCTCGAAACATCTCATATGTTCCGCGACGTTTCGAAATAGTCTTTGGTGCCTCAACTCTAAACCATTTAACTGAACTATCACATAGTTATCAAAACGTGTGTGTCAGATGTTCGCAACATCCACAGACGACGTTCAAGGTTCAGCACACTGAGCGGTGCATTAAGGACATAAGCCTTCTACGAAGCAACGAGGACAATCCTCAGTTTACGCACCTAGTCCGCATAATCGCTACTATCAAATTTGAACTAAATTTATTTTCTCTAGGAACACATCTAAAACAGTTGAACTAAAGCACGAGCTTACGACATAATTTGCAAAGATCTTTTGACTATGTTCAGGATAATTAAGTTCATCTTATGAACTCCCACTCAGATAGACATCCCTCTACTTATCTAAGTGATTACATGATCCAAGTCAACTAGGCCGTGTCCGATCATCACGTGAGATGGACTAGTCAACGTCGGTGAACATCTTCATGTTGATCATATCTTCCATACGACTCATGCTCGACCTTTCGGTCTTCCGTGTTCCGAGGCCATGTCTGTACATGCTAGGCTCGTCAAGTCAACCTAAGTGTATCGCGTGTGTAAATCTGGCTTACACCCGTTGTATATGAACGTTAGAATCTATCACACCCGATCATCACGTGGTGCTTCGAAACAACAAACTTTCGCAACGGTGCACAGTTAGGGGGAACACTTTCTTGAAATTTTAATGAGGGATCATCTTATTTACTACCGTCGTTCTAAGCAAATAAGATGTAAAACATGATAAACATCACATGCAATTAAATAGTGACATGATATGGCCAATATCATATTGCTCCATTGATCTCCATCTTCGGGGCGCCACGATCATCTTCGTCACCGGCATGACACCATGATCTCCATCATTGTGTCTTCATGAAGTTGTCACGCCAACGACTACTTCTAATTCTATGGCTAACACGTTTAGCAATAAAATAAAGTAATTTGCATGGCGTTCTTCAATGACACGCAGGTCATACAAAAATAAAGACAACTCCTATGGCTCCTGCCGGTTGTCATACTCATCGACATGCAAGTCAAGATTCCTATTACAAGAACATGATCATCTCATACATTACATATATCATTCATCACATCCTTTGGCCATATCACATCACAAAACACTTGCTGCAAAAACAAGTTAGACGTCCTCTAATTGTTGTTGCAAGTTTTTACGTGGCTTCTATAGGTGTTCTAGCAAGAACGTTTCTTACCTACGTAAAACCACAACGTGATATGCCAATTTCTATTTACCCTTCATAAGGACCCTTTTCATCGAATCCGCTCCAACTAAACTGGGAGAGACAGACACCCGCTAGCCACCTTATGCAACTAGTGCATGTCAGTAGGTGGAACCTGTCTCATGTAAGCGTACGTGTAAGGTCGGTCCGGCCACTTCATCCCACGATGCCGCCGAAGCAAGATAAGACTAGTAGTAAAATTAACAACATCTACGCCCACAACTACTTTGTGTTCTACTCATGCATAGTAACTATGCATAGACCTAGCTCATGATGCCACTGTTGGGGAACGTAGCAGAAATTCAAAAAATTTCTACGCAACACCAAGATCAACCTAGGGAGTCATCTAGCAACAAGGGAAGGAGAGTGCATCTATATACCCTTGTAGATCGCTAAGCGGAAGCATTCAAGTGAACGGGGTTGATGGAGTCGTACTCGTCGTGATCCAAATCACCGATGATCCTAGTGCCGAACGGACGGCATCTCAGCGTTCAACACACATGCAGCCCGGTGACGTCTCCCATGCCTTGATCCAGCAAGGACAGAGGGAGAGGTTGGGGAAGACCCCGTCCAGCAGCAGCACAACGGCATGGTGGTGATGGAGGAGCGTGGCAATCCAGTAGGGCTTCGCAAAGCACCGCGAGAGATAAGGAGAAAGAGAGGTAGGGCTGCGCCGGGGAGAGGTGGAAACTCTTGTATGGCAGCCCCAGAACCTCAAGTATATATAGGGGAGAGGGAGGGGGGTGCGCCCCCTCTAGGGTTCCCACCACAAGGGGTGTGGCAGCCCCAAACCCATCTAGGGTGGCGGCCAAGGGGGGGAGAGGGGAAACTTGTCCCCCAAGCAAGGTGGAGGAGCCCCCTCCCCAAACCCTAGGCGCCTTGGGCCCTTGTTGGGGGGCGCACCAGCCCACCTGGGGCTGGTCCCCTCCCACACTTGGCCCACGCAGCCCTCTGGGGCCGGTGGCCCCACATGGTGGACCCCCGGGACCCTCCTGGCGGTCCCGGTACATTACTGATAACACCCGAAACTTTTCCGGTGACCAAAACAGGACTTCCCATATATAAATATTTACCGCCGGACCATTCCGGAACTCCTCGTGATGTCCGGGATCTCATCCGGGACTCCGAACAACATTCGGTAACCACGTATATCTATTCCCTATAACCCTAGCGTCATCGAACCTTAAGTGTGTAGACCCTACGGGTTCGGGAGACACGTAGACATGACCGAGACAACTCTCCGGCCAATAACCAACAGCGGGATCTGGATACCCATGTTGGCTCCCACATGTTCCACGATGATCTCATCGGATGAACCACAATGTCGAGGATTTCAATCAATCCCGTATTCAATTCCCTTTGTCTAGCGGTATTGTACTTGCCCGAGATTCGATCGTCGATATCCCGATACCTGGTTCAATCTCGTTGCCGGCAAGTCTCTTTACTCGTTCCGTAACACGTCATCCCGTGATCAACCCCTTGGTCACATTGTGCACATTATGATGATGTCCTATCGAGTGGGCCCAGAGATACCTCTCCATCACACGGAGTGACAAATCCCAGTCTTGATTCATGCCAACCCAACAGACACTTTCGAAGATACCCGTAGTGTACCTTTATAGCCACTCTGTTACGTTGTGACGTTTGGTACACCCAAAGTATTCCTACGGTATCCGGGAGTTGCACAATCTCATGTTCTAAGGAAATGATGCTTGACATTAGAAAAGCTTTAGCATACGAACTACACGATCTTTGTGGTAGGCTTAGGATGGGTCTTGTCCATCACATCATTCTCCTAATGATGTGATACCGTTATCGACGACATCCAATGACCATGGTCAGGAAACCGTAACCATCTATTGATCAACGAGCTAGTCTACTAGAGGCTTACTAGGGACATGGTGTTGTCTATGTATCCACACATGTATCTGAGTTTCCTATCGATACAATTATAGCATGGACAATAAACGACTATCATGAACAAGGAAATATAATAATAATAACTAATTTATTATTGCCTCTAGGGCATATTTCCAACATTTACGTCTCGGTCATCAACACTCACAACTTTGGCCGATTCTGATCCGTTTCCTCGACATTACTCACTGTTTTGGGGTCCCACAGAAATTTCCACAATTGGCGATCCCTGGGGTGCTTTTACGTGTCCGTCGTCAACACTCACAGTTTTGGCCAATTCTGACCCGTTTTGTGGACTATTACTCACCGTTTTGAGACCCGAATCGATTTCTATGGTTGTTGAACCCCAAGGTGCACCTAAGTGTCGGTCATCAACACTCACAGTTTCTTGGACTATTACTCACTGTTTTGGGGCTCCGGAGAGATTTCCATAATTGACGAACCCCGGGGTGCGTTTACGTGTTGCTCATCAACACTCGCGGTTTTTGTCGATTCTGGCCCGTCTCGTGGACTATTACTCACCGTTTGGGGTCCCGAAGCAATTTCCACAGTTGTTGAACCCCAAGGTGCACTTACTTGTCGGTCATCATAACTCATAGTTTTGGCTGATTCTGGCCCGTTTCATGGACTATTACTCACTGTTTTGGGGTCCCGGAGTGATTCACGATTAACGAACCCCTGGGTGCATTTACATGTCGGTTATCAACGCTCATAGATTGGGCAGATTCTGGCCCTTTTCATGGACTATTACTCACTATTTTGGGGTCCCGGAGTGATTTCCATGATTAACAAACCCGACGTGCGTTTACGTGTTGGTCATCAACACTCATAGCTTTGCCCGATTCTGGCCCATTTCGTGGACTATTACTTCCCGTTTTGGGGCCCCAAAGAGATTTCCATGGTGGTCAAACCCTAAAGTGTGCTTACGTGTCGGTCATCAACACTCACAGTTTTGGCCGATTTTGGCCGTTTCGTGCACTATTACTCACTGTTTTGGGGCCCCAAAGCAATGTCCATGGTGGTCGAACCCCAAGGCGTCCTTACGTGTCGGTCATCAACACTCATAGTTTTGGCCGATTTTGGCCCGTTTCGTGGTCTATTACTCACTGTTTTGGGGTCCCGGAGTGAATTCCACGGTTAACAAACCCCGGGGTGCGTTTACGTGCCGGTCATCAACACTCACAGTTTTGGCCAATTTTGGCCCGTTTCATTTACTATTAGTCACTGTTTTGGGGTCCCAGAGTGATTTCCACGATTAACGAAACCCGGGGTGCCTTTACGTGTCGGTCATCAACACTCACAGTTTTGGCCGATTCTGAGACGTTTCAGGGACTATTACTCACCATTTTGTGGTCCCAAAGTGATTTCCATTGTTGTCGAACCCCAAGGTGTGCTTACGTGCGGGTCATCAAGACTCGCAGTCTGGGCCGATTCTGGCCCGTTTCTTGGACTATTACTCAGTTTTGGGGTCCCGGAGTGTTTACCATGCTTGACGAACCCCAGGATGCGTTTACGTGTCGGTCATCAACACTGACAACTTTGGCTGATTCTGGTACGTTTCATGCAATATTACTTAGTATCTTGGGGTCTGAGAGCGTTTTCCACGATTGATTATCCCCGGGGTGCATTTACGTGTCCATCGTCAACACTCGTAGTTTTGGCTAATTCTGACCCGTTTCATGGAACATTACTCTCCGTTTTGGGGTCCCGAATCGATTTCCATGGTTGTTGAATCCAAGGTGTACTTACCTATCGGAACATTACTCACAATTTTGGCCGATTTTGGCCCGTTTCTTGCACTATTTATAACATTTTGGGGTCCTAGAGCGATTTCCATGATTGACGATCCCTGGGGTGCGTTTACGTGTTTGTCATCAACACACACAGTTTTGGACAATTCTGACCCGTTTCGTGGACTATTACTCACCGTTTTGAGACCCAAATTGATTTCCATGGTTGTTGAATCCCAAGGTGCACTTAAGTGTCGCTCATCAACACTCGCAGTTTTGGCCAATTCTGGCCCGTTTCTTGGACTATTACTCACTGTTTTGGGGACCCGGAGTGATTTCCATATTTGACGAACCCCGTGGTGCGTTTACATGTTGCTCATCAACACTCGCGGTTTCTGTCGATTCTGGCCCGTCTCGTGGACTATTACTCACCGTTTGGGGGTCCCGAAGCGATTTCCACAGTTGTTGAACCCGAAGGTGCGCTTACGTGTCGGTCATCATAACTCATAGTTTTGGCCGATTCTGGCCCGTTTCATGGACTATTTCTCACTGTTTGGGGTCCCGGAGTGACTCCATGATTAACGAACCCCTGGGCGCGTTTACATGTCGGTCATCAACGCTCATAGTTTGGGCAGATTCTGGCCTTTTTCGTGGACTATTACTCATTGTTTTGGGGTCCCGGAGTGATTTCCATGATTAACATACCCGGCGTGTGTTTATGTGTTGGTCATCAACACTCACAGCTTTGGCCGATTCTGGCCCATTACGTTGACTATTACTCACCGTTTTGGGGCCCCAAAGCGATTTCCAGGGTGGTCAAACCCCAAGGTGTGCTTACATGTCGGACATCAACACTCACAATTTTGGCCGATTCTGACCCGTTTCGTGGACTATTACTCTTTGTTTTGGGGTCCCGGAGTGATTTCCAAAATTAACGAGCCCCGTGGTGCGTTTACGTGTCGGTCATCAACACTCAGAGTTTTGGCCGATTCTGGCCCGTTTTGTGGACTATTACTCACTGTTTTGGGGGTCCTAGAGTGATTTCTACGATTAACAAACCCCAGGGTGCCTTTACGTGTCGGTCATCAACAATTGCAACTTGGGCCGATTCTGTCCCGTTTCTTAGACCATTACTCACTGTTTTGGGGGCCCAAAGCGATTTCCACCATTGACGAACCCCAGGGTGCCTTTACGTGTCGGTCATCAACACTCACAATTTTGACAGATTCTGGCCCGTTTCGTGGACTATTACTCATAGTTTTGGGGTCCCGGAGTGATTTCCAAAATTAACAAAACCCAGGGTGCATTTACGTGTCGGTCATCAACACTCACAGTTTTGGCCGATTCTGGCCCGTTTCATGGACTATTACTCATCGTTTTGGGGCCCCAAAGCGATTTCCATGGTGGTCGAACCGCAAACGTGTCGGTCATCAACACTCACAGTTTTGGCCGATTCTGGCCCGTTTCGTGGACTATTACTCACTGTTTTGGGGTCCCAAACTGATTTCCATGATTAACGAACCCAAGGGTGCGCTTACATGTCGGTCATCAACACTCACAGTTTTGGCTGATTTTGGCCCGTTTCATGGACTATTACTCACTGTTTTGGGGTCCCGAAGTGATTTCCACGATTAACGAAACTCTGGGTGCCTTTACGTGTCGGTCATCAACACTCGCGGTTTTTTCGATTCTGAGCCGTTTCATGGACTATTACTCACCGTTTTTTGGTCCCAAAGCGATTTCCATTGTTGTCGAACCCCAAGGTGTGCTTACGTGTTGGTAGTCAAGACTCGCAGTCTGGGTCGATTCTGGCCCATTTCTTGGACTATTACTCAGTTTTGGGGTCCCACAGCGATTTCCACGATTGACGATCCCCATGATGCGTTTACGTGTCCATCATCAACACTCATAGTTTTGGCCAATTTTGACCCGTTTCGTGGACTATTACTCACTGTTTCTTAGACCCGAATTGATTTCCACGGTTGTTGAACCCCAAGGTGCACTTACGTGTAGGTCATCAACACTCGCAGTTTTGGCCGATTCTGGCCCGTTTCGTGGACTATTACTCACTTTTTCGGGGTCCCGGAGTGATTTCCATAATTGATGAACCCCAGGGTGCGTTTACGTGTTGCTCATCAACACTCCCGGTTTTTGTCGATTCTCGCTCGTCTCGTGGAGTGTTACTCACGTTTTCTGTTCTCGAAGCGATTTCCCTGGTTGTGATACCCCCAAGGTGCGCTTACGTGTCGGTCATCAACAATTGCAGTTTGGGTCAATTCTGGCCCGTTTCTTGGACTATTATCACGGTTTTGGGGTCCCAAAGCGATTTCCACGATTGACGAACCCCGGGGTGCGTTTACGTGTTTGTCATCAACACTCGCAGTTTTCGCCGATTCTGGCCCGTTTCAGGGACTATTACTCACCGTTTTGGGGCCCCAAAGCGATTTCCGTGGTGGTCGAACCCCAAGGTGTGCTTACGTGTTGGTCATAAACACTCATAGTTTTGGCCGATTCTGGCCCGTTTCATGGACTATTACTCACTGTTTTGGGGTATCGGACAGATTTCCACGATTAACAAACCCCGGGGTGCGTTTACGTGTCGGTCATCAACACTCACAGTTTTGGTCGATTTTGGACCATTTCATGGATTATTACTCAATGTTTTGGGGTCCCAGATTGATTTCCACGATTAACGAACCCCGGGGTGCCTTTACGTGTCGGTCATCAACACTCATGGTTTTGGCCGATTCTGAGCCGTTTCGTGGACTATTACTCACCGTTTTTCTGGTCCCAAAGCGATTTCCATTGTTGTCGAACCCCAAGATGTGCTTACATGTTGGTCGTCAAGACTCGCAGTCTGGGCCGATTCTGGCCCGTTTGTTGGACTATTACTCAGCTTTGGGGTCCCGAAGTGATTTCCATGATTGACGAACCCCAGGGTGCGTTTACGTGTCGGTCATCAACACTCACAACTTTGGCCGATTTTGGTCCGTTTCTTGCACTATCGACACTCACTATCTTGGGGTCCGACAACGTTTTCCACGATTCATGATCCCCGGGGTGTGTTTACGTGTCCATCATCAACACTCATAGTTTTGGCCAATTCTGACCCGTTTCATGGACTGTTACTCACCGTTTTGGGGTCCCAAATCGTTTTCCATGGTTGTTTAACTCCAAGGTGTACTTACGTGTCAGTCATCAACACCCACAGTTTTGGCAGATTCCGGCCCGTTTCTTGGACTATTACTCATTGTTTTGGGGTCCCGGAGTGATTTTCACGATTAACAAACTCCAGGGTGCATATACGTGTCGGTCATCAACACACACAATTTTTGCCGATTCTGGCCAGTTTCAAGGACTATTACTCACCGTTTTGAGGCCCCAAAGCGATTTCCATGGTTGTCGAACCGCAAGGTGTGCTTACGTGTCGGTCATCAACACCCACAGTTTTGGCCGATTCTGGCCCGTTTCGTGGACTATTACTCACTATTTTGGGGTCCCAAAGTAATTTCCACGATTAAAGAACCCAGGGTGCGTTTACATGCCGGTCATCAACACTCACAGTTTTGGCTGATTTTGGCCCGTTTCGTGGACTATTACTCACTGTTATGGGGTCCCGGAGTGATTTCCACGACTAACAAAAGTCGGGATGCGTTTACGTCTCGGTCATCAACACTCACAGTTTTGGCCGATTCTGGCCCATTTCATGGACTATTACTCACTGTTTTGGGGTCCCGGAGTGATTTCCACGATTAACGAACCCCGGGGTGCCTTAACGTGTCGGTCATCAACACGCACAGTTTTGGCCGATTCTGAGCCGTTTCGTGGACTATTACTCACCGTGTGTTTGGTCCCAAAGCGATTTTCATTGTTGTCGAACCCCAAGGTGTGCTTATGTGTTGGTCGTCAAGACTCGCAGTCTGGGCCGATTCTGGCCCATTTCTTGGAATATTACTCAGTTTTGGGGTCCCAAAGTGATTTCCATGATTGACGAACCCCAGGGTGCGTTTACGTGTCGGTCATGAACACTCACAACTTTGACCGATTTTTGTCTGTTTCATGCACTATTACTCACTATGTTGGGATCCAAGAGCGTTTTCCATGATTGATGTTCCCCGGGGTGCGTTTACGTGTCTGTCGTCAACACTCATAGTTTTGGCAAATTCTGACCCGTTTCATGGACTATTACTCACCGTTTTGGGGTCCCGAATCAATTTCCATGGTTTTAGAACTCCAAGGTGTACTTACGTGTCACTCATCAACACTCGCAATTTTGGCCGATTCTGGCCCGTTTCTTGCACTATTAATAACCGTTTTGGGATCCCAGAGCGATTTCCCTGATTGGCGATCCCCGGGGTGCGTTTACGTTTCTCTCGTCAACACCCATTGTTTTTGACAATTCTGACCCATTTCATGGACTATTACTCACCGTTTGGGGGTCTCGAAGCGATTTCCATAGTTGTTGAACCCCAAGGAGCGCTTACGTGTTGGTCATCATAACTCATAGTTTTGCCGATTCTGGCCCGTTTCATGGACTATTACTCATTGTTTTTGGGTCCCGGGGTGATTCCACGATTAACGAACCCCGAGATGCGTTTACGTGTCGGTAATCAATGCTCACAGTTTTGGCCGATTCTGGCCCGTTTCGTGGACTATTACTCATTGTTTTGGGGTCCCGGAGTGATTTCCACAATTAACAAACCCCGACATGCGTTTACGTGACGGTCATCAACACTCACAGTTTTGGCCGATTCTGTCCCGTTTCGTGGACTATTACTCACTGTTTTGGGGCCCCAAAGCAATTTCCATGGTGGTCAAACCCCAAGGTGTGCTTACATGTCGGTCATGAACAATTGCAGTTTGGGCCGTTCTGGCCCGTTTCTTGGACTATTACTCACCGTTTTGGGGTCCCGAAGTGATTTCCACGATTGACGAACCCCGGGGTGCGTTTACGTATCGGTCAGCAACACTCACAATTTTGGCAGATTCTAGCCTGTTTCGTGAACTATTACTCATTGTTTTATGGCCCCGGAGTCATTTCCATGATTAACAAATCCTGGGGTGCTTTTACGTGTCTGTCATTGTCGATGTCAAAACCGGCGGATCTCGGGTATGGGGTCACGAACTGTGCGTCTAAGGCTAATGGTAATAGGAGGCGGGTGACACAATGTTTACCCAGGTTCGGTCCCTCTCTTTGGAGGTAATACCCTACTTCCTGCTTGATTGATCTTGATGATATGAGTATTACAAGAGTTGATCTACCACGAGATCGTAGAGGCTAAACCCTAGAAGCTAGCCTATGATTATGATTGTTCTTGTCCTACGGACTAAACCCTCCGGTTTATATAGACACTAGAGGTGGCTAGGGTTACACAGAGTTGGTTACAGAGAAGGAAATCTACATATCTGAATTGCCGAGCTTGCCTTCCATGCAAAGGAGAGTCCCACCCGGACACGGGACGAAGTCTTCAATCTTGTATCTTCATAGTCCAACAGTCCGGCATAAGCATATACTCCGGCTATCCGAGGACCCCCTAATCCTGGACTCCCTCAGTAGCCCCTGAACCAGACTTCAATGACGATGAGTCCGGCGCGCAATTTGTCTTCGGCATTGCAAGGCGGGTTCCTTCTCCGAATACTCCATTGAAGATCTTAAACACAAGGATCGTGTCCGGCTCTGCAAAACAAATTCCACATACCACCATAGAGAGCACAATATTCCACAAATCTAATATGCTAACAACTTTTCATAACGTGACATCACGCCGCGGCCCGGTCATTATTCGAACCGTTTTTCTCAACCTGCTACTGCACATCTTGCGAGGCGGTTTCATTGGCACGTCTTGTCAAAGCAGAGATCGTGTCCACCTATCACGGGATTCTTATCAATATGGGTCTGGGTATCCCAACCGCGCCATCAACATGGCGCTTGGGGAATAAGCAAGTTTACAGGGCAAGTGGGGAGGCGCATGGTTTCTACCGCCTTTATATAGAGATAAGGATTCCCCCTTTTCACCCACGCCTTCTTCTTCCTCTGCTCATCCATTCTCCCTCGCTCGAGCTCCAGCGCCCAAGTTCTCACCTTCTCCATAAAGCCATTCCAAGCATGTTCGGAGCGGGAGGCAAGTGGATGGCCTCCTCCGTTACGGAGGAGGACATCATGAAGCTTCGGGAGGCCGGATACCTGTCCACAAACATCGCACACCGGCTTCCGACTAAAGGGAAAATCGTCCCTACCCCAAAACCCCATGAGAGGGTAGTGTTCCTCTCTCACTTCGTCCGCAGACTGGGATTCCCCCTCCACCCATTCGTCCACAGACTTATGTTCTACTACGGGCTGGACTTCCATGATTTGGCCCCCAATTTCATGCTCAACATCTCGGTGTTTATCGTCGTGTGCGAGGCCTTCCTCCGCATGATGCCCCACTTCGGCCTAGGGCTGAAGACCTTCAACGTGAAGCCAAAGGTGGTGGTTGGCCAGCAAGCGGAGTGCGGAGGCGTCATGGTGGGCAAGATGCCCAATGTCACCTGGCCCGAAGGCTCCTTTGTGGAGACCGTGAAGGGGTGGCAATCGGGATGGTTCTACATCACCGAGCCGCACGACACCAACTGGGCGGCGACCCCCGAATTTCGATCCGGCGTTCCCATGCGGCTCACCTCCTGTAAAGAGAAGGGCTTAGCCTAGGGCGCATCGGTGGAGCTGATCGAACTTCAGAACTGCGTCCAAAATATGATAGGCAAGAAAATCAAGCTTGTGAACGCGGTCCAACTCATGCTCATCCGCCGGATCCTTCCGTGTCAGAGACGGGCTTACAATATGTGGGAGCTCGACCTGGCCGAACACTAGATGCTGCAAGAGCTCTTCGACATGATGCAACAAGACGTTTGGAAGGTGCTATTCAAGGCCACCGAGGTACCACCGCCCATAACCAAAGATCGCGGACTCAGCGCAAAGCGCCCCGCCAATCCGGTAAGTTTTTTATATTTTGCAAGGTGTGCCTATCCCCAGCATATTCGCGGGAGGAATCTAAGCCTCCATGCCAATTTAACAGGATTGGGTAGCGATAGAGGAGTGGATTGACTGTCCGGCTCCGCTACCTGAAGATCCAACATCGTCTTTCCTAACGAAGATGTTTTTTCCGGTGCCCTATGAGGTGCCGGAGAAGAAGGCCAAGAAGAAGGCCGCGGGGACCAGGAAAGGTCTCCGACGCAAGGTCATACCGGATGTGATGTCCGAAGACACCAAAGCGCACGCCTCCAACAAAGACGAGGAGGAGGAAGAGGAAATCCCTCCCCCCCCCAACCGGGGGGGGGGGGGAAGAGAAAGGTCGCCCCACGGGGGGAGGCCGAGGCGTCCAAGAAGGGAAAGACCTTCGTTCCGGACCACTCCACCACAGCCACCTACAACAGCCACCTAAGTCATAAGTATCCGGACACTATAATACTTCCATTTTATTTTGCTTTATTGCTTCTTATCATGTCGAACATGCATATGCAGTCCGGCCAAATCCCACATTGAGGTATCCTCTTCGGAGGGGTCCCTGGGCCCGTCGGCGATGAACAACGATTCACTCCCGACAGCCTCCTTCCCCAGGCCCGCGGATGACACGGAGGTGTTGTCTCAGAGGATACCAGACCAGGGGGAGACAGTTTTGGAGACGCCCCCAGGCGAAATTCCAGTCGCCGGGCACATGGGGGGAAGAACCCCATGGACTCCGATAACGAGGGCCGCAGCAAGACTGTCCCCTAGCCGAATACGGCTCCATAAACCCAAGTGGTTCCGGATTCAGGCAGGCAGCCTCTCTCTAAGGGGGGAGAGCCACCTGTACCGATGACCTCTGTCCATCCAGAGGCATCGGATAACTTGCTGGAAGTGCTTCACGACGCTTCCATTGATGAAGAACACCGTACTCTTATGAGTGCGGTGATTGAGAAAGTCCGGTCCGCTTAAAGCGGATTTACCGAAGCCTGCGCCAGCCTCCTAACAGGCTTTGAGGTAAGTAACAAAATTTTGAGAAAATATCACAGTATAGACAGTAGCCCCTGATGCTCTATTTAATGTTCGGAAAGAAAGGCCGAAGAGAGGATCAAATAACATCCGCAGGAGTCTAACAAAAGATGTCTATGTGAAGCAGGCGTCGCTGCTGGCCGCTGCCGCTCGTATTGCGGAGGTCTCCGGTCTGAAGCGGGACTTGGAGAGGACCGAGGGAGAGCTCGGCCTCATGAAGAGGCAACTGAAGGAAAACAAAGGTACGCAATACCCCATTGAGGGAGTCCTGGACTAGGGGGTGTCCGGACAGCCGGACTATCATTGTCCGCCGGACTCCAAGACTACGAAGATACAAGATTGAAGACTCTGTCCCCTGTCCGGATGGGACTTTCCTTGGCGTGGAAGGCAAGCTTGGCAATACGGATATGTAGATCTCCTACCATTGTAACCGACTCTGTGTAACCCTAGCCCTCTCCGGTGCCTATATAAACCGGAGGGCTTTAGTCCATAGAACATAACCTCCATTACAATAATCATTCCATAGGCTAGCTTCTAGGGTTCAGCCTCCTTGATCTCGTGGTAGATCCACTCTTGTAATACACATCATCAATATTAATCAAGCAGGACGTAGGTTTTACCTCCATCAAGAGGGACCGAACCTGGGTAAAACATCGTGTCCCTTGTCTCCTGTTACCATCCGCCTAGACGCACAGTTCGGGACCCCCTACCCGAGATCCGCCGGTTTTGACATCGACACCCATTTGTATATTTAAGAAGGAAAAAATGGTTTCTGCTGATGAAAGCGTCATGAACTTTGCTAGGGGCCACGACCGAAGTGGTGGCCCTTAAGACGGCGCTGACCGAGGCCGAAGACAAAGCGGCCTAGGAGCGCGCCGAGCACGAGAAGCAAGAGGCCTGAGTCAACGAGGTCCAGCAAGAGCTCCAGGATTTCGTCCAAAAATATGAGTCCTTGGAGTGTGACTCTAAGACGCAAGAGTCTGAGCTTGCGAAGGCCCTCTAGAGCACACAAGACGCCAAGGCCAAAGCCCAAAAGGCTCTCCAGGAGATTCAGGCAGCCAAGAAGATTGCGGTGGGTAAGGCATTCATTATGCAAAGCAAGCATGTGAAGGAGACTTTCCTTTTACTTACCCGAATTTGGAGCTCTCCAGGAGCATTCGCAGATATGCCGCACAGCATATCTGATGCCGCAGAGTTCTACCAAGCTGAAGAAGGGAGATCGACGAAGAAGTTGTTCTGGTCTCAGCATATTGGGACCAAACATCCGATGCCCTTGAGCAACCAGCTGAAGAAGCTAGTCGAACTGCACAAGGCGGCCGAACTGGCCATGAAGGACCTCATAGTCCGGCTGTGGCCTGCCGAGCCCCTGCCCAGCAGCTACTTTGGCCTAGTAAAGCGGCTTGTGAGTGCATGTCTACGGCTTGAAATTATAAAGCGGTCAGTTTGCATTGAAGGTGCCCAAATGGCCTTCGCCCGCGCAAAAGTGCACTGGGCGAAGATGGATGCCGAGAAGCTGATGACCGAAGGGCCACCGAAGGGCAACGAGCATCGCCACCCCGAAAAGTACTATGATAGTGTCCTGAAGGGCTCCCGCCTTGTGGCGGAGCAATGTGTGAAGGATGTAATCATTGAGTGAATACACTCATTGTATCCTGTAATATGAAACAAGTTCTTTTTTGCAATATAACGCTTGCTGATTTAAAATTTTACCTTCTGTGCGGCCGTTTATAAAATCTAAGAGTTGGCCAGTCGTTGGCTTCTGCCCCCATGTAACTAGTACCGGGGTATTCGGGATAAATCTAAACACTCTTTATCCAAATTTTTGGTCCTTTAAGGAGGTGTTTAGCCCAACGAACGAGGCAATCGGACTATACATCTTTATCACTGTCACTTAGGCATAGAAGTTCTATAATTTTAAATTTTGGCGTAACCCCTGGTATTCGGAAGGCCAAACTTGGGGTGCAATACACGCCTAAATCGGACAAAGGCCGATTCCTCGCGCAAAGCAGAAAAAATCTTTAAGGATTTGAGACCTCTCGAACAGCGACCAGCTGTCGCCGCATCATGATAGTCAATATTCGGCTTTCTCTAGTGAGGTGCTCGTCCGGAAGAACCGGGACACAATCGCAGTTGTTCTCCATGTGCCACCTTAGTCGATGTAGCGGAACGTAAGGCAGCAAAACATGGGAGCCGGGCAAACCCAACTATTGACCCAAGACATGATTTAGAGCTAATGCATATAATGCGATAAGTTCGGGGTGCTGCACTGTCGAAAGTGTTTGGGCTTTTCTTGCCGTGTTATGGGGTACACTGAAGCCCTTGGCGAGCTGAACGTACCAAAATATATGGGTGCAATTTGTAATAAATAAACAGTAAAGGAAAAATAAAGAAATGTAATAATAAGCTGACGTTGTACGTTATTTTCCATTGTTATTTGTATAATACGTCAAGGAGTATGTATACAAGTAGTGCGATAAGCAAAATAGGACTATTTGACATGTCCTAACCAAGAGCGAGCTGCGTGTGGGTATGTAAAACAGGTATAGCGATCGTTATCAGAGACCACCTAGGACTTCCCTTGTACGTCAAAGCTTCTTGCCTCCTTGGTGTTTCCGTCCCGTGATGGGTCTGATAATCAGGTTATTGGAAGAGCCTCAAGAAGATAAGGACCTGAAAGAAAGAAAAAGGGTGAAGGTGTACGGGTCCTGGGGTAGATGAGCCACATTGTCGACCGCATTGTAGCCGTGCCTCCGCCTGTGAGCATGGTATTTTAAGTGCGTAATTATGTACGCGCGGCACAAATTTCACCGCTTTACTGGGACTAGGACAAGGGCCAAATTGCTAGGCAAGCTCTGGACGTGCCGGACGATCCTGTTGCAGAGTACTTCGGACTCACTTGGCGGTGTCCGGGGGCTTTATTACCGAATTGGAGGTCTGCCTAAGAAGGATGCTCTGTACTTCTGCTGCAAGGGCCACAGTGTGCTCCTCCGTATGGAGGGAGCGCTCTGTGTTTCCATTGACTGTTATAACACCACGAGGTCTGGGCATCTTGAGCTTGAGATAGGCGTAGTGTGGCACCGCATTGAATCGAGCAAACGCGGTTCGTCCTAGTAGTGCATGATAACCACTACGGAAGGGGACGATATCGAAGATTAACTCCTCACTTCGGGAGTTGTTCGGGGATCCGAAGACTATTTCCAGTGTGATTGAGCCCATGCAAAAGGCTCTACACCTGGTATGACGTCTTTAAAGGTGTTTTGGTGGGTTTGATCCTTGAGGGATCGATGCCCATTTTGCGCACTGTATCCTGATAGAGCAGGTTCAGGCTGCTACCACCGTCCATAAGAACTCGTGTCAGGTGGAATACGTCAATGATGGGGTCGAGGACCAACGCGGCCGAACTGCCATGACGGATACTGGTCGAATGGTCCCTGCGATCGAAGGTGATCGGACAAGAAGACCATGGGTTGAACTTTGGGGCGACTGGCTCCATCGCGTAGACGTCCCTTAGTTCATGCTTCCGTTCCCGCTTGGGAATATGGGTTGCGTATATCATATTTACCGTTATTACTTGGGGAGGAAATTCCTTCTGTCCTCCTGTGTTTGGCAGCTGGGGCTCCTCGTTGTCATCACTATGCAGCCCCTTTTCCTTGTTTTCGGCATTCAACTTGCCAGCCTGTTTGAACACCCAACATTCTCTGTTGGTGTGGTTGGCTGCTTTATCGGGCGTGCCGTGGATTTGACATGAGCGATCGAGTATGTGGTCCAGGCTGGACGGGCCTGGATTGTTTCTTTTGAATGGCTTTTTCCACTGACCGGACTTAGAGCCACTAAATCCGGCATTGTTGGCTATGTCTTCGGCGTTATCGCCATTGTTGCGACAATTGTGTCTGTTGCGACGGGGCTTGCCGTTGCTATCTCTAGCATCTGGGGTGCCAGGATTTCTTGATGTGTTGTTGCTGCGAGCCAGCCAGCTATCGTTGCCTGCACAAAAGTGGGTCATGAGTGTCGTGAGGGCTGCCATGGACTTCGGCTTCTCTTGGCCGAGGTGTCGGGCAAGCCACTCGTCAGGGATGTTAAGCTTAAAGGCCGCTAGGGCCTCGGCATCCGGATAGTCGACAATTTGGTTCTTTTTAGTTAGGGACCGAGTCCAGAATTTCCTGGCTGACTCTCCGGGCTGTTGGTTTATGTGACTTAAATCATCAGCATCCGGTGGTCGCACATAAGTTCCCTGGAAGTTATCTAGGAACCTGTCTTCCAGGTTCTCCCAACTTCCAATGGAGTTTGCCAGCAAACTATCCAGTCAATATCGAGCCGGTCCCTTGAGTTTTAGTGGGAGCTACTTGATGGCATGTAGATCATCGTCGTGGGCCATGTGAATGTGGAGAAGGAAATCTTCTATCCATACCAAGGGGTTTGTAGTCCCATCGTAGGGATCGATATTCATGGGATTTGACCCTTCCGGGAATTCATGCTCCATTACTTCGTCAGTGAAGCATATGGGGTGTGCGGTGCCTCTGTGCCGGGCTATATCACGACGCAGTTCAAATGAGTCTCGTCTGTTGCATTCGGCCCGGCCGGATTTGTATTTAGTATATCCGGTGTGGCGGTCATCGACACGCATTGGGGCGCGCCCCCGTGATCCGTAGATCGATCTTGATTGTCCTGCTTTGTTTTCCAATTCGTCTTGCAGGTCATGTGTGTAGCCCCGGGCCTTTGTGTTTTTGTTTATTTGGCGACGGAGTGCGGGCTGGTACGCTGCTTTGTCTCGGCCACGAGGTGGCCGGTCAGCCGCATCCTGCACTGGTAGTGTAGGCTCTAGTGCCTCCTCCTCGAATTGAGGTAACAACCTGTGCTTTGGGTAACTTTTGGTTGGCGCTCGAGTCCTTATTCCGCGGCTGCCAGGACCTCAGTCCATCTATCAGTTAACAGATCTTGATCAGCTTGAAGCTGATGCTGCTTTTTCTTCAGGCTTTATGCATTGGCTATAAGCCGGCGCTTGAAGCGCTCCTACTCGACGTGATCCTCACGCACGACGAATTCTTTGTTGCCGAGGCTCACCTCTTCTTCGGAGAGGGGCATGTAATTGTCATCCTCTGAGTCTCCATCCATTGCCGATTTATGAGGGCTATCTTGCCCATCCTCCCGTCCGGCTTGCTTGAAGCTTAGCTAGGCGGGATTGTTTTCGTCTTCGGAATCATCCGGAGTGCTATTGTCTCTTGTGCCGGTATCGCTATTTTCGCTATAACGGGGCTTAGAGCAGCGCCCCTGACGCCGGTGCTTAGATTGCTTCTCATGGGGATTATCGTCCATTGCCTCATCGCCATTGCTTTCTTAGGGTGTGTCCACCATGTATATATCATATGATGAGGTGGCTGTCCAGCACCCTTTGGGCAGTGGTTCCTGTTCTTCTCCGGCATCGTCGTCCATACCGTCGATCTCTTTGGAGTCGAAATCAAGCATGTCGGTTAAGTCGTCGACAGTGGCTATTAAATGTGTGGTGGGTGGGGAATGAATTTCTTCGTCGTCCGCTTCCCACTCAAGCCGGACATAGTTCGGCCAAGAGTCTCCTGATAGGGAGAGAGATTTTAAAGAATTTAGCGTGTCGCCTAAGGGCGAGTGCTGAAAGATATCCGTGGAGCTAAACACCATGACCGGTGCCCAGTCAGGTTCGATGGGCATGGATGCACTTGGTTTGGAGCCCCTGGTCGGAGAGGAGTCCGATGGTCTGATGACACAGACCTCATTGGAGGCGAAGTCTATGTTCGGCTCTATCGCCGATGAGTGTGTGGCCTCCGTGGTGGGGTCTATCCACCCATCCTCGGATGGCACGATCTGCTCCGGATCTAAGGCCAGGGCAGCTGCAAGTGCGTTCTCCTGAACACCGTCCCATGGCAGATCTAAGCCATGCTCATCAAGATTGTATTACGCACCTGTCATGGGCTCGAATCCGTCGAAGATCAAGTCTCCGCGGATGTCGGCCGTGTAGGTCAGGCTTCGAAACCTGACCTGATGGCGGGGAGCTATCGATCTGCTCGGATGGCGGCGAGTTGGCCCGCATGGCGGTCCGCCAATACTGAAGATATGTCCGGGAGGAAAACCTCACCCTGGATCGCATCATTGCGGATGATTGAAGGAGCCATCAAGCCTTACCATGATGACACAGTGGAACTCTCAATGAAAGCACCAATGTCGGTTTCAAAACCGGCGGATCTCGGGTAGGGGGTCCCGAACTGTGCGTCTAAGGCTAATGGCAACAGGAGGCGGGGGACACAATGTTTACCCAGGTTCAGGCCCTCTCTATGGAGGTAATACCCTACTTCCTGCTTGATTGATCTTGATGATATGAGTATTACAAGAGTTGATCTACCACGAGATCGTAGAGGCTAAACCCTAGAAGTTAGCCTATGATTATGATTTTTCCTGTCCTACGGACTAAACCGTCCGGTTTATATAGACACCGGAGGGGGCTAGGGTTACACAGAGTTGGTTATAGGGAAGGAAATCTACATATCCGAATTGCCAAGCTTGCCTTCCACGCAAAGGAGAGTCCCACCCGGACACGGGACAAAGTCTTCGATCTTGTATCTTCATAGTCCAACAGTCCGGCATAAGCATATAGTCCGGCTGTCCGAGGACCCCCTAATCCTGGACTCCCTCAGTCATCAACACTCAAAGTTTTGGCCGATTCTGGCCCGTTTGGTGGACTATTACTCACCGTTTTGGGGCCCCAAAGCGATTTCCATCGTGGTCGAACCCCAAGGTGTGCTTATGTGTCGATCATCAACACTCATAGTCTTGGCCGATTCTGGCCCGTTTCATTGACTATTACTAACTGTTTTGGGGTCCCGGAGTGATTTCCATGATAAATGAATCCAGGGGTGCGTTTACCTGTCGGTCATCAACACTCACAGTATTGGCCGATTCTGGCCCGTTTCGTGGACTTTTACTCACTGTTTTGGGGGCCCTGGAGTCACTTCCACGATTAACGAATCCCGGGGTGCCTTTATGTGCCGGTTATCAATTGCAGTTTGGGCCGATTCTGGCCCATTTCTTTGACTATTACTCACCATTTTGGGGTCCCGAAGCGATTTCCATGATTGACGAACCCCGGGGTGCGTTTACGTGTCGGTCATCAACACTCACAGTTCTGGCAGATTCTGGCCCGTTTCGTGGACTATTACTCATTGTTTTGGGGTCTTGGAGTGATTTCCACGATTAACAAACCCCGGCATGCGTTTACGTGTCGGTCATCAACACTCACAGTTTTGGCAGATTCTGGCCCGTTTCATGGACTATTACCCATTTGAGGGAGTCCTGGACTAGGGGGTGTCCGGATAGCCGGACTATCAATATCCGCCGGACTCCCAGAATACGAAGATAGAAGATTGAAGACCCCGGCTCGTGTCCGGAAGGTACTTTCCTTGGCGTGGAAGGCAAGCTTGGCGATACGGATATGTAGATCTCCTACCATTGTAACCGACTCTGTGTAACCCTAGCCTCTCCGGTGTCTATATAAACCGGAGGACTTTAGTCCGTAGGACACAACATTACATCTCAACAATCATACCATAGGCTAGCTTCTAGGTTTAGCCTCCTTGATCTCGTGGTAGATCTACTCTTGTACTACCCATATCATCAATATTAATCAAGCAGGACGTAGGGTATTACCTCCATCGAGAGGGCCTGAACTCAGGTAAAAACATTGTGTCCCTCGCCTCCTGTTATCATCCGCCTAGACGCACGCTTGGGACCCCTACCCGAGATCCGCCGGTTTTGACACCGACATTGGTGCTTTCATTGAGAGTTCCTCTGTGTCGTCGCCGATAGAGCGGATGCCTTTACCTGTCTTCAAAGACGGTGTCCTCACCGGAGGGGCCTTGGCCGCCGATCAGACAATCCGCTTGGCGGCTTCCTTATGACCGCTTTGTCCGCCGCCGCTTCGCAATGACTTCTCAAGTCGCCGGAAGCAATCTTCGAGTCAGCCCTAAAGCTGCCGAAAGCGTTAGATCCAACCGAGCTCGCTCGTTAACGAGCTCCTTGATCGCATCGCCGCCCTGGGATTCGCAACAGACTACAATCAGATCGGGCTTAAAACCGATCTGAGAGAGATTAACTTTCCCCATGCTACCCACCACGTCAAGTGGTAGAAGAACAACTCAGCAATTCTTCGCCATCGTTGAAAACAATCAGGTCCGATTCCCGAACCCTCCATGCCGGATTCCCGCGGAGGAACGGACTCGATCGAGCATTGAACCTAAAATCATGCGTCGCTCCGGACTCATTGGGCCGTTCCCAAGAAATCAAGCTCCCGACCGAAGCCCTCGCCTTTGAGCTCAAAGATGGGCAGGATCCGGATTTTATTCCACCCACCGCCCGGACATATGCGACCTATCTCTAATTCGCAAGAGCCTTCGTAAAATACATCATTATCGGGCGATTCCTCCTGGTTATGGACAGGATAAAGGACTACCGAGAGGAAAACGCAATCTCAATCTTTCGCAATAATCGCACGGACAAGGGAATCTGAACGCCATTGATCGTCGCAAGATTACGCGTTTACCGATCTGGCGCCCATAGTCTTGAAGTATCTTGTCGATTTAAAAGTTTCGAAAACTGAAAATCAATTTTGGGATAATCCGCCCCAAACCCGGTCTGCGGTAAAGGGCGCCTCACAATCGGCCCCGATGCGAAAAACAAAAGCGAAACCCAGCAAGGGAAACGGAACCGATCGAGGGATGGCTCAATGGACCTCAGAAACTTCATAATACGGGGAGCTGTCCCAACACATAGCCTTCGAGCATGTTGGATACTACGGCAGGTGGCCAAAGGTGGCGAAGAGCTTCTAGCTCGGAAGCCACTCCAACAATACCAAAGACGGTATCAACAGTCTTGAGACTTTCGCATCAAATAATATGCGAAAACGAACAATCCGCTAACTCGCCAAAGTCTACCAAGTAGCAACAAGAATCCATGGAGCAACACAGCTATCACTTTCAAGCCAATGACGAGCCCGCATCTCGAACCACTGTGAGCCCCACCACACCGGTACTTAGTCCCAAAGTGGACGGCTTTCGACCGACAAAAGTCCTCATGGACGGCGGCAATGACTAAACCTCATTTATGAGGAAACCTCATGAAAATGCAAATCGATTGAGCCGCATTGAGCGAAGCAAGACAACCTTCAGAGGAATAATCCCTAGCCGGAAGCGCCACTGCTCGGAAAAATCACACTCGATGTGGTGTTCGCCTCCGGACAATTACAGATCCAAGAAGTCACGCCGTGTAGCCCTGCTCAGCAGCGGCTATCACGCCATATTAGGACGAGAGGCATTCACAATTTTCCAAGCAATACCTCATTACGGGTACATGAAGCTCAAAATGCCTAGGCCCACCGGAATAATCACTCTCGTCAGTGATCCGGACACAGCACTCCGCGCCGAAAACAAGACAGCCGCATTAGCCCTCGAGGCACTATCCGAAGCCTTAGCGGCAGAGGAACTCACCGCGCTACGCTCCACGGTAAACAGGGACGATGTGATACTTGATAAAAGATCCAAGTCCACCTCCTTCAAACTAGCAGATGAGATAGTTAAATTTCAGGTCCACCCAACGGACCCAACAAAGACGGCCTGTATCGGGGCACAGTTGAACCCCAAAGTGGACGCCGCACTGCGCGAATTCCTTCGGGAAAATTGGGACATCTTTGCCTGGCATCCTTCGGACATGCCCGAATCCTCGCAGTTGGCGTAACACAGCCTAAACATCCTAAAAGGATTTAAGCCACCAAACAGGCTCTTCGACAATTTTCCGAACCCAAAAGACAGGCAATGGGAGAAGAACTAGCTGTTATTGAAGCCGGATTCATTAGAGATATCAAACATCCGGATGGCTAGCAAATTTGGTGATGGTACCAAAGAAAGATAAATCTGGCGCCTCGCGGTCGACTTCAAAGACCTCAATAAGGCTTGCCCAAAGGATCCTTTCCTCCCCGCATCGATCAAATTATCGATGCCACAAAGCAGACACGATTCGTTGTGCTTCCCGGATGCATACTCGCTATCATGAAATCAAGATGGCGGAAGCAGATCAAGCCGCAACGGCATTCATCACTCCATACGGACCATTCGCTTCAACACGATGCCCTTCGGACTTAAAAACGCCGGCGCAACATATCAGCGCATGATTCAAACATGTCCGCCACCCAGATCGGCAAAACAATGAGAGATACGTGAGACGACGTAGTCGTCAAAACAAAACACGCCGAAACTTTAGTAGACGATTTAAGGCTCACATTCGACAACCTCGAGCATATGACATTGCTGAATCCGGAAAAATGTGTTTTCGCATATCAGCCGGAAGTCAGCTGGGCTTCATTGTATCCGTAGAGGATCAAGCAACCGCCAAAATCCGGGCTCACACGCTTGGATATCCCAAAGGACCTCAAGCAAATACAAAATTAACAGGATGTGTGGCAGCCCTAAGCCGTTTATCTCCGCTTAGGAGAGAAGGCCTTGCCCTTTATCGCCTCCTAAGGCGCACCAACACTTCGAGTGGATTTGGATGCCGCCACCGCCGACTCAAGAAATAAAGGCCATATTGGCAACAACCGGTCTTGGCCGCGCCCACTGGGCGAACCAATGTTGTTATACATCGCCGCAACACATCAAGTTGTGAGCGCTGTCCTCGTCGTCGAACGAGCAAATGTATGGGCATAAATTCCCTCTTCAAAACCAATGTATTATGTATCCACCGTGTTAACCCCCTGCAAATCCCGTTACCCGCACTATCAAAAGATAGCATATGCGGTGTTCATGGCGTCTCGGAAGCTCAGGCACTACTTCCAAGAGTGTTCGATAACAGTGGCTTCTTAAGTGCCACTCAATGACATTATAAATAACCGCGACGCAACGGGCAGGATTGCAAAATGGGCCATTGAGCTCTTGCCATTCGACATAACTTACAAACCTCGACGAGCCATAAAGCCACAAGTTTTGGCTGACTTCGTCACCGAATGGACTGAAGTTTAACTACCTAAAGAGTACGGCGCATACTCCAATTGACTATGCACTTCGACGGCTCCAAAATGTTGGCGGATCGGGGTCAAGGTCAGATCGACATCCCCACCGGAGATACATCCAAGATGTACTTCAAATAATGTACACGGACTCCAACAATGCAACCAATCGAGGCCTTGTTACATGGTCTCCGGATGGCGCTCCATGGGCATTCAACGCCTAGAGGTGCGCGATTCAAACCTTGCAATATCCCAAATAAATGGTGACTTTGACGCCAAGGATCCAAAAATGGCAACATATCGTAATGTTGTCCTGAAAATGTCAGCTCAGTTTGAAGGACTCGAATTCCATCACATAGCCCGATATAACAACCAAGCGGCCGACATCCTGGCACGCATCGGTGCGAAACGTGATGCTGTCCCTCCAAATATCTTCCTAGAATGGCTCTTCAAGCCATCCGTACTATGGGAAGAGGAGTCCGGTAGCGACAAACCGGAGAAAGCCGCACCAACTGGTGACTCAGCAGACGACATAACACAATCCGCCCACGATATAATGGCAAGAATCGCCGGCGTGGATGTAACCTTTCCTAGCCTACTTACTTAGGCAGGAACTTCCCGAAGACCAAAATGAGGCCCATTGCATAGTCCGTGATCGAAGGCCTACAAGGTTCATGAGGGAGAACTTTATAAGAAAAGTACTACCGAGTCCTTCAAAGGTGCATCTCCAAGAAGAAGGGCGAAACCTCCCGGCTGAAATCCATGCCGGACTAGGTGGACACCACGCAGCAGCCCGGCCCCGTAGGAAAGGCATTCGTCAGATTTTATTGGCCGACGGCTCGGGCGGATCTGCAGGACTTGGTCCAGCGATCGTCGGTTGCCGCTCTTTGCTAATCGAGCCATATGCCACCCACCGCCTCGAACCATACCCATTACCCGTTCGTCATGCAGGGGGCTTGACATGTTGGGACCCCTTAAAGGGGGAACCCACAAGAAAAAGTACCTATTGGTCATGGTGGATAAGTTCACCAAATGGATAGAGGCCAAACCGTCAAAACGGCAGAGTCCGGACCAGTGATAGACTTTATATCAGAGGTGGTACACCGATACGGAGTCCCCCACAGCATCATCACCGACAACGGCACGAACTTCACGGCCGATGAGGTCAAGCTATGGTGCAAAAATATGGGCATTAAGCTCGACTATGCGTCAGTCTATCACCCTCAAACCAACAAATAAGTGGAAAGAGCAAATGGTCTAATAATGAGCGGCATTAAGCCCAGACAGGTGAGGTCACTCACCAAACCGATACCAATGGGTCGAGGAGCTCCGTACCAGACTGGGGCTGCGGACAACGCCTAACCGTACTACACGGATTCACACCATTCTTTATGGTATACGGCGCAGAGGCAGTCTTGCCTGCGACATTATTCATGACTCACCTCGAGTGCGCATGTATGAGGAAAGAGAAGCCGAGCTAGATCGGCGGGACAGCTTGGACACATTGGAGGAAGAACGGGGCGCCACGAAGGCTCGCTCCGCATTCTATCGCCAGCAGGCGAAGATATCAAAGCGAGAAGTACGGGCCAAGACCTATAACGTTGGCGAACTAGTTCTACGCTGCGGACAAGAAAAGGACAAGCTCAAGCCCGATGGGAAGGCCCTTCATTATTGATCAAGTATCGACCGGCGGAGCGCATAGTTCATCTAAATGCGTCGGACAACCGACTCGAGCGAACTCATGGAACGCAGCCCGACTCAAGCGATTCTATGCCTAGCAACCGACCAAGAGTTCGTCCCCTTCCCTGTCCATCCTTTTATATTTCGCCGTCCTCTTTTCTCTTTTCCCTCTTAATTAACAAGCCCCTCGGGTATATTTTCGCATTTTTTGCACACATACGATGTGCCATCAAGACTGTTATTCCCGGGGCTTCTTTTCGACGTGCTTATCTATACGGGTTTTATACCCAACACATGTGTCATGCTTCCACATGTACCTTTTACTCGCCATTATATGCATCGATATGACTTAAGTTTTGGCCAAGCTGGGTTGCCTGGCTCCTGTGCTTACCCCTACGTTCCCGATTGTTCGGCTAGGTGGTAAAGGGAGCACCTCTGCGATTGTTACTGCCGGGCCAGTCGGATGTGTACCTCAGACTAGGTGAAGCCGAAAGCTAGCGTTCTTAAGGGAATATTCGGTCGGTGATTTAAAAGATGACTTTTTGCCTATTTCTTTCCATCTGCCCCCAGATGTTTTTACTGCTTTCTTTGCAGTCCGGCAATGCACTTTAGGGCATGCCTCCCCAGCGAAAGGAACCCTTAACGGAACTATTCTCCCTGGAAGATGTTTCTTACTAACCATGTAATATAACATAACTAGTTGGGCACTTGTCTGATAAAGCACTAATGACCCCTACGCCTGGTCTCTATGCATACCACGGTTATTTGTTAAACCAAAAAGGTATTCGGACACACTCTGGACTCTAGGGTCCCGAGGTCGAAGCAAAAAGGTCGGCAAAGACAAACGATCTACAATCCAGCTAGAAGGCATTTCACATGTCAATTTTAAGGACAACATACATTGTCAAATCTATTGATTGTATTCCTCCTCAATCCCGTCTAACAGGCTATCCAGTTTACAGCCCCGTTGGGAATATTTAGCAGCCAGTTCCACCTGGCCGTACACCAAACTCACAGGGATCTCCTTCCCGTCGGGCCCCACCGGTCCAACTTCGGCCATATGGTTGGGGTCTGCCTTCTTGTACCGCGTCTTCACCATGGCCCAAGCCTCCCTAGCACCTTGGCGGCAAGCCGAAACCTTCCACAAATGGAAGCGCTGCCGCACTCCCATGAGCTTCTCCATAAGCTCCCGAGGCCCTCAAGGGGCGAGGATGGCCATAAGGCTGACGGCGCCACTCATTGCTCCGAACTCGTTCGAACAGCTGCAACAGTTCGGAAGTTGATCACCCATTGATATGGGCATCTCCTCCGCAGATGGCCCGTGAGTATACCTACAAGACATATTATGTCAAATCGCTTCTCGCCGAACTCTTCTTACTTAGAGAGCTCGCTCAAGCACTTACTATAGATGCCGCGACGAAGCCGTTGATTCTCCTTGATGGAGCCGGACAGCTCGGCCTGCGCGCCTTTTTAGCTCTTCTCCGAGCTTGGCGTTGGCCTTGAGTTTGTTCTTTCCTCTGAACTCGTTTCAAGACATTTTCGCCGACCTTTAGCCGGCGTGAGCTGCTTGCTGTCCGGCTCTTGTTCGGCGGTGCCTACAGCGTCGTTATTAGACTTGCGCCCATGCCGCACAGCACTTATATTAATTTATAAATTTGTTTTACCAGGAGGGGTCTTTCCGTCTCCTCCTGTGGCAGCAAGTGCAGCCTCAAGTTGGGCCTTGCAATCTTGCAGCTCCTGGGACAGCTAGGCGTTCTTCAAGTTAAGAGCCTGAAAGTTTATATGATCCTTAAATCTTTTAACATAACTAATTTCAGTCTCGGGGGCTACTGGTGTGTACAACCATTAAAATTCCCTTACCCGTATGTCTTTAACATACTGCTCCGTGGCCCTGGTAAAACCATTTTGGGCAGCCCGGAGATGCGCGTCCCCTGCGTTGAAGGCATCCCATGCCTCAGGGGAAAAGCACGCCTCTTGAAAAACTGTCCGGCGGCGTCTATGATTCATAGCACTCTCCACCTCTGACTTGGTGGCGGACAGTCTGTCGGTATCCTCCGTTGGAGTAGGATCCGGCTCGCGTCTTGCGCCTGCCGCCCCCTCCAGTCCAGGCGCTGGAGCCCGGCTGGAATTGGTGGGATCAGCAACTCGTGTGCTCGCAGTTCAGCAAGCGCTTTTTCTTCTATAAAAATCATGAGCACTTAGAAGTTTCCTCGGAACATCGCTCAGAAAGATTAAACACGAGCTATACCTCTGCGGCGACGTTTCGCCAAGACGGCGCCCTTTTCCTCCTGCTGGTTCGGCTGACCTCAGAAGTCGGCGCGCGCAGTCGGCTCCGGCGGATTGGCGCTTCCTGCAAGACACCATCGTTCGCGAAGGTCAGAATAGGCAGGGATAAGATAACGGTGTCCGGACTTCGGTCTTGGTCACCTGGGATGCCGAACTTAGTCCGGGGAAGTCCACCGTAATGGTGACCAACGCATCATCAACGCTTAGCTGGTGATACACCCCGTCGATTAGCTCCACCCCGAGGTCCGGATCCTCTTCGGAGGCCGGACCCAGGGACCCTTCCGGGTCCTCGGGTTGTGGAGCAGGACTCACCATGTCCTGCACAGTCCGGCGTAGACCCTGCGCCAAAGACGTAATATAAGAAGCGTAAACTTCGAAAATACGGGTAAAGGCCCTTTTGAGGTGTTCGCTTACCCATCCTCTGGGATTGACCATAGAAAACCCATCCACGTGGTTGGACGAAGAAGTCCTCCTTCTCCCTTTGTACAGACCGGACAGATCTTCACCAGATCCTCGGTGAATCCGCCCTTTGCGTCGTCTGCGTGGCATCGTTCTCCCCATTAAAATCCCACATGGGGTGGCCTCTGTATTGCAGTGGCTGCACCCCCCGCTTGATGCACGTCGCCATGACTCCAATCATGGTCAAGCCGGAATGAGCCATTAATCTTATCCAGCCCATCAAGTAATGGACGCTCTTATCTTCCTCCAAACGGGGGCTCCGCGGACGCCAGCTGAGGCGTTTCTTCAAGGGAGCAGCATCAAACTCCGGGAGGCCGATCCGGACTGGGTCGGGCAACGGAGCGTCTACGATATAAAACCACTCCGAGGGCCAGTCTTCGGACGCCCTCTTGGGGGTGCCGGATAAGTATCCGGTCCCAGCGATGCGCCATATTTCGGCGCCGCCCACTTGATATATGGTCCCCTGGTAAGAACGGGGCACGAGGCAGAACAGCCTCTTCCACAATGCGAAATGGGGCTCGATGCCCAGGAATAGCTCACAAAGAGCTACATAGCCCGCGATGTGCAGCACAGATGCGGGCGTGAGGTGGTGGAGCTGGAGTCCGTAGAACTTCAGGAGCCCGCGGAGGAAAGGATGTATTGGAAATCCAAGCCCCCTTATTAGATAGGGGACGAAACACACCCGCTCCCCCTTGTTGGGGCTTGGGGTGTCCTCCACCTGCCTCACACCTCGATAAGTAACCAGTCCGGCTCGGACCGGAACCATGAAGGCCGGAGGAAGCAATCCCTCCGTCTGGAGCTTTGCTAGCTCATTGTGCGGAATAGAGCACCTCCTCCAATCCCCCGGCGATGGGCTGGGAGCGCGTGAGGAAGAGCCGCGTTGACGAAACATGGTGGAATGGATTTCAGGGTCAGAGGCGCTTCAATGGAATATACGCGGGAGGAGGATGGTGCGGTTTGGATCTGGATCCCTACCCCTTTAATAGGCGGGTGACCCGCACGATTGGGGGGTAAAATGTAAAGAGCTCCCTGGCTTTTCGCATTCGTGCGACGCGTGGAAGATGGCCATAATTTGGCGTAGAAGCCAAGAAGCACAGTATTCGAGGTAAAGTCGGACACTGTTCGGCAGGAACATGGAATTTAAAGGGAGAACCCGCCTTGGAACGCCGAAGACTACAAGCACGCTGGAATTATCGTCATTGAAGCCTGGTTCGGGGGCTACTGAGGGAGTCCTGGACTAGGGGGTGTCCGGATAGCCGGACTATCAATATCCACTGGAATCCCAGACTACGAAGATAGAAGATTGAAGACTCCGGCTCATGTCCGGAAGGTACTTTCCTTGGCGTGGAAGGCAAGCTTGGCGATACGGATATGTAGATCTCCTACCATTATAACCGACTCTGTGTAACCCTAGCCTCTCCGGTGTCTATATAAACCGGAGGACTTTAGTCCGTAGGACACAACATTACATCTCAACAATCATACCATAGGCTAGCTTCTAGGTTTAGCCTCCTTGATCTCGTGGTAGATCTACTCTTGTACTACCCATATCATCAATATTAATCAAGCAGGACGTAGGGTATTACCTCCATCGAGAGGGCTCAACACAGGTAAAACATTGTGTCCCTCGTCTCCTGTTATCATCCGCCTAGACGCACAGTTCGGGACCCCCTACCCGAGATCCGCCGGTTTTGACACCAACACCATTGTTTTGGGGTCTCGGAGTGATTTCCACGATTAACAAACACCGCGGTGCGTTTACGTGTCTGTCATCAACACTCACAGTTTTGGCCGATACTGGCCCGTTTCGTGGACTATTACTCACCGTTTTGGGGCCCCAAAGCGATTTCCATGGTGGTCGAACCCCAAGGTGTGCTTATGTGTCGGGAATCAACACTCACAGTTTTGGTCAATTCTGGCCCATTTCGTGAACTATTACACATTGATTTGGGGTCCCGGAATGATTTCCATGATTAACAAACCCTGGGGTGCGTTTACGTGTCTGACATCAACACTCACAGTTTTGGCTGATTCTGGGCCGTTTCGTGGACTATTATTCCCGTTATGGGGCCCCAAAGCGATTTCCATGGTGGTCGAACCCCAAGGTGTGCTTACGTGTCGGTCATCAACACTCATAGTTTTGGTCGATTCTTGCCCGTTTCGTGGACTATTACTAACTGTTTTGGGGTCCCGGAGTGATTTCCATGATTAACGAACCCCGGGGTGCGTTTACATGTCGGTCATCCACACTCACAATTTTGGCTGATTCTGGCCCATTTCATGGACTATTACTCACTGTTTTAGGGGTCCTGGAGTGATTTCCATGATTAACGGACCCCGGGATGCCTTTACGTGTCGGTCATCAATTGCAAATTGGCCGATTCTGGCCCGTTTCTTTGACTATTACTCACCGTTTTGCGGTCCCGAAGCGATTTCCACGATTGATGAACCCCGGGGTGCGTTTACGTGTCGGTCATCTACACTCACAGTTTTGGCAGATTCTAGCCCGTTTCGTGGACTATTACTCATTGTTTTGGGGTCCCGGAGTGATTTCCACGATACAACCCCGGGGTGCATTTATGTGTCTGTCATCAGCACTCAAAGTTTTGGCCAATTCTGGCCCGTTTCATGGACTATTACTCTCCGTTTTGGGGCCCCAAAGCGATTTCCATGGTGGTCGAACCCCAAGGTGTGCTTACGTGTCGGTCATCAACACTCATAGTTTTGGCCGATTCTGGCCCGTTTCGTGGACTATTACTCACTGTTTTGGGGTCGCGGAGTGATTTCCACGATTAACAAACCCCGGGGTGAGTTTACGTGTCGGTCATCAACACTCACAGTTTTGGCCAATTCTGGCCCATTTCATGGACTAATACTCACCGTTTTTTGGGTCCCAAAGCGATTTCCATTATTGTCTAACCCCCAGGTGTGCTTACGTGTTGGTCGTCAAGACTCGCAGTCTGGGCCGATTCTGGCCCGTTTCTTGGACTATTACTCAGTTTTGGGGTCCCGATGTCATTTCCACGATTGGCGAACCCTGGGATGCGTTTATGTGTCGGTCATCAACACTCACAACTTTGCCGATTCTGGTCCATTTCATGCACTATTACTCACTGCCTTGGGGTCCGAGAGCGTTTTCCATGATTTATTATCCCCGGGGTGCGTTTACGTGTCCGTCGTCAACACTCGTAGTTTTGGCTAATTCTGACCCGTTTCATGGAACATTACCCACCGTTTTGGGGTCCCGAATCGATTTCCATGGTTGTTGAATCCAAGGTGTACTTACCTGTCGGTCATCAACACTCATAATTTTGGCCGATTCTAGCCCGTTTCTTGCACTATTGATAACATTTGGGGTCCTAGAGCGATTTCCACGATTGACGATCCCTGGGGTGCGTTTACGTTTCTATCGTCAATACTCACAGTTTTGGACAATTCCGACCCGTTTCGTGGACTATTACACACCGTTTGGGGGTCTCGAAGCAATTTCCATAGTTGTTGAACCCCAAGATGCGCTTACGTGTCGGTCATCATAACTCATAGTTTTGGCCGATTCTGGCCCGTTTTGTGGACTATTACTCATTGTTTTGGTGTCCCGGAGTGATTTCCACAATTAACAAACCCTGGCGTGCGTTTACGTGTCGGTCATCAACACTCATAGTTTTGGCCGATTCTGTCCCGTTTCGTGGACTATTACTCACCGTTTTGGCGCAACAAAGCGATTTCCATGGTGGTCAAACCCCAAGGTTTGCTTACGTTTCGGTCATCAACAGTTGCAGTTTGGGCCGATTCTAGCCCGTTTCTTGGACTATTACTCACTGTTTTGGGGTCCCGAAGCTATTTCCACGATTGACGAACCCCGGGGTGCGTTTACGTATCGGTCATCAACACTCATAGTTTGGCAGATTCTGGCCCGTTCGTGAACTATTACTCATTGTTTTGCGGTCCCGGAGTGATTTCCACGATTAACAAACCCTAGGGTGCGTTTACGTGTCTGTCATCAACATTCACAGTTTTGGCCGATTCTGGCACGTTTCGTGGACTATTACTCACTATTTTGGGAGTCCTGGAGTGATTTCCACGACTAACGAACCTTGGGGTGCCTTTAGGTGTCAGTCATCAATTGCAGTTTGGGTCGATTCTGGCCCGTTTATTTGACTATTACTCACTGTTTTGGGGTCCTGGAGTTATCTCCACTATTAACGAACCCCGGGGTGCGTTTACATGTCGGTCATTAACACTCCCACTTTTGGCTGATACTGGCCCGTTTCGTGGACTGTTACTGTTTTGGGGTCCCGGAGTGATTTCCACGATTAACGAACCCCGGGGGGCCTTTACGTGTCGGTTATCAACACTTGCGGTTTTTGTCGATTCTGAGCCGTTTTGTGGACTATTACTCACCGTTTTTTGGTCCCAAAGCGAATTCCATTGTTGTCGAACCCCAAGATGTGCTTACAAGTTGGTCATCAAGACTCGCAGTCTGGGCCGATTCTGGCCCGTTTCTTGGACTATTACTCAGTTTTGGGGTCCCGAAGTGACTTCCACGATTGAGGAACCCTAGGTGCATTTATGTGTCGGTCATCAAAACTCATAACTTTGGCCGATTCTGGTCCGTTTCGTGCACTATTACTCACTGTTTTGGGGTCCAACAGCGATTTCCAAGATTGACGATCCCCGGGGTGCGTTTACGTGTCCGTCATCAACACTCATAGTTTTGGCCAATTCTGAACCGTTTCGTGGACTATTACTCACTGTTTTGAGACCTGAATCGATTTCCATAGTTGTTGAACCCCAAGGTGCACTTACGTGTCGGTCATCAACACTCGCAGTTTTGGCTGATTCTGGCCCGTTTCTTGGACTATTACTCACTTTTTTGGGGTCCCAGAGTGATTTCCATAATTTACGAACCTCGGGGTGCGTTTACGTGTTGCTCATCAACACTCGCGGTTTTTGTAGGTTCTGGCGCGTCTCTTGGACTGTTACTCACCGTTTTCGGTTCCCGAAGCGATTTCCATGGTTGTGACACCCCAAGGTGCGCTTATGTGTTAGTCATGAACAATTGCAGTTAGGGCCGATTCTGGCCCATTTCTTGGACTATTACTCACCATTTTGGGGTCCCAAAGCGATTTCCACGATTGACAAAACCCGGGGTGCGTTTACATGTCTGCCATCAACACTCACAGTTTTGGCCGATTCTGGCCCGTTTCGTGGACTATTACTCACCGTTTTGGGGCCCCAAAGCGATTTCCATGGTGGTTGAACCCCAAGGTATGCTTACGTGTCGGCCATAACCAATCACAATTTTTGCCAATTTTGGCCCGTTTCATGGACTATTACTCACTGTTTTGGGTCCCGGAGTGATATCCACGATTAACAAACCCCGGGGTGCGTTTACGTGTCTGTCATCAACACTCACAGTTTTGGCCGATTCTGGCCCGTTTCGTGGACTATTACTCACTATTTTGGGGGTCCTGGAGTGATTTCCACGATTAACGAACCCCAGGGTGCCTTTACGTGTCGGTCATCAACAATTGCAATTTGGACCAATTCTGGCCCGTTTCATGGACTATTACTCAGCGTTTTAGGGTCCCGAAGCGATTTCCATGGTGGTCGAACCGCAAGGTGTGCTTACGTGCCGGTCATCAACACTCACAGTTTTGGCCGATTCTGGCCCGTTTCATGAACTATTTACTCACTGTTTTGGGGTCCCGGAGTGATTTCCATGATTAACGAACCCAGGGAGCGTTTACGTGTCGGTCATCAACACTCACAGTTTTGGCCGATTTTGGCCCGTTTCGTGGACTGTTACTCACTGTTTTGGGGTCCCGGAGTGATTTCCACAATTAACGAACTCTAGTGTGCCTTTACGTGTTGGTCAGTGTTGGTCATCAACACTCGCGGTTTTTGTCGATTCTTAGCCATTTCATGGACTATTACTCAACATTTTTTGGTCCCAAAGCGATTTCCATTGTTGTCAAACCCCAATGTGTGCTTATTGTTGGTCATCAAAACTCACAGTCTGGCCGATTCTAGCCCGTTTCTTGGTCTATTACTCAGTTTTGGGGTCCCGGAGTGATTTCCACGATTAACGAACCCCATGGTGCCTTTAAGTGTCGGTTATCAACACTCGCGGTTTTTGTCGATTCTGAGCCGTTTCGTGGACTATTACTCACCGTTTTTTGGTCCCAAAGCGATTTCCATTGTTGTTGAACCCCAAGATGTGCTTACGAGTTGGTCGTCAAGACTCGCAGTCTGGGCCGATTCTGGCCCGTTCCTTGGACTATTACTCAGTTTTGGGGTCCCGAAGTGATTTCCACGATTGACGAACCCCAGGTGCGTTTATGTGTCGGTCATCAAAACTCACACTTTGGCCGATTCTGGTCCGTTTCGTGCACTATTACTCACTGTTTTGGGGTCCCATAGCGATTTCCATGACTGACGATCCCCGGGGTGCGTTTACGTGGCCGTCATCAACACTCATAGTTTTGGCCAATTCTGACCCGTTTCGTGGACTATCACTCACAGTTTTGAGACCCGAATCGATTTCCATGGTTGTTGAACCCCAAGGTGCACTTACGTGTCGGTCATCAACACTCGCAGTTTTGGCCGATTTTTGCCCGTTTCTTGGACTATTACTCACTTTTTTGGGGTCCCAGTGTGATTTCCATAATTGACGAACCTCGGGGTGCGTTTACGTGTTGCTCATTAACACTCGCGGTTTTTGTCGGTTCTGGCGCGTCTCGTGGACTGTTACTCACCGTTTTCGTTCCCGAAGCGATTTCCACGGTTGTGATACCCCAAGGTGCGCTTATGTGTCGGTCATCAACAATTGCAGTTAGGGCCGATTCTGGCCCGTTTCCTGGACTATTACTCACCATTTTAGTGTCCCGAAGTGATTTCCACGATTGACGAAACCCGGGGTGCGTTTACGTGTCTACCATCAATACTCACAGTTTGGGCCGATTCTGGCCCGTTTCGTGGACTATTATCCGTTTTGGGGCCCCAAAGCGATTTCAATTTTGGTTGAACCCCAAGGTGTGCTTATGTGTCGGCCATCAACACTCACAATTTTGGCCGATTCTGGCCCGTTTTGTGGACTATTACTCACCGTTTTGGGGTCCCGAAGCGATTTCCATGATTTACGAACCCCGGGGTGCGTTTACGTGTCTGTCATCAACACGCATAGTTTTGGCCAATTCTGGCCCGTTTCGTGGAGTGATTTCCACGATTAACGAACCCCAGGGTGCCTTTACGTGTCTGTCATTAACACTCACAGTTTTGGCCGATTCTGAGCCATTTCATGGACAATTACTCACCGTTTTTTTGGTCCCAAAGTGATTTCCATTGTTGTCGAACCCCAACATGTGCTTACGTGTTGGTCATCAAGACTCGCAGCCTGGGCCGATTCTGGCCCGTTTCTTGGACTATTACTCAGTTTTGCAGCCCCGAAGTGATTTCCACGATTGACGAACCCCAGGGTGCGTTTACATGTCGGTCATCAACACTCACAGTTTTGGCAGATTCTAGTCTGTTTCATGCACTATTACTCACCGTTTTGGGGTCCCACAGGGATTTCCACGATTGGCGATCCCCAGGGTAATTTTACGTGTCCGTCGTCAACACTCACAGTTTTGGCCAATTCTGACCCGTTTCATGGACTATGACTCACCGTTTGAGACCTGAATCGATTTCCATGGTTGTTGAACCCCAAGGTGCACTTACGTGTCGGTCATCAACACTCGCAGTTTTGGCCGATTCTGGCCCGTTTCTTCGACTTTTGCTCACTGTTTTGGGGTCCCGGGGTGATTTCCATAATTGACGAACCCCGGGGTGCGTTTACATGTTGCTCATCAACACTCGCGGTTTTTGTCGATTCTGGCCCGTCTCGTGGACTATTACTCACCGTTTGGGGTCCCGAAGCAATTTCCATAGTTGTTGAACCCCAAGGTGCGCTTACGTGTCGGTCATCATAACTCATAGTATTCGCTGATTCTAGCCCGTTTCATGGACTATTACTCACTGTTTTGGGGTCTCGAAGTGATTCCACGATTAACGAACCCCGAGGTGCGTTTACATGTCGGTCATCAACACTCACAGTTTTGGCAGATTCTGGCCCGTTTCATGGACTATTACTCATTGTTTTGGGGTCCCAGAGTGGTTTCCATGACTAACAAACCCTGGCGTGCGTTTACGTGTTGGTCATCAACACTCACAGCTTTGGTCGACTCTGGCCCATTTCGTGGACTAGTACTCTCCGTTTTGGGGCCCCAAAGCGATTTCCATGGTGCTAAAACCCCAAGGTGTGCTTATGTGTTGGTCATCAACACTCACAGTTTTGGTCGATTCTGACCAGTTTCATGGACTATTACTCACTGTTTTGGGGTCCCAGAGTGATTTCCACAATTAACGAACCTCGGGGTTCGTTTACATGTCGATCATCAACACTCACAGATTCGGCCGATTTTGGCCCGTTTCTTGCACTATTGATAACCGTTTTGGGGTCTCAGATTGATTTCCCCGATTGACGATCCCCGGGGTGCTTTTACGTGTCTCTCGTCAACACTCACAGTTTTGGACAATTCTGACCCGTTTCATGGACTATTACTCACCGTTTGGGGGTCTCGAAGCGATTTCCATAGTTGTTAAACCCCAAGGTGTGCTTACGTGTGGGTCATCATAACTCATAGTTTTGGACGATTCTAGCCCGTTTCATGGACTAGTACTCACTGTTTTGGGGTCCCAGAGTGATTCCATGATTAACGAACCCCAGGGTGTGTTTACGTGTCGGTCATCAACGCTCACACTTTTGGCAGATTCTGGACCGTTTCATGGACTATTACTGATTGTTATGGGGTCCCGGAGTGATTTCCACGATTAACAAACCCCGGCATGCGTTTACGTGTCGTTCATCAACACTCACAGTTTTGGCCAATTATGTCCCATTTCGTGGACTATTACTCACCGTTTTGGGGCCCCAAAGCGATTTCCATGGTGGTCAAACCCCAAGGTGTGCTTACGTGTCGGTCATCAACAATTGCAGTTTGGGCCGATTTTGGACCGTTTCTTTGGACTATTACTTACTGTTTTGGGGTCCCGAAGCGATTTCCAGGATTGACGAACCCCGGGGTGCGTTTACGTATCGGTCATCAACACTCACAGTTTTGGCAAATTCTGGCCCGTTTCGTGAACTATTACTCATTGTTTTGGGGCCCGGAGTGATTTCCACGATTAACAAACCCTGGGGTGCGTTTACGTGTTTGTCATCCACACTGAAAGTTTTGGCTGATTCTGGCCTGTTTCGTGGACTATTACTAACTGTTTTGGGGTCCCAGAGTGATTTCCATAATTAACGAACCACAGGGTGCGTTTACGTGTCAGTCATCAACACTCACAATTTTGGCCGATTCTGGACGGTTCGTGGACTATTACTCACTGTTTTGGGGGTCCTGGAGTGATTTACACGATTAACGAACCCCGGGGTGGCTTTACGTGTCGGTCATCAATTGCAGTTTGGGCCGATTCTGGCCCATTTCTTTGACTATTACTCTCTGTTTTGGGGCCCGAAGCGATTTCCACGATTGACGAACCTCGGGGTGCGTTTACGTCTCGGTCATCAACACTCACAGTTTTGGCAGATTCTTGCCCGTTTCATGCACTATTACTTATTGTTTTGGGGTCCTACAATGATTTCCTCGATTAACAAACCCCAGCATGAGTTTACGTGTCGGTCATCAGCACTCACAGTTTTGGCAGATTCTGGCCCGTTTCTTGGACTATTACCCATTGTTTTGGGGTCCCGGAGAGATTTCCATGATTAACAAACCCCGCGGTGTGTTTACGTGTCTGTCATCAACTCTCACAATTTTGGTCGATTCTTGCCCGTTTCGTGGACTATTACTCACCGTTTTGGGGTCCCGGAGTGATTTCCACGATTAACGAACCCCGGGGTGCCTTTACGTTTTGGTCATCAACATTCGCGATTTTTGTAGATTCTGAGCCGTTTCGTGGACTATTACTCACCGTTTTTTTGTCCCAAAGCGATTTCCATTGTTGTCGAACCCCAAGATGTGCTTATGTGTTGGTCATCAAGACTTCATGATTTGGGCGATTCTCGCCCGCTTTTGGTCTATTACTCGGTTTTGGCGTCCCGAAGTGATTTCCACGATTGACGAACCTCTGGTGCGTTTACATGTCAATCATCAACATGACAACTTTGGCCGATTCTGATACGTTTCCTGCACTATTACTCAGTGTTTTGGGGTCCCACGGGGATTTCCATGATTGACTATCCCGGGGTGCTTTTACGTGTCCGTCGTCAACACTCACAGTTTTGGCCAATTCTGACCCATTTCATGGACTATTACTCACCATTTGAGACCCAAATCGATTTCCATGGTTGTTGAACCCCAAGGTGCACTTACCTGTCGGTCATCAACACTCGCAGTTTTGGCTGATTCTGGCCCGTATCCTGGAGTATTATTCACTGTTTTGGGGTCCCAGAGTGATTTCCATAATTGACGAACCCCGGGGTATTTTTACGTGTTGCTCATCAACACTGGTGGTTTTTGTCGATTCTGGCCCATCTTGTGGACTATTACTCACTGTTTGGGGGTCCCGAAGCGATTTCCATGATTAACAAACCCTGGCGTGCGTTTACGTGTTGGTCATCAACACTCACAGCTTATGGCCGACTCTGGCCCATTTCGTGGAATATTACTCACCGTTTTGGGGCCCCAAAGCGATTTCCATGGTGGTCAAACCCCAAGGTGTGCTTACGTGTTGGTCGTCAACACTCACAGTTTTGGCCGATTCTGACCCGTTTCGTTGACTATTACTCACTGCTTCGGGGTCCCGGAGTAATTTCCACAATTAACGAACACCGGGGTGCGTTTACGTGTTGGTCATCAACACTCATAGTTTTGGCCGATTCTGGCCCGTTTCATGGACTATTACTCACTGTTTTGGGGGTCCTAGTTGGATTTCCACGATTAACGAACCCCGGGGTGCCTTTACGTGTCGGTCATCAACAATTGCAATTTGGGCCGATTCTGCCCATTTCTTAGACTATTACTCACCATTTTGCGGTCCCAAAGCGATTTCCACGATTGATGAACCCCGGGGTGCGTTTAGGTGTCGGTCATCAACACTCACAGTTTTGGTCGATTTTGGCCCGTTTCGTGGACTATTACTCACCGTTTTGGGGCCCCAATGCGATTTCCACGGTGGTCGGACCGCAAGGTGTGCTTACGTGTCGCTCATCAACACTCACAGTTTTGGCCGATTCTGACCCGTTTCGTGGACTATTACTCACTGTTTTGGGGTCCCGGAGTGATTTCCACGATTAACGCATCAGAGGGTGCGTTTACGTGTCGGCCATCAACACTCACAGTTTTGGCCGATTTTGGCCCGTTTCTTGGACTATTACTCACTGTTTTGGGGTCCCAGAGTGCCTTTATGTGTCGGTCATCAACACTTGCAGTTTTTGTCGATTCTGAGCCATTTGATGGACTATTTCTCATCATTTTTTGGTCCCAAGGCGATTTTCATTGTTGTCGAAGCCCAAGTTGTGCTTACGTGTTGGTCATGAAGACTCGCAGTTTGGGCCGATTCTGGCTCGTTTCTTCGACTATTAGTCAGTTTTGGGGTCCCGAAGTAAATTCCACGATTGACGAACCCAGGTGCGCTTACATGTCGGTCATCAACACTCACAACTTTGGACGATTCTGGTCCGTTTCGTGCACTATTACTCACTGTTTTGGGGTCCCACAGCGATTTCCACGATTGACGATCCCCGCGGTGTGTTTACGTGTCGGTCATCAACACTTGCAGTTTTTGTCGATTCTGGACCGTTTCTTGGACTATTACTCACTGTTTTGGGGTCCCGGAGTGATTTCCATGATTAACAAACCCCAGCATGCGTTTACGTGTTGGTCATCAACACTCACAGTTTTGGCCGATTCTGGCCCATTTCGTGGACTATTACTCACAGTTTTAGGGCCCCAAAGCAATTTCCATGGTGGTCAAACCCCAAGGTGTGCTTACGTGTTGCTCATCAACACTAGCGGTTTTTATCGATTCTGGCACGTCTCGTGGACTGTAACTCACCATTTTTGGTTCCCGGAGTGATTTCCACAGTTGTAAAACCCCAAGGTGCGCTTATGTGTCGGTTATCGACAATTGCAGTTTGGCCGATTCTGGCCCGTTTCTTGGACTATTACTCAACGTTTTGGGGTCCTGAAGCGATATCCACAATTACGAACCACGGCGTGCGTTTACCTGTCAGTCATCAACACTCACAGTTTTGGCAGATTCTTGCCCGATTCATGGACTATTAGTCATTGTTTTGGGGTCCCGGAGTGATTTCCATGATTAACAACCCCGGGGTGCATTTACGCGTGTCATTAACACTCACAGTTTTGGCCGATTCTGGCCTGTTTTGTGGACTATTACTCTCCTTTTTGGGGCCCCAAAGCGATTTCCATGGTGGTCGAACCCCAAGGTGTGCTTACGTGTCGGTCATCAACACTCATAGTTTTGGACGATTCTGGACCATTTCGTGGACTATTACTCACTGTTTTGGGGTCCCGGAGTGATTTCCACGATTATCAAACCCCGGGATGTGTTTACGTGTCGGTCATCAACACTCACAGATTTGGGCGATTCTGGCCCGTTTCATGGACTATTACTTACTATTTTGGGGTCCCGGAGTGATTTCCACGATTAACAAACCCTAGGGTGCCTTTACGTGTCGGTCATCAACACTCAAAGTTTTGGCCGCTTCTGAGCCGTTTCGTGGACTATTACTCACCGTTTTTTAGTCCCAAAGCGATTTCCATTGTTGTCGAACCCCAAGGTGTGCTTACGTGTTGGTCGTCAAGACTCGCAGTCTGGGCCGATTCTGGCCCGTTTCTTGGACTATTACTCAGTTTTGGGGTCCCAAAGTGATTTCCACAATTGACGAACCCCAGGGTGCGTTTACGTGTCGGTCATCAACGCTGACAGTTTTGGCTGATTATGGCCCGTTTCGTGGACTATTACTCATTGTTTTGGGGTCCCGGAGTGATTTCCACGATTAACAAACCCCGACGTGCGTTGACGTGTCGGTCATCAACACTCACAGTTTTGGCCGATTCTGTCCCGTTTCGTGGACTATTACTCACCGTTTTGGGGCCCAAAGCGATTTCCATGGTGGTCAAACCCCAAGGTGTGCTTACGTGTCGGTCATCAACTATTGCAGTTTGGGAAGATTCTGGCCATTTCGTGAACTATTACTCATTATTTTGGGGTCCCAGAGTAATTTCCATGATTAACGAACCCCGGGGTGCATTTATGTGTCGGTCATCAACAATCACAGTTTTGGCCGATTCTGACCCGTTTCGTTGACTATTACTCACTGTTTTGGGGTTCTGGAGTGATTTCCACAATTAATGAAACTCGGGGTGCCTTTATATGTCGGTCATCAACACTCGCGGTTATTGTCGATTCTGAGCCATTTCATGGACAATTGCTCACCATTTTTTGGTCCCAAAGTGATTTCCATCGTTGTCGAACCCCAAGGTGTGCTTACGTGTTGGTCGTCAAGAATCGTAGTCTGGGCTGATTCTGGCCCGTTTCTTGGACTATTACTCAGTTTTGGGGTCCTGAAGTGATTTCCACGATTAACAAACCCCGGCGTGCGTTTACGTGTCGGTCATCAAACCTCACAGTTTTGGCCAATTATGTCCCCTTTCGTGGACTATTACTCACCGTTTTGGGGCCCCAAAGCGATTTCCATGGTGGTCAAACCCCAAGGTGTGCTTACGTGTCGATCATCAACAATTGCAGTTTGGGCCGATTTTGGACCATTTCTTTGGACTATTTCTCACCGTTTTGGGGTCCCGAAGCGATTTCCAAGATTGACGAACCCCGGGGTGTGTTTATGTATCGGTCATCAACACTCACAGTTTTGGCAAATTCTGGCCCGTTTCATGAACTATTACTCATTGTTTTGGGGTCCCGGAGTGATTTCCACGATTACTTTGGGGTGCGTTTACGTGTCTGTCATCAACACTGAAAGTTTTGGCCGACTCTAGCCCGTTTCGTGGACTATTACTCACTGTTTTGGGGCCCCAAAGCGATTTCCATGGTGGTCGAACCACAAGGTGTGCTTAGGTGTCGGTCATCAACACTCATAGTTTTTGCCGATTCTCTCCTGTTTCGTGGACTATTACTAACTGTTTTGGGGTCCCAGAGTGATTTCCATGATTAATGAACCACGGGGTGCGTTTACGTGTCGGTCATCAACACTCACAGTTTTGGCCGATTCTGGCCGGTCCGTGGACTATTACTCACTGTTTTGGGGGTCCTGGAGTGATTTACACGATTAACGAACCACGGGGTGGCTTTACGTGTCGGTCATCAATTGCAGTTTGGGCCGATTCTGGCCCGTTTCTTTTACTATTACTCACCGTTTTGGGGCCCGAAGCGATTTCCACGATTGACAAACCTCGGGGTGCGTTTACGTGTCGGTCATCAACACTCACAATTTTGGCAGATTCTGGCCCGTTTCATGGACTATTACTTATTGTTTTGGGGTCCTACAATGATTTCCACGATTAACAAACCCCGGCATGCGTTTACGTGTCGGTCATCAGCACTCACTGTTTTGGCAGATTCTGGCCCGTTTCTTGGACTATTACCCATTCTTTTGGGGTCCCGGAGTGATTTCCATGATTAACAAACCCCACGGTGTGTTTACATGTCTGTCATCACCACTCACAATTTTGGTCGATTCTGGCCCGTTTCGTGGACTATTACTCACCGTTTTGGGGTCCGGGAGTGATTTCCACGATTAACGAACCCCGGGGTGCCTTTACGTTTTGGTCATCAACATTCGCTATTTTTGTAGATTCTGAGCCGTTTCGTGGACTATTACTCACCGTTTTTTTGTCCCAAAGCGATTTCCATTGTTTTCGACCCCAAGATGTGCTTATGTGTTGGTCATCAAGACTCGTAGTCTGGGCCGATTCTGGCCCATTTCTTGGTCTATTACTCGGTTTTGGGGTCCCAAGTGATTTCCACGATTGACGAACCTCTGTTGCGTTTACGTGTCGGTCATCAACATGAAAACTTTGGCCGATTCTGATCCGTTTCCTGCACTATTACTCACTATTTTGGGGTCCCAAAGGGATTTCCACGATTGACGATCCCGGGGTGCTTTTACGTGTCCGTCGTCAACACTCACATTTTTGGCCAATTCTGACCCATTTCATGGACTATTACTCACCATTTGAGACCCAAATCGATTTCCATGGTTGTTGAACCCCAAGGTGCACTTACGTGTCGGTCATCAACACTCGCAGTTTTGGCTGATTCTGGCCCGTTTCCTAGACTATTATTCACTGTTTTGGGGTCCCGGAGTGATTTCCATAATTGACGAACCCCGGGGTTCGTTTACGTGTTGCTCATCAACACTGGCGGTTTTTGTCGATTTTGGCCCATCTTGTGGACTGTTACTCACCGTTTTTGGTTCCCAGAGCGATTTCCACAGTTGTAAAACCCCAAGGTGCGCTTATGTGTCGGTCATCAACAATTGCAGTTTGGCCGATTCTGGCCCGTTTCTTGGACTATTACTCAGCATTTTGGGGTCCCGAAGCGATTTCCACAATTACGAACCACGAGGTGCGTTTACCTGTCAGTCATCAACACTCACAGTTTTGGCAGATTCTTGCCTGTTTCATGGACTATTAGTCATTGTTTTGGGGGTCCCGGGGTGATTTCCATGATTAACAACCCGGGGGTGCGTTTACGCGTGTGTCATCAACATTCACAGTTTTGGCCGTTTTGGGGCCCCAAAGCGATTTCCATGGTGGTCGAACACCAAGGTGTGCTTACGTGTCGGTCATCAACAATCATAGTTTTGGACGATTCTGGACCATTTCGTGGACTATTACTCACTGTTTTGGGGTCCCGGAGTGATTTCCACGATTATCAAACCCCGGGGTGTGTTTACGTGTCGGTCATCAACACTCACAGATTTGGGCGATTCTGGCCCGTTTCATGGACTATTACTCACTATTTTGGGGTCCCGGAGTGATTTCCACGATTAACAAACCTTGGGGTGCCTTTACGTGTCCGTCATCAACACTCAAAGTTTTGGCCGATTCTGAGCCGTTTCGTGGACGATTACTCACCATTTTTTAGTCCCAAAGCGATTTCCATTGTTGTCGAACCCTAAGGTGTGCTTACGTGTTGGTCGTCAAGACTCGCAGTCATTGCCGATTCTGGCCCGTTTCTTGGACTATTACTCAGTTTTGGGGTCCCAAAGTGATTTCCACAATTGACGAACCCCAGGGTGCGTTTACGTGTCGGTCATCAACGCTGACAGTTTTGGCTGATTATGGCCCGTTTCCTCGACTATTACTCATTGTTTTGGGGTCCCGGAGTGATTTCCGCGATTAACAAACCCCGACGTGCGTTGACGTGTCGGTCATCAACACTCACAGTTTTGGCCGATTCTGTCCCGTTACGTGGACTATTACTCACCGTTTTGGGGCCCAAAGCGATTTCCATGATGGTCAAACCCCAAGGTGTGCTTACGTGTCGGTCATCAACTATTGCAGTTTGGGCAGATTCTGGCCCATTTCGTGAACTATTACTCATTATTTTGGGGTCCCAGAGTAATTTCCATGATTAACGAACCCCGGGGTGCATTTACGTGTCGGTCATCAACAATCACATTTTTTGACCGATTCTGACCCGTTTCGTTGACTATTACTCACTGTTTTGGGGTCCCGGAGTGATTTCCACAATCAACGAACCCCGGGGTGCGTTTACGTGTCGGTCATCAACACTCATAGTTTTGGCCGATTCTGGCCCGTTTCATGGACTATTACTCACTGTTTTGGGGGTCCTGGAGTGATTTCCACAATTAACGAAACCTGGGGTGCCTTTACATGTCGGTCATCAACACTTGCGGTTTTTGTCAATTCCGAGCCATTTCATGGACTATTACTCATCGTTTTTTTGTCCCAAAGTGATTTCCATTGTTGTCGAACCCCAAGGTGTGCTTACGTGTTGGTCGTCAAGACTCGTAGTCTGGGCCGATTCTGGCCCGTTTCTTGGACTACTACTCAGTTTTGGGGTCCCGAAGTGATTTCCTCGATTGACGAAACCTAGGCGCGTTTACGTGTCGGTCATCAACACTCACAACTTTCGCCGATTTTGATCTGTTTCGTGCACTATTACTCACTGTTTTGGGGTCCCACAGGGATTTTCACTATTGACGGTCCCCGGGGTGCGTTTACGTGTCCATAATCAACACTCATAGTTTTGGCCAATTCTGACCCGTTTTGTGGACTATTACTCACTGTTTTGAGACCCGAATCGATTTCCATGGTTGTTGAACCCCAAGGTGCACTTACGTGTCGGTCATCAACTCACAGTTTTGGGATCCCACAGCGATTTCCATGATTGATGATCCCCGTGGTGCGTTTACGTGTCCGTCATCAACACTCATAGTTTTGGCCAATTCTGACCCATTTCGTGGACTATCACTCACTGTTTTGAGACCCGAATCGATTTCCATAGTTGTTGAACCCCAAGGTGCACTTACATGTCGGTCATCAACACTCGCAGTTTTGGCCGATTCTGGCCCGTTTCTTGGTCTATTACTCACTTTTTTGGGGTCCGAGAGTGATTTCCATAATTTACGAACCTCGGGGTGCGTTTACGTGTTGCACATCAACACTCGCGGTTTTTGTCGGTTCTGGCGTGTCTCGTGGACTGTTACTCACCGTTTTCGGTTCCCGAAGCGATTTCCATGGTTGTGATGCCCCAAGGTTCGCTTATGTGTCAGTCATCAACAATTGCAGTTAGGGCCGATTCTAGCCCGTTTCTTGGACTATTAGTCACCATTTTGGGGTCCCGAAGTGATTTCCACGATTGACAAAACCCGGGGTGCGTTTACGTGTCTGCCATCAACAATCACAGTTTTGGCCGATTCTGGCCCGTTTCGTGGACTATTACTCACTGTTTTGGGGCCCCAAAGTGATTTCCATGGTGGTTGAACCCCATGGTGTGCTTACGTGACGGCCATAAACAATCACAGTTTTGGCCAATTCTGGCCCGTTTCATGGACTATTACTCACTGTTTTGGGTCCCGGAGTGATATCCACGATTAACAAACCTCGGGGTGCATTTACGTGTCTGTCATCAACACCCACAACTTTGGCCAATTCTGGCCCGTTTCATGGACTATTACTCACTATTTTGGGGGTCCTGGAGTGATTTCCACGATTAATGAACCCCGGGGTGCCTTTACGTGTCGGTCATCAACAATTGCAATTTGGGCCGATTCTGGCCCGTTTCGTGGACTATTACTCAACGTTTTAAGGTCCCGAAGCGATTTCCATGGTGGTCGAACCGCAAGGTGTGCTTACGTGTCGGTCGTCAACACTCACAGTTTTGGCCGATTCTGGCCCGTTTCGTGAACTATTTACTCACTGTTTTGGGGTCCCGGAGTGATTTCCACGATTAACGAACCCCAGGGTGGGTTTACATGTCGGTCATCAACACTCACAGTTTTGGCCGATTTTGGCCCGTTTGGTGGACTATTACTCACTGTTTTGGGGTCCCGGAGTGATTTCCACGATTAACTAACCCCGGGGTGCCTTTACGTGTTGGTCAGTGTTGGTCATCAACACTCGCGGTTTTTGTCGATTCTTAGCCGCTTTAGTGGGCTATTACTCAAATTTTTTCGTCCCAAAGCGATTTCCATTGTTGTCAAACCCCAACGTGTGCTTACTGTTGGTCATCAAAACTCACAGTCTGGGCCGATTCTAGCCCGTTTCTTGGTCTATTACTCAGTTTTGGGGTCCCGGAGTGATTTCCACGATTAATGAACCCCAGGGTGTGTTTACGTGTCAGTTATCAACACTCGCGGTTTTTGTCAATTCTGAGCCGTTTCGTGGACTATTACTCACCGTTTTTTGGGCCCAAAGCGATTTCCATTGTTGTCGAACCCCAAGATGTGCTTACGAGTTGGTCGTCAAGACTCGTAGTCTGGCCGATTCTGGCCCGTTTCTTGGACTATTACTCAGTTTTGGGGTCCTGAAGTGACTTCCACGATTGAGGAACTCCAGGTGCATTTATGTGTCGGTCATCAAAACTCACAACTTTGGCCGATTCTGGTCCGTTTCGTGCACTATGACTCACTGTTTTGGGATCCCACAGCGATTTCCATGATTGATGATCCCCGTGGTGCGTTTACGTGTCCGTCATCAACACTCATAGTTTTGGCCAATTCTGACCCATTTCGTGGACTATCACTCACTGTTTTGAGACCCGAATCGATTTCCATAGTTGTTGAACCCCAAGGTGCACTTACATGTCGGTCATCAACACTCGCAGTTTTGGCCGATTCTGGCCCGTTTCTTGGACTATTACTCACTTTTTTGGGGTCCCAGAGTGATTTCCATAATTTACGAACCTCGGGGTGCGTTTACGTGTTGCACATCAACACTCGCGGTTTTTGTCGGTTCTGGCGTGTCTCGTGGACTGTTACTCACCGTTTTCGGTTCCCGAAGCGATTTCCATGGTTGTGATGCCCCAAGGTGCGCTTATGTGTCAGTCATCAACAATTGCAGTTAGGGCCGATTCTAGCCCGTTTCTTGGACTATTAGTCACCATTTTGGGGTCCCGAAGTGATTTCCACGATTGACAAAACCCGGGGTGCGTTTACGTGTCTGCCATCAACAATCACAGTTTTGGCCGATTCTGGCCCATTTCGTGGACTATTACTCACTGTTTTGGGGCCCCAAAGTGATTTCCATGGTGGTTGAACCCCATGGTGTGCTTACGTGTCGGCCATAAACAATCACAGTTTTGGCCAATTCTGGCCCGTTTCATGGACTATTACTCACTGTTTTGGGTCCCGGAGTGATATCCACGATTAACAAACCTCGGGGTGCATTTACGTGTCTGTCATCAACACCCACAACTTTGGCCAATTCTGGCCCGTTTCATGGACTATTACTCACTATTTTGGGGGTCCTGGAGTGATTTCCACGACTAATGAACCCCGGGGTGCCTTTACATGTCGGTCATCAACAATTGCAATTTGGGCCGATTCTGGCCCGTTTCGTGGACTATTACTCAACGTTTTAAGGTCCCTAAGCGATTTCCATGGTGGTCGAACCGCAAGGTGTGCTTACGTGTCGGTCGTCAACACTCACAGTTTTGGCCGATTCTGGCCCGTTTCGTGAACTATTTACTCACTGTTTTGGGGTCCCGGAGTGATTTCCACGATTAACGAACCCCAGGGTGGGTTTACATGTCGGTCATCAACACTCACAGTTTTGGCCGATTTTGGCCCGTTTGGTGGACTATTACTCACTGTTTTGGGGTCCCGGAGTGATTTCCACGATTAACTAACCCCGGGGTGCCTTTACGTGTTGGTCAGTGTTGGTCATCAACACTCGCGGTTTTTGTCGATTCTTAGCCGTTTCGTGGGCTATTACTCAGAATTTTTTCGTCCCAAAGCGATTTCCATTGTTGTCAAACCCCAACGTGTGCTTACTGTTGCTCATCAAAACTCACAGTCTGGGCCGATTCTAGCCCGTTTCTTGGTCTATTACTCAGTTTTGGGGTCCCGGAGTGATTTCCACGATTATTGAACCCCAGGGTGTGTTTACGTGTCAGTTATCAACACTCGCGGTTTTTGTCAATTCTGAGCCGTTTCGTGGACTATTACTCACCGTTTTTTGGGCCCAAAGCGATTTCCATTGTTGTCGAACCCCAAGATGTGCTTACGAGTTGGTCGTCAAGACTCGTAGTCTGGCCGATTCTGGCCCGTTTCTTGGACTATTACTCAGTTTTGGGGTCCCGACATGAGTTCCACGATCGAGAAACCCCAGGTGCGTTTATATGTCGGTCATCAAAACTCACAACTTTGGCCAATTCTGGTCCATTTCGTGCACTATTACTCACTGTTTTGGGGTCCCACAGCGATTTCCATGATTGACGATCCCCGGGGTGCGTTTACGTGTCCGTCATCAACACTCATAGTTTTGGCCAATTCTGACCCGTTTTGGCTGATTCTGGCCCGTTTCAACTATTACTCACTTTTTTGAGGTCCCAGAGTGATTTCCATAATTTACGAACCTCGAGGTGCATTTACGTGTTGCTCATCAACACTCGCGGTTTATGTCGGTTCTGGCGCACCTCGTGGACTGTTACTCACCGTTTTCGGTTCCCGGAGCGATTTCCATGGTTGCGATACCCCAAGGTGCGCTTATGTGTCAGTTAGGGCCGATTCTGGCCCGTTTCTTGGACTATTACTCACCATTTTGGGGTCCCGAAGCGATTTCCACGATTGACGAAACCCGGGGTGCGTTTACGTGTCTGCAATCAACACTCATAGTTTTGGCCAATTCTGGCCCGTTTCGTGGACTATTACTCACTGTTTTGGGTCCCGGAGTGATTTCCACGATTAACAAACCCCGGGGTGCGTTTACGTGTCTGTCATCAACACTCACAGTTTTGGCTGATTCTGGCCCGTTTCGTGGACTATTACTCACTGTTTTTTGGGTCCTGGAGCGATTTCCACGATTAACGAACCCCGGGGTGCCTTTACGTGTCGGTCATCAACAATTGCAATTTGGGCCGATTCTGGCCCGTTTCATGGACTATTACTCGCCGTTTTAGGGTCCCGAAGCGATTTCCATGGTGGTCGAACCGCAAGGTGTGCTTACGTGTCGGTCATCAACACTCACAGTTTTGGCCGATTCTGGCCCGTTTCGTGAACTATTTTCTCACTGTTTTGGGGTCCCAGAGTGATTTCCACGATTAACGAACCCAGGGTGCGTTTACGTGTCGGTCATCAACACTCACAGTTTTGGCCGATTTTGGCCCATTTCGTGGACTATTACTCACTGTTTTGGGGTCCCGGAGTGATTTCCACGATGAATGAACCCCGGGGTGCCTTTACGTGTTGGTCAGTGTTGGTCATCAACACTCGCGTTCTTTGTCGATTCTTAGCCGTTTCGTGGACTATTACTCAACATTTTTTGGTCCCAAAGCGATTTCCATTGTTGTGAAACCCCAATGTGTGCTTATTGTTGGTCATCAAAACTCACAGTCTGGGCCGATTCTAGCCCGTTTCTTGGTCTATTTCTCAGTTTTGGGGTCCCTGAGTGGTTTCCACGATTAACGGACCCCAGGGTGCCTTTACGTGTCGGTTATCAACACTCGCGGTTATTGTCGATTCTGAGCCGTTTCGTGGACTATTACTCACTGTTTTTTGGTCCCAGAGCGATTTCCATTATTGTCGAACCCTAAGATTTGCTTACGAGTTGGTCGTCAAGACTCGCAGTCTGGGCCGACTCTGGCCCGTTCCTTGGACTGTTACTCAGTTTTGGGGTCCCGAAGTGATTTCCACGATTTACGAACCCCAGGTGCGTTTATGTGTCGGTCATCAAAACTCACACTTTGGTCGATTCTGGTCCGTTTCGTGCACTATTACTCACTGTTTTGGGTCCCAAAGCGATTTCCATGACTGACGATCCCTGGGGTGCGTTTACGTGTCCGTCATCAACACTCATAGTTTTGGCCAATTCTGACCCGTTTCGTGGACTATCACTCACTGTTTTGAGACCCGAATCGATTTCCATGGTTGTTGAACCCCAAGGTGCACTTACGTGTCTGTCATCAACACTCGCAGTTTTGGCCGATTCTTGCCCGTTTCTTGGACTATTACTCACTTTTTTGGGGTCCCAGAGTGATTTCCATAATTGACAAACCTCGGGGTGCGTTTACGTGTTGCTCATTAACACTCGTGGTTTTTGTCAGTTCTGGCGCGTCTCGTGGACTGTTACTCACCGTTTTCGTTCCCGAAGCGATTTCCACGGTTGTGATACCCCATGGTGCGCTTATGTGTCGGTCATCAACAATTGCAGTTAGGGCCGATTCTGGCCCGTTTCTTGGACTATTACTCACCATTTTAGTGTCCCGAAGTGATTTCCACGATTGATGAAACCCGGGGTGCGTTTACATGTCTGCCATCAACACTCTCAGTTTGGGCCGATTCTGGCCCGTTTCGTGGACTATTATCCGTTTTGGGGCCCCAAAGCGATTTGCATGGTGGTTGAACCCCAAGGTGTGCTTACGTGTCGGCCATCAACACTCACAGTTTTGGCCGATTCTGGCCCGTTTCGTGGACTATTACTCACCGTTTTGGGGTCCCGAAGCGATTTCCACGATTGACGAACCTCGGGGTGCGTTTACGTGTCTGTCATCAACACTCATAGTTTTGGCCGATTCTGGCCCGTTTCGTGGACCATTCCTCACTGTTTTGGGGGGTCTTGGAGTGATTTCCACGATTAACGAACCCCAGGGTGCCTTTACGTGTCTGTCATTAACACTCATAGTTTGGCCGATTCTGAGCCGTTTCATGGACAATTACTCACCGTTTTTTTGGTCCCAAAGTGATTTCCATTGTTGTCGAACCCCAAGGTGTGCTTACGTGTTGGTCATCAAGACTCGCAGCCTGGGCCGATTCTGGCCCGTTTCTTGGACTATTACTCAGTTTTGCAGCCCCGAAGTGATTTCCACGATTGACGATCCCCAGGGTGCGTTTACGTGTCAGTCATCAACACTCACAGTTTTGGCAGATTCTAGTCCGTTTCATGCACTATTACTCACCGTTTTGGGGTCCCACAGGGATTTCCACGATTGGCGATCCCCGGGGTGATTTTACGTGTCCGTCGTCAACATTCACAGTTTTGGCCAATTCTGACCCGTTTCATGGACTATGACTCACCGTTTGAGACCCGAATCGATTTCCATGGTTGTTGAACCGCAAGGTGCACTTACGTGTCGGTCATCAACACTCGCAGTTTTGGCCGATTCTGGCCCGTTTCTTGGACTTTTACTCACTGTTTTGGGGTCCCGGGGTGATTTCCATAATTGACAAACCCCGGGGTGCATTTACGTGTTGCTCATCAACACTCGCGGTTTTTGTCGATTCTGGCCCGTCTCGTGGACTATTACTCACCGTTTGGGGTCCCGAAGCAATTTCCATAGTTGTTGAACCCCAAGGTGCGCTTACGTGTCGGTCATCATAACTCATAGTTTTTGCCGATTTTGGCCCGTTTCATGGACTATTACTCACTGTTTTGGGGTCTTGAAGTGATTCCACGATTAACGAACCCCGAGGTGCGTTTACATGTCGGTCATCAACACTCATAGTTTTGGCAGATTCTGGCCCGTTTCATGGACTATTACTCATTTTTTTGGGGTCCTGGAGTGATTTCCATGACTAACAAACCCCGGCGTGCGTTTACATGTTGGTCATCAACACTCACAGCTTTGGTCGACTCTGGCCCATTTCATGGACTAGTACTCTCCGTTTTGGGGCCCCAAAGCGATTTCCATGGTGCTCAGACCCCAAGGTGTTCTTACGTGTCGGTCATCAACACTCATAGTTTTGGCCGATTCTGACCCGTTTCATGGACTATTACTCACTGTTTTGGGGTCCCGGAGTGATTTCCACAATTAACGAACCCCGGGGTGCGTTTACATGTCGGTCATTAACACTCACAGATTCGGCCGATTCTGGCCCGTTTCTTGCACTATTGACAACCGTTTTGGGGTCCCAGATTGATTTCCCCGATTGACGATTCCCGGGGTGCTTTTACGTGTCTCTCGTCAACACTCACAGTTTTGGACAATTCTGACCCGTTTCATGGACTATTACTCACCGTTTGGGGGTCTCGAAGTGATTTCCATAGTTGTTAAACCCCAAGGTGCGCTTACGTGCGGGTCATCATAACTCATAGTTTTGCTGATTCTAGTCGGTTTCATGGACTAGTACTCACTATTTTGGGGTCCCAGAGTGATTCCACGATTAACGAACCCCGGGGTGCGTTTACGTGTCGGTCATCAATGCTCACACTTTTGCAGATTCTGGCGCGTTTCATGGACTATTACTAAATGTTTTGGGGTCCCGGAGTGATTTCCACGATTAACAAACCCCGGCGTGCATTTACGTGTCGGTCATCAACACTCACAGTTTTGCCAATTATGTCCCATTTCGTGGACTATTACTCACCGTTTTGGGGCCCCAAAGCGATTTCCATGGTGATCAAACCCCAAGGTGTGCTTACGTGTCGGTCATCAACAATTGCAGTTTGGGCCGATTTTGGACCGTTTCATTGGACTATTACTCACCGTTTTGGGGTCCCGAAGCGATTTCCAGGATTGACGAACCCCGGGGTGTGTTTACATATCAGTCATCAACACTCACAGTATTGGCAAATTCTGGCCCATTTCGTGAACTATTACTCATTGTTTTGGGGCCCGGAGTGATTTCCACGATTAACAAACCCTGGGGTCCGTTTACGTGTCTGTCATTAACACTGAAAGTTTTGGCCGATTCTAGCCCGTTTCGTGGACTATTACTCACTGTTTTGGGGCCCCAAAGCGATTTCCATGGTGGTCGAACCCCAAGGTGTGCTTACGTGTCGGTCATCAACACTCATAGTTTTTGCCGATTCTAGGCTGTTTCGTGGACTATTACTAACTGTTTTGGGGTCCCAGAGTGATTTCCATGATTAACGAACCACAGGGTGCGTTTACGTGTCGGTCATCAACACTCATAGTTTTGGCCGATTCTGGTCGGTTCGTGGACTATTACTCACTGTTTTGGGGGCCCTGGAGTGATTTCCACGATTAACGAACCCCGGGGTGGCTTTACGTGTCGTTCATCCATTGCAGTTTGGGCCGATTCTTGCCCATTTCTTTGACTATTACTCACCGTTTTGGGGCCCAAAACGATTTCCATGATTGACGAACCTCGGGGTGCGTTTACGTGTTGGTCATCAACACTCACAGTTTTGGCATATTCTGGCCCGTTTCATGGACTATTACATATTGTTTTGGGGTCCTACAATGATTTCCACGATTAACAAACCCCGGCATGCGTTTACGTGTCGGTCGTCAACACTCACAATTTTGGTCGATTCTGTCCCGTTTCATGGACTATTACTCACCGTTTTGGGGTCCCGGAGTGATTTCCACGATTAACGAACCCCGGGGTGCCTTTACGTTCTGGTCATTAACATTCACGATTTTTGTAGATTCTGAGCCGTTTCGTGGACTATTACTCACCGTTTTTTTGTCCCAAAGTGATTTCCATTGTTGTCGAACCCCAAGATGTGCTTATGTGTTGGTCATCAAGACTCGCAGTCTGGGCCGATTCTGGCCCGTTTCTTGGTCTATTACTCGGTTTTGGGGTCCCGAAGTGATTTCCACGATTGACGAACCTCTGGTGCGTTTACGTGTCGGTCATCAACATGACAACTTTGGCTGATTCTGATACGTTTCCTGCACTATTACTCACTGTTTTGGTGTCCCACAGGGATTTCCACGATTGACGATCCCGGAGTGATTTTTGTCGATTCTGGCCCATCTTGTGGACTATTACTCAGTGTTTGGGGGACCCATGATTAACAAACCCCGGCTTGCGCTTACGTGTTGGTCATCAACACTCACAGCTTATGGCCGACTCTAGCCCATTTCGTGGACTATTACTCACCGTTTTGGGGCCCCAAAGCAATTTCCATGGTGGTCAAACCCCAAGGTGTGCTTATGTGACGGTCGCCAACACTCATAGTTATGGCCGATACTGGCCCGTTTCGTTGACTATTACTCACTGTTTAGGGGTCCCGGAGTGATTTCCACAATTAACGAACCCCGGGGTGCGTTTACGTGTCGGTCATCAACATTCATAGTTTTGGCCGATTCTGGCCCGTTTCATGGACTATTACTCACTGTTTTGTGGGTCCTGGAGGGATTTCCACGATTAACGAACCCCGGGGTGCCTTTACGTGTCGGTCATCAACAATTGCAGTTTGGGCCGATTCTGGCCCATTTCTTAGACTATTACTCACCATTTTGGGGTCCCAAAGCGATTTCCACGATTGACGAACCCCGGGGTGCGTTTACGTGTCGGTCATCAACACTCACAGTTTTGGTCGATTCTGGCCTGTTTCGTGGACTATTACTCACCGTTTTGGGGCCCCAAAGCGATTTCCACGGTGGTTGGACCGCAAGGTGTGCTTACGTGTCGCTCATCAACACTCACAGTTTTTGCCGATTCTGGCCCGTTTCATGGACTATTACTCACTGTTTTGGGGTCCCGGAGAGATTTCCACGATTAACGCACCACAGGGTGCGTTTACGTGTCGGTCATCAACACTCACAGTTTTGGCCGATTTTGGCCCGTTTCGTGGACTATTACTCACTGTTTTGGGGTCCCGGAGTGCCTTTATGTGTCGATCATCAACACTCGCGGTTTTTGTCGATTCTGAGCCATTTGATGGACTATTACTCACCGTTTTTTGGTCCCAAGGCGATTTCCATTGTTGTCGAAGCCCAAGTTGTGCTTACGTGTTGGTCGTGAAGACTCGCAGTTTGGGCCGATTCTGGCCCGTTTCTTCAACTATTACTCAGTTTTGGGGTCCTGAAGTAAGTTCCACGATTGACGAACCCAGGTGCACTTACATGTCGGTCATCAACACTCACAACTTTGGACGATTCTGTTCCGTTTCGTGCACTATTACTCATTGTTTTGGGGTCCCACAGCGATTTCCACGATTTACGATCCCCTGGGTGTGTTTACGTGTCAGTCATCAACTCTCGCAGTTTTTGCCGATTCTGGCCCTTTTCTTGGATTATTACTCACTGTTTTGGGGTCTCGGAGTGATTTCCATGATTAACAAACCCCAGCATGCGTTTACGTGTTGGTCATCAACACTCACAGTTTTGGCCGATTCTGGCCCATTTCGTGGACTATTACTCACCGTTTTGGGGCCCCAAAGCAATTTCCATGGTGGTCAAACCCCAAGGTGCGCTTATGTGTCGGTCATCAACAATTGCAGTTTGGCCGATTCTGGCCCGTTTCTTGGACTATTACTCAGCGTTTTGGGGTCTCGAAGCGATTTCCACAATAACGAACCACGGCGTGCGTTTTCCTGTCAGTCATCAACACTCACAGTTTTGGCAGATTCTTGCACGTTGTTTTGAGGTCCCGGAGTGATTTCCATGATTAACAACCCTGGGGTGGGTTTACGCGTGTGTCATCAACACTGACAGTTTTGGCCGATTTTGGCTTGTTTTGTGGACTATTAATCACCGTTTTGGGGCCCCAAAGCGATTTCCATGGTGGTCAAACCCCAAGGTGTGCTTAGGTGTCGGTTATCAACACTCATAGTTTTGGACGATTCTGGACCATTTCGTGGACTATTACTCATTGTTTTGGGGTCCCGGAGTGATTTCCACGATTATCAAACCCCGGGGTGTGTTTACGTGTCGGTCATCAACACTCACAGATTTGGGCGATTCTGGCCCGTTTCATGGACTATTACTCACTATTTTGGGGTCCCGAAGTGATTTCCACGATTAACAAACGCTGGGGTACCTTTACGTGTCGGTCATCAACACTCAAAGTTTTGGCCTATTCTAAGCCGTTTCGTGGACTATTACTCACCGTTTTTTAGTCCCAAAGCGATTTCCATTGTTGTCGAACCCCAAGGTGTGCTTACGTGTTGGTCGTCAAGACTCGCAGTCTGGGCTGATTCTAGCCCGTTTCTTGGACTATTACTCAGTTTTGGGGTCCCGAAGTGATTTCCACGATTGACGAACCCCAGGGTGCGTTTACGTGTCGGTCATCAACGCTGACAGTTTTGGCTGATTATGGCCCGTTTCGTGGACTATTACTCATTGTTTTGGGGTCCCGGAGTGATTTCCACGATTAACAAACCCCGACGTGCGTTAACGTGTCGGTCATCAACACTCAAAGTTTTGGCCGATTCTGTCCCGTTTCATGGACTATTACACACCGTTTTGGGGCCCAAAGCGATTTCCATGGTGGTCAAACCCGAAGGTGTGCTTACGTGTCGGTCATCAACTATTGCGGTTTGTGCAGATTCTTGCCCATTTCGTGAACTATTACTCATTATTTTGGGGTCCCAATGTAATTTCCATGATTAACTAATCCTGGGGTGCGTTTACGTGTCGGTCATCAACACTCACAGTTTTGGCCGGTTCTGACCCGTTTCGTTGACTATTACTCACTGTTTTGGGGTCCCGGAGTGATTTCCACAATTAACGAACCCCGGGGTGCGTCTACGTGTCGGTCATCAACACTCATAGTTTTGGCCGATTCTGGCCCGTTTCGTGGACTACTACTCACTTTTTGGGGTCCTGGAGTGATTTCTACAATTAACGAAACCCGGGGTTCCTTTACATGTCGGTCATGAACACTCGCGGTTTTTGTCGATTCTGAGCCATTTCATGGACTATTACTCACTATTTTTTGGTCCCAAAGTTATTTCCATTGTTGTCGAACCCCAAGGTGTGCTTACGTGTTGGTCGTCAATACTCGTAGTCTGGGCCAATTCTGGCCCGTTTCTTGGACTATTACTCAGTTTTGGGGTCCCGAAGTGATTTCCGCGATTAACGAACCCTAGGCGCGTTTACATGTCGGTCATCAACACTCACTACTTTGGCCGATTCTGATCTGTTTCGTGCACTATTACTCACTGTTTTGGGGTCCCACAGGGATTTTCACTATTGACGATCCCCGGGGTGCGTTTACGTGTCCATCATCAACACTCATAGTTTTGGCCAATTCTGACCCATTTCGTTGACTATTACTCACTGTTTTGAGACCCGAATCGATTTCTATGGTTTTTGAACCCCAAGGTGCACTTACGTGTCGGTCATCAACAATCACAACTATGGCCGATTCTGGCCCGTTTCTCGGACTATTACTCACTGTTTTGGGTTCCCGGAGTGATTTCCATAATTGACGAACCCAGGGGTGCGTTTACGTGTTGCTCATCAACACTCGCAGTTTTTGTCGATTCTGGCACGTCTCGTGGACTGTTACTCACCATTTTCGGTTCCCGAAGTGATTACCATGGTTGTGAAACCCCAAGGTGCACTTACGTGTCGGTCATCAACAATTGCAGTTTGGGCCAATTCTGGCCCGTTTCATGGACTATTACTCACCGTTTTGGGGTCCCGAAGTGATTTCCACGATTGACGAACCCCGGGTGCGTTTACGTGTCGGTCATCAACACCCACGGTTTTGGCCAATTTTGACCCATTTCATGGACTATTACTCACCATTTTGGGGTCCCGAATCGATTTCCATGGTTGTTGAACTCCAAGGTGTACTTACGTGTCGGTCATCAACACTCGTTGTTTTTGCCGATTCTGGCCCATTTCTTGCACCATTGATAACCATTTTGTGGTCCCAGAGCGATTTCCACGATTGACCATCCCCGGGGTGCGTTTATGTGTCTGTCGTCAACATTCACAGTTTTCGACTATTCTAACCCGTTTCGTGTACTATTACTCACCGTTTGGGGGTCTCGAAGCGATTTCCATGGTTATTGAACCCCAAGGTGCGGTTACGTGTCGGTCATCATAACTCATAGTTTTGGCCGATTCTGTCCCTTTTCATGGACTATTACTCACTGAATTGGGGTCCCGTAGTGATTCCACGATTTACGAACCCGGGGTGTCTTTACGTGTCGGTTATCAACGCTCACAGTTTGGGCAGATTCTGGCCCATTTCGTGGACTATTACTCATTGTTTTGGGGTCCCGGAGTGATTTCTATGATTAACAAACCCGGGCATGCGTTTACACTCACAGTTTAGGCCGATTCTATCCCGTTTGATAGACTATTACCCTCCGGGTGCGTTTACGTGTCTGTCATCAACAGTCAAAGTTTTGGCCGACTCTGGCCCGTTTGGTGGACTATTACTCACCGTTTTGGGGCCCCAAAGCGATTTCCATGGTGGTCAAACCCAAAGGTGTGCTTACGTGTCGGTCATCAACACTCATAGTTTTGGTTACCTTTTTTTGGTCCCAAATTGATTTCCATTGTTGTCGAACCCCAACGTGTGCTTAAGTGTTGGTCGACAAGACTAGCATTCTGGGCCGATTCTGGCCCGTTTCTAGGACTATTACTCAGTTCTGGGGTCCCGAAGTGATTTCCATGGTTGTAGAACCGCAAGGTGCGTTTACGTGTCGGTCATCAACACTCGCAGTTTTGGCCGATTCTAGCCCGTTTCTTGCACTATTAATAACTGTTTTGGGGTCCCAGAGCGATTTCCACGACTAACGATCCCTGGGGTGCGTTTACGTGTCGGTTGTCAACACTCACAGTTTTGGACAATTCTGACCTGTTTTGTGGACCATTACTCACCGTTTGGGGGTCCCGAAGCGATTTCCATAGTTGTTGAACCCCAAGATATGCTTACGTGTCGGTCATCATAACTCATAGTTTTGGCCGATTCTGGCCCGTTTCATGGACTATTACTCACCGTTTTGGGGTCCCGGAGTGATTCCACGATTAACGAACCCCGAGGTGCCTTTACGTGTCGGTCAACAACGCTCACAGTTTTGGCAGATTCTGGCCCGTTTAATGAACTATTACTCATTGTTTTGGGGTCCCGGAGTGATTTCCATGATTAACAAACCCCGGCGTGCGTTTATGTGTCGGTCATCGACATTCACAGTTTTGGCCAATTCTGGCCCATTTCGTGGACTATTAATCATTGTTTTGGGGTCCTGGAGTGATTTCCACGATTAACAAACCTCGGGGTGCATTTACGTGTCGGTCATCAACACTCGCGGTTTTTGTCGATTATGACCCGTTTCATGGACTATTACTCACCGTTTTGTGGTCCCAAAGCGACTTCCATGGTTGTCGAACCACAAGGTGTGCTTACGTGTTGGTCATCAAGACTCGCAGTTTGGGCTGATTCTGGCCCGTTTCTTGGACTACTACTCACTTTTGGGGTCCCGAAGTGATTTCCACGATTGACAAAGCCGGGGGTCCGTTTACATGTCGGTCATCATCATTCACAACTATGGCCGATTCTAGTAAGCTTAGTGCACTATTACTCATCGTTTTGGGGTCCCCGTGATGCGTTTAAGTGTCCGTTGTCAACATTCACAGTTTTGCCAATTCTAACCCGTTTCATAGACTATTACGCACCCTTTGGGGGTCCCGAAGAGATTTCCATAGTAGTAGAACCCCAAGGTGCGCTTACGTGTCGGTCATCATAACTCATAGTTTTGGCCAATTCTGGCCCGTTGCGTGGACTATTACTCACTATTTTGGGGTCCGTGAGTGATTTCCACGATTAACGAAGTCGAGGGTGCGTTTACGTGTCGGTCATCAACACTCATAGTTTTGGCAGATACTCGCCCATTTCATGGACTATTACTCATTGTTTTGGGGTCCTGGAGTGATTTCCACGATTAATAAACCCCATGGCGCGTTTACGTGTCGATCATCAACACTCACTTTTGGCCGATCCTTGCCCGTTTCATGGACTATTACTCACCGTTTTTGGGCCCCAAAGCGATTTACATGGTATTCGAACCCCAAGGTGTGCTTACGTGTGGCTCATCAACACTCATAGTTTTCGCCAATTCTAGCCCATTTCATGGACTATTACTCACTATTCCGGGGTCCCGGATTGATTTCCACGATTAACGAACCCCGGGATGCGTTTATGTGTCAGTCATCAATACTCACAGTTTTGGCCGATTCCGGCCCGTTTCGTGGACTATTACTGACTGTTTTGGGGCCCCGGAGTGATTTCCACGATTAACGAACCCCGGGGTGCCTTTACGTGTCGGTCATCAACACTCGTGGTTTTTGTCGATTCTGAGCCATTTCGTGGACTATTACTCACTGGTCTTATGTCCCAAAGCGATGTCCATTGTTGTCGAACCCCAAGGTGTGCATACGTGTTGGTTGTCAAGACTCGTAGTTTGGGCCGATTCTGTCCCGTTTCTTGGACTATTACTCAGTTTTGAGGCCCTGAAGTGATTTCCACAATTGACGAACCCCAGGTGCGTTTACGTGTTGGTTATCAAAAATCACAACTTCGGCCGATTCTGGTCCGTTTCGGGCACTATTACTCTCTGTTTTGGGGTCCCACAGCGATTTCCACGATTGACAATCCCCGGGGTGCGTTTACGTGTCCGTCGTCAACACTCATAGTTTTGGCTAATTCTGACCCGTTTCGTGCACTATTACTCACCATTTTGGGGACGAATCGATTTCCATGGTTGTTGAACCCCAAGGAGCACTTACATGTCGGTCATCAACACTCGCAGCTTTGGCCGATTCTAGCCCGTTTCTTGTACTATTACTCGCTGTTTTGGGGTCCCGGAGTGATTTCCATAATTGACGAAACCCCTGGATGCGTGTACGTGTCTCTCATCAACACTCGCGGTTTTTGTCGATTCTGTCCCATCTCGTGGACTATTACTCACCGTTTTGGGTTCCCGATGCGATTTCCATGGTTGTGAAATCCCAAAGTGCGCTTACGTGTCGGTCATCAACAATTGCAGTTTGGGCTGATTCTAGCCCGTTTCTTGGACTATTACTCACCGTTTTGGGGCCCTAAAGCGATTTCCACGATTGATGAACCCCGGGCTGCATTTACATGTCAGTCATCAACACTCATAGTTTTGGCCAATTCTGGTCCGTTTCATGCACTATTAATCAGCGTTTTGGGGTCCCAGAGCGATTTCCACAATTAACGAACCCAGGGTACATTTATGTGTCTGTCATTAACACTCATAGTTTGGCCGACTTTGGCCCGTTTCTTGGACTGTTACTCACTGTTTTGGGGTCCCAAAGCGATTTCCATTGTTGTGAAACCCCAAGGTGCGCGTACGTGTCGGTCATCAACACTCATAGTTTTGGCCGATACTGGCCTGTTTCATGGATTATTACTCACCGTTTTGAGGTCCCAAAGCGATTTCCATTGTTGAGAAACCCCAAGGTGCACTTGCGTGTCGGTCATCAACACTCACAGTTTTGGCCGATTCTGGCCCGTTTCATGGACTATATTACTCACTGTTTTGGGGTCCCGTAGTGATTTCCACAATTAATGAACCCCAGGGTGCATTTACATGTCGGTCGTTAACACTCACAGTTTTGGCCAATTCTGACCCGTTTCGTGGACTATTACTCACCGCTTTGGGGTCCCGGAGTGATTTCCACGATTAATGAACCCCAGGGTGCGTTTACGTGTCGGTCAACAACACTAACAGTTTTGGCCGATTTTGGCCCGTTTCATGGACTATTACTCATAGTTTTGGGGTCCTAGAGTGATTTCCATGGTTAACAAACCCCAGGCTGTGTTTACATGTCGGTCTTCAACAGTCACAGTTTTCGCCGATTCTAGCCCGTTACGTGGACTACTACTCACTGTTTCCGGGTCCTGGAGTGATTTCCACGATTAACGAACCCCGGGGTGCATTTACGTGCCGGTCATCAACACTCACAGTTTTGACAGATTCTCGCCTGCTTCGTGGACTATTACTCACTGCTTTGTGGTCCTGGTGTGGTTTCCATGATTAACAAACCCCGAGGTGCATTTACGTGTCGGTCATCAACACACACGACTTTTGTCGGTTCTGACCCGTTTCATGGACCATTACTCATCGTTTTGTGGTCCCAAAGCGATTTCCATGGTTGTCGAACCACAAGGTGTGCTTATGTGTTAGTCGTCAAGACTCGCAGTTTGGGCCGATTCTTGCCCGTTTCTTGGACTATTACTCACTTTTGGGGTCCCAAAGTGATTTCCACGATTGACGAAGCCCGGGGTGCGTTTACATGTCGGTCATCAACCCTCCCCACTATGGCCTATTCTAGTCTGGTCTGTGCACTATTACTCAACGTTTTGGGGTCCTAGAGCGATTTCCACGATTCACAATCCCCGGGACGCGTTTAAGTGTTTGTCGTCAACACTCACAGCTTTGCCAATTCTAACCCGTTTCATGGACTATTACTCACCGTTTGGGGCTCCCGAAGCGATTTCCATAGTTGTTGAACCCCGAGGTGCGCTTACGTGTCGATCATCTTAACTCATAGTTTTGCCCGATTCTGGCCCGTTTGGTGGACTATTACTCACTGTTTTGGGGTCCCGGAGTGATTTCCACGATTAACGAACCCCAGGGTGCGTTCATGTGTCGGTCATCAACACTTACAGTTTTGGCAGATTCTGGCCCGTTTCGTGGACTATTAGTCATTGTTTTGGGGTCCCGGAGTGATCTCCACGATTAACAAACCCCGGGGTGCGTTTACGTGTCGGTCATCAACACTCACAGTTTTAGCTGATTCTAGCCCGTTTCGTGGACTATTACTCACCGTTTTGGGGCCCCAAAGCGATTTCCGTGGTGGTCAAACCCCAAGGTGTGCATATGTGTCGGTCATCAACATTCATAGTTTTGGCCGATTCTGGCCCGTTTCATGGACTAGAACTCTCTGTTTTGGGGTCCCGAAGTGATTTCCACGATTAACAAACCCAGGGGTGCCTTTACATGTCGGTCATCAACATTCGCGGTTTTTGTCGATTCTGAGCCATTTTTGGACTATTACTCACCGTTTTTTGGTCCCAAAGTGATGTCCATTGTTGTAGAACCCAAAGGTGTTCTTACGTGTTGGTTGTCAAGACTCGTTGTTTGGGCCGAATTTGGCCCGTTTCTTGGACTATTACTCAGTTTTGGGGTCCCGAAGTGATTTCCGCGATTGACGAACGCCAGATGCATTTATGTGCCGGTCGTCAACACTCACAAGTTTGGCCGATTCTGTTCCGTTTCGTGCACTATTACTCACTGTTTTGGGGTCCCACAGCGATTTCCACGATTGACGATCCCCGGGGTGCGTTTACGTGTCCGTCGTCAACACTAACAGTTTTGGCCAATTCTGACCCGTTTCGTGGACTATTACTCACCGTTTTGGGGGACCCGAATCGATTTCCATGGTTGTTGAACCCCAAGGTGCACTTACGTGTCCGATTCTGGTCCGTTTCGTGCACTATTAATCACCGTTTTGGGGTCCCAGAGCGATTTCCACAATTAACGAACCCAGGGTACGTTTATGTGTCGGTCATCAACACTCATAATTTTGGCCGACTTTGGCCCGTTTCGTGGACTGTTACTCACCGTTTTAGGGTCCCGAAGCGATTTCCATAGTTGTGAAAACCCAAGGTGCACTTACGTGTTGGTCATCAACACTCACAGTTTTGGCCGATTCTGATCCGTTTCGTGGACTATTACTCACCGTTTTGAGGTCGTGAAGCGATTTCCACTGTTTTTGTACCCCAAGGTGCGCTTACGTGTCAGTCATCAACACTCACAGTTTTGGCTGATTGTTGCCCATTTTGTGGACTATTACTCACTGTTTTGGGGTCCCGAAGTGATTTTCACAATTAACGAACCCCGGGGTGCGTTTACATGTCGGTCCTTAACACTCACAGTTTTGGCCAATTCTGACCAGTTTCGTGGACTATTAAGCACAATTTTGGGGTCCCAGAGTGATTTCCACGATTAATAAAGCACAGGTTGCATTTACGTCTCGGCCATCAACAGTCACAGTTTTGGCCGATTATGGCCCGTTTCGTGGACTATTACTCAGTGTTTTGGGGTCCCGGAGTGATTTCCACGATTAATGAACCGAGGTTGCGTTTACGTGTCGGTCATCGACACTCACAGTTTTGGCCGATTATGGCCCGTTTCGTGGACTATTACTCACAGTTTTGCGGTCCCAGAGTGATTTACATGATTAACAAATCCCGGGGTGTGTTTACGTGTCGGTCATCAGTAGTCACAGTTCTGGCCAATTCTGGCCCATTTCATGGACTATTACACACCGTTTTGGGGCCCCAAAGCGATTTCCATGGTTGTCGAACCCCAACGAGTGGATACCTGTCGGTCATCAACACTCACAATTTTGGACAATTCTGGCCCGTTTCGTGGACTATTACTCACTGTTTTGGGGTCCCGGAGTAATTTCCACGATTAACGAACCCCTGCGTGCGCTTACGTGTCGGTCATCAACACTCACAGTTTTGGCCGATTCTGGCCCGTTTCGTGGACTATTACTCACTATTTAGGGATCCCGGAGTCATTTCCACGATTAATGAACCCCGGGGTGCATTTACGTGTCGGTCATCAACACTCATAGTTTGGCTGATTCTCGCCCGTTTCCTGGACTATTACTCACTGTTTTGGGGTCCTGGAGTGGTTTCCACGATTGACAAACCCCGGGGTGCATTTACGTGCCGGTCATCAACACTCGCGGTTATTTGGTGATTCTGACCCGTTTCATGGACTATTACTCACCGTTTTGTGGTCCCAAAGCGAATTCCATGGTTGTCGAACCACAAGGTGTGCTTACGTGTTGGTCGTCAAGACTCGCAGTTTGGGCCGATTCTGGCCCGTTTCATGGACTATTACTCACTGTTTTGGGGTCCGGGAGTGATTTCCACGATTAATGAACCCCGGGGTGTGTTTACATGTCTGTCATCAACACTCACAGATTTGGCCGATTCTGGCCCGTTTCATGGAATATTACTCACAGTTTTGGGCTCCCGGAGTTGTTTCCACAATTAACGAACCCCGGGGTGGCTTTACGTGTCGGTCATCAACACTCTCGATTTTTGTCGATTCTGAGCCGTTTCGTGGACTATTACTCACTATTTTTTGGTCCCAAAGCGATGTCCATAGTTGTTGAGCCCCATGGTTTGCTTTTGAGTTGGTCGTCAAGACTCACAGTCTGGGCCGATTCTGGCCCATTTTTGAACTATTACTCAGTTTTGGGGTCCCGAAGTGATTTCCACGATTGACGAACACCAGGTGTGTTTATGTGTCGGTCATCACCACACACAACTTTTGTCGATTCTGGTCCGTTTCGGGCACTATTACTCTCTGTTTTGGGGTCCCACAGCGATTTCCATGATTGACGATCCCCAGGGTGCGTTTACGTGTCCGTCGTCAACACTCACCGTTTTGGGGACCCGAATCGATTTCCATGGTTGTTGAACCCCAAGGTGCACTTACGTGTCGGTCATCAACACTCGCAGCTTTGGCCGATTCTGGACCGTTTCTTGGACTATACTCGTTGTTTTGGGTCCCGGAGTGATTTCCATAATTGACAAACCCCGGGGTGCGTTTACGTGTTGCTCATCAACACTCGTGGTTTTTGTCGATTCTGGCCCGTCTCGTGGACTATTACTCACCGTTTTGGGTTCCTGAAGCGATTTCCATGGTTGTGAAACCCCAAGGTGCGCTTATGTGTCGGTCTTCAACAATTTCAGTTTGGGCCGATTCTGGCCCGTTTCTTGGACTATTACTCACCGTTTTGGGGTCCTAAAGCGATTTCCATGATTGACGAACCCCGGTGTGCGTTTACGTGTCGGTCATCAACACACACAACTATGGCTGATTCTGGTCCATTTCATGCACTATTAATCACCGTTTTGGGGTCCCAGAACGATTTCCTCAATTAACGAACCCAGGGTACGTTTACGTATCAGTTATCAACACTCATAGTTTTGGCCGACTTTGGCCCGTTTCGTGAACTGTTACTCACCATTTTGGGGTCCCAAAGCAATTTCCATAGTTGTTGTACCCCAAGTTGCGCTTGCGTTTCGGTCATCAACACTCACAGTTTTGTCTGATTCTGGCCCGTTTCGTGGACTATTACTCACTGTTTTGGGGTCCCAGCGTGATTTCCACGATTAACAAACCCCGGGGTATGCTTACGTGTTAGTCATCAACACTCGGGGTTTTGAGAGATTCTGGCCCGTTTCGTGGACTGTTACTCACCGTTTTGGGGCCCCAAAGCGATTTCCATGATGGTCGAACTACAATGTGTGCTTACGTGTCTGTCATCAACACTCACAGTTTTGGTCGATTCTAGCCCGTGTCATGGACTATTACTCGCTATTTTGGGGTCCCGGAGTAATTTCCACGATTAACAAACCCCGGGGTGCGTTTATGTGCCGGTCATCAACACTCACAGATTTGGCCGATTCTGGCCTGTTTCATGGACTATTACTCACTGTTTTGGGCTCCCGGAACTATTTCCACGATTAACGAACCCCGGGGTGCCTTTACGTGTCGGTCATCAACACTCGCAGTTTTTATCGATTCTGGGCCGTTTCATGGACTATTACTCACCGGTATTTGGTCCCAAAGCGATGCCAATTATTGTTGAACACCAAGGTGTGCTTACGTGTTGGTCGTCAAGACTCGCAGTCTGGGCCGATTCTGGCCCATTTCGTCGACTATTACTCACTATTTTGGAGTCCCGGAGTAATTTCCACGATTAACGAACCCCTGGGTGCATTTACGTGGTGGTCATCAACACTCACAGTTTTGGCCGATTCTGGCCCATTTCGTGGACTATAACCCACTGTTTTGGGGTCCCGGAGTGATTTCCACGTTTAACGAACCCCGGGGTGCATTTACGTGTCGGTCATCAACACTCACAGTTTTGGCTAATTCTCGCCTGTTTCGTGGACTATTACTCACTGCTTTGTGGTCCTGGCGTGGTTTCCACGATTAACAAACCCCGAGGTGCATTTACGTGTCGGTCATCGACACTCACGGTTCTTGTCGATTCTGACCCGTTTCATGAACCATTACTCACCGTTTTGTGGTCCCAAAGCGATTCCCATGGTTGTCGAACCACAAGGTGTGCTTATGTGTTGGTCGTCAAGACTCGCAGTTTGGGCCGATTCTGGCCCGTTTCTTGGACTATTACTCACTTTTGGGGTCTCGAAGTGATTTCCACGATTGACGAAGCCCGGGGTGCATTTACATGTCGGTCATCAACCCTCACCACTATGGATTATTCTAGTCCGGTTTGTGCACTATTACTCATCGTTTTGGGGTCCTAGAGCAATTTCCACGATTGACAATCCCCGGGATGCGTTCAAGTGTTTTTCGTCAACACTCACGGTTTTGTCAATTCAAAGCTGTTTCGTGGACTACTACTCACCGTTTGGGGGTCCCGAAGCGATTTTCATAGTTGTTGAACCCCAAGGTCCGCTTACGTGTTGATCATCATAACTCATAGTTTTGGCCGAATTTGGCCCGTTTGGTGGACTATTACTCACTTTTTGGGGTCTCGGAGTGATTTCCACGATTAACGAACCCCAGGGTGCGTTCACGTGTCGGTCATCAACATTACAGTTTTAGCAGATTCTGGCCCGTTTCGTGGACTATTACTCATTGTTTTGGGGTCCCTGAGTGATCTCCACGATTAACAAACCCCGGGGTGCGTTTACGTGTCGGTCATCAATACTCACAGTTTTAGCTGATTCTAGCCCGTTTCGTGGACTATTACTCACCGTTTTGGGGCCCCAAAGCGATTTCCATGGTGGTCAAACCCCAAGGTGTGCATACGTGTCGGTCATCAACACTCATAGTTTTGGCCGATTCTGGCCCATTTCATGGACTGTTACTCACTGTTTTGGGGTCCCGAAGTGATTTCCACGATTAACGAACCCCGGGGTGCGTTTACGTGTCGGTCATCAACACTCATAGTTTTGGCCGATTCTGGCCCGTTTCATGGACTAGAACTCACTGTTTTGGGGTCTCGAAGTGATTTCCACGATTAACGAACCCCGGGGTGCCTTTACGTGTCGGTCATCAACATTCGCGTTTTTTGTCGATTCTGAGCCATCTTTGGACTATAACTCACCGTTTTTGGTCCGAAAGCGATGTCCATTGTTGTCGAACCCCAAGGTGTTTTTACGTGTTGGTCGTCAAGACTCACAGTCTGGGCCGATTATGGCCTGTTTCTTGGACTATTACTCAGTTTTGGGGTCCCGAAGTGATTTCCGCGATTGACGAACGCCAGGTGCGTTTATGTGTCGGTCACCAACACTCACAACTTTGGCCGACTCTGGTCCGTTTCGTGAACTATTACTCACTGTTTTGGGATCCCACAGCGACTTGCACGATTGACGATCCCCAGGGTGCGTTTACGTGTCCGTCGTCAACACTAACAGTTTTGGCCAATTTTGACCGGTTTCATGGACTATTACTCACTGTTTTGGGGAACCGAATCGATTTCCATGGTTGTTGAACGCCAAGGTGCACTTACGTGTCGGTCATCAACACTCACAACTATGTCCGATTCTGGTCCATTTCGTGCACTATTAATCACCGTTTTGGGGTCCAGAGCGATTTCCACAATTAACAAACCCAGGGTATGTTTACGTGTTGGTCATCAACACTCATAGTTTTGGCCGACTTTGCCCCGTTTCGTGGACTGTTACTCACCATTTTGGGGTCTCGAAGCGATTTCCATAGTTGTGAAAACCAAAGGTGCGCTTACGTGTCGGTCATCAACACTCACAGTTTTGGCCGATTCTGACCCGTTTCGTAGACTATTACTCACCGTTTTGAGGTCCTGAACCGATTTCCATAGTTTTTGTACCCCAAGGTGTGCTTACATGTCAGTCATCGACACTCACAGTTTTGGCCGATTGTGGACCATTTTGTGTACTATTACTCACTTTTTGGTGTCCCGGAGTGATTTTCACAACTAACGAACCCCGGGGTGCGTTCACATGTCGGTCGTTAACACTCACAGTTTTGGACAATTCTGACCAGTTTCATGGACTATTAATCACAGTGTGGGGGTCCCAAAGTGATTTCCTTGATTAATGAACCCCGGGTTGCATTTACGTCTCGGTCATCAGCAGTCACTGTTTTGGCCGTTTATGGCCCGTTTTGTGGACTATTACTCACCATTTTGGGTTCCCGGAGTGATTTGCACGATTAATGAACCCAGTGCGTTTACTTGTCGGTCATCAACACTCACAATTTTAGCCGATTATGGCCCATTTCGTGGACTATTACTCACAGTTTTGCGGTCCCGGAGTGATTTCCATGATTAACAAACCCCGGGGTGTGTTTACGTGTCGGTCATCAATAGTCACAGTTCTGGCCGATTCTGGCCCGTTTCATGGACAATTACTAACCGTTTTGGGGCCCCAAAGTGATTTCCATAGTTGTCGAACCCCAAGGTGTGCATACCTGTCAGTCATCAACACTCACAGTTTTGGACGATTCTAGCCTATTTCGTGGACTATTACTCACTGTTTAGGGGTCCTAGAGTAATTTCCACAATTAACGAACCCCTGGGTGTGCTTACGTGTCGGTCATCAACACTCATAGTTTTGGCCGATTCTGGCCCGTTTCGTGGACTATTACTCACTGTTTTGGGGTCCCGGAGTGATTTCCACGATTAACGAACCCCGGGGTGCATTTACGTGTCGGTCATCAACACTCACAGTTTTGGCTGATTCTCGCCCATTTCATGGACTATTACTCACTGTTTGGGGGTCCTGGACTGGTTTCCACGATTAACAAACCCCGGGGTGCATTTACGTGTCGGTCATCAACACTCGCGGTTTTTGTCGATTCTGACCCGTTTCATAGACTATTACTCACCGTTTTGTGGTCCCAAAGTGAATTCCATGGTTGTCGAACCACAAGGAAGGCTTACGTGTTGGTCGTCAAGACTCGTAGTTTGGGCCGATTCTAGCCCGTTTCATGGACTATTACTCATAGTTTTGAGGTCCCGGAGTGATTTCCATGATTAATAAACCCTGGCGTGCGTTTAAGTGTCGGTCATCAACACTCACCGATTTGGCCGATTCTGGCCCGTTTCATGGAATATTACTCACAGTTTTGGGCTCCCGGAGTTATTTCCACGATTAACGAACCCCGGGGTGCCTTTACGTGTCGGTCATCAATACTCGCGGTTTTTGTCGATTCTGAGCCGTTTCATGGACTATTACTCACTGTTTTTTGGTCCCAAAGCGATGTCCATTGTTGTTGAACCCGAAGGTGTGCTTACGAGTTAGTCATCAAGACTCGCAGTATGGGCCGATTCGGGCCCGTTTTTGGACTATTACTCAGTTTTGTGGTCCCGAAGTGATTTCCACGATTGACGAACCCCAGGTGCGTTTACGTGTCGGTCATCAACGCTCATAGTTTTGGCATATTCTAGCCCGTACAACTTTTGCCGATTCTTGTCCGTTTCGGGCACTATTACTCTCTGTTTTGGGGTCCCACAGCGATTTCCACGATTGGCGATCCCCGGGGAGCGTTTACGTGTCCGTCGTCAACACTCAATGTTTTGGGGACCCGAATCGATTTCCATGGTTGTTGAACCCCAAGGTGCACTTACGTGTCGGTCATCTACACTCGCAGCTTTGGCTGATTCTGGCTCGTTTCTTGGACTATTACTCGCTGTTTTGGGTCCCGGAGTGATTTCCATAATTGATGAACCCCGGGGTGCGTTTACGTGTTGCTCATCAACACTCGTGGTTTTTGTCGATTCTGGCCCGTCTCGTGGACTATTACTCAGCGTTTTGGGTTCCCGAAGCGATTTCCATGGTTGTGAAACCCCAAGGTGCGCTTATGTGTCGGTCATCAACAATTGCAGTTTGGGCCGATTCTGGCCCGTTTCTTGGACTATTACTCGCCGTTTTGGGGTCCTAAAGCGATTTCCATGATTGATGAACCCCGGGGTGCGTTTACGTGTCGGTCATCAACACACACAACTATGGCTGATTCTGGTCCATTTCATGCACTATTAATCACCATTTTGGGGTCCCAGAACGATTTCCTCAATTAACGAACCCAGGGTACATTTACATATCAGCCATCAACACTCATAGTTTTGGCCGACTTTGGCCCGTTTCGTGAACTGCTACTCACCGTTTTGGGGTCCCGAAGCAATTTCCATAGTTATTGTACCCCAAGGTGCGCTTACGTTTCGGTCATCAACACTCACGGTTTTGTTCGATTCTAGCCGGTTTTTTGGAACTCACTGTTTTGGGGTCCCGGAGTGATTTCCATGATTAACAAACCCCGGGGTGCGCTTACGTGTCGGACATAAAAACTCAGAGTTTTGGCTGATTCTAGCCCGTTTCGTGGACTATTACTCACCGTTTTGGGGCCCCAAAGCGATTTCCATGATGGTCGAACTCCAATGTGTGCTTACGTGTCAGTCGTCAACACTCACAGTTTTGGCCGATTCTGGCCTGTTTCATGGACTATTACTCACTGTTTTGGGGTCCCGGAGTAAGTTCCACGATTAACGAACCCCGGGGTGCGTTTACGTGCCGGTCATCAACACTCACAGATTTGGCCGATTCTGACTAGTTTCGCGAACTATTACTCACTGTTTTGGACTCCCGGAACTATTTTCACGATTAACGAACCCCGGGGTGCCAATTGTTGTCGAACCCCAAGTTGTGCTTACTTGTTAGTCGTCAAGACTCGCAGTCTGGGCCGATTCTGGCCCATTTTTGGACTATTACTCAGTTTTGGGGTCTCGAAGTGATTTCCACGATTGACGAACCCCAGGTGCGTTTACGTGTCGGTCATCAAAACTCACAACTTTGGCCGATTCTGGTCATTTTTGCGCACTATGACTCTCTGTTTTGGGGTCCCACAGCGATTTCCACGATTGACGATCCCCGGGGTGCGATTACGTGTCCGTCGTCAACACTCACAGTTTTGGCCAATTCTAACCCGTTTCGTGGACTATTACTCACCGTTTTCGGGATCCGAATCAATTTCCATGGTTGTTGAACCCCAAGGTGCATTTACGTGTCGGTCATCAACACTCACAACTATGGCCGATTCTGGTCCATTTCGTGCACTATTAATCACCATTTTGGGGCCCCAACGCGATTTCCATGGTTGTCGAACCCCAAGATGTCCATACGTGTCGGTCATCAACACTCACAATTTTGGCCGACTTTGGCCCACTTCCTGGACTGTTACTCACCGTTTTGGGATCCCGGAGCAATTTCAATAGTTGTGAAAACCCAAGGTGTGCTTCGTGTCGGTTATCAACACTCACAGTTTTGGCCGATTGTGGCTTGCTTCGTTGACTATTACTCACTGTTTTGGGGTCCCGGGGTGATTTCCACAATTAACGAACCCCGTGGTGCGTTTACATGTCAGTCATTGACACTCACAGTTTTGGCCAATTCTAACCAGTTTCGTGGACTATGACTCACCGTTTTGGGGTCCGGAGTGATTTCCACGATTAATGAACCCGAGGGTGCGTTTACGTGTCGGTCATCAACACTCACAGTTTTGGTCGATTATGGCCCGTTTCATGGACTATTACTCATAGTTTTGGGGTCCCGAAGTGATTTCCATGATTAACAAACCACGTGGTGTGTTTGCGTGTCGGTCATCAACAGTCAAAGTTCTGACCGATTCTGGCTCGTTTGGTGGAATATTACTCACCGTTTTGGGGCCCCAAAGCGATTTCCATGGTTGTCGAACCCCAAGGAGTGCATACATGTTGGTCATCAACACTCATAGTTTTGGCCGATTCTGAGCCGTTTCGTGGACTATTACTCATAGTTTGGGGGTCTAGGAGTAATTTCCACGATTAACGAACCCCTGGGTGCGCTTACGTGTTGGTCATCAACACTCCCAGTTGTGGCTGATTCTGGCCCATTTCGTGGACTATTACTCACCGTTTTGGGGCCCCAAAGCGATTTCCATGGTTGTCAAACCCCAAGGTGTGCATACGTGTCGGTCATCAACACTCACAGTTTTGGCTGATTCTGGCCCGTTTCATGGTCTATTACTCACTGTTTTGGGGTCCCGGAGTAATTTCCACGATTAAAGAACCCCTGGGTGCGCTTACTTGTCAGTCATCAACACTCACAGTTTTGGCCGATTCTGGCCTGTTTCGTGGACTATTACTTACTGTTTTGGGGTCCTGGAGTGGTTTCCACAATTAAAAAGCCCCGGGGTGCATTTACGTGTCGGACATCAACACTCGCGGTTTTTGTCGATTCTGACCCGTTTCATGGACTATTACTCACCATTTTGTGGTCCCAAAGCGATTTCCATGGTTGTCGAACCACAAGGTGTGCTTACGTGTTGGTCGTCAAGACTCGCAGTTTGGGCCGATTCTAGCCCGTTTCATGGACAATTACTTGCTGTTTTGGGGTCCTAGAGTGATTTCCACGATTAACGAACCTCGGGGTGCGTTTACATGTCGGTCATCAAAACTCACAGTTTTGGCCGATTCTGGCCCGTTTCGTAGACTATTACTCACTGTTTTGGGGTCCCGGAGTGATTTCCACAATTAACACACCCCAGGGTGTGTTTACGTGTCGGTCAACAACACTCACAGTTTTAGCCGATTCTGGCCCGTTTCGTGGACTATTACTCACCGTTTTGGGGCCCCAAAGTGATTTCCTTGGTGGTCGAACCCCAAGGTGTGCTTACGTGTCGGTCATCAACACTCACAGTTTTGGCCGATGCTAGCCTCTTTCGTGGTCTATTACTCTCTGTTTTAGGGTCCTGGAGTGATTTCCACGATTAACGAACCCTGGGATGCGTTTACCTGTCGATCATCAACACTCACAGTTTTGGCCGATTCTGGCCCTTTTCGTGGAATATTACTCATTGTTTTGGGGTCCCGAAGTGATTTCCACGATTAACGAACCCCGGGGTGCATTTACGTGTCGGTCATCAGCACTCATAGTTTTGGCTTATTCTCGCCCGTTTCATGGACTATTACTCACTGTTTTGGGGTCCTGGTGTGGTTTCCACGATTAACAAATCCCAAGGTGCATTTACGTGTCGGTCATCAACACTCGTGGTTTTTGTCGATTCTGACCCGTTTCATGGACTATTACTCATCGTTTTGTGGTCCCAAAGCGATTTCCATGGTTGTCGAACCACAAGGTTTGCTTATGTGTTGGTCGTGAAGACTCGCAGTTTGGGTCGATTCTGGCCTCTTTCTTTGACTATTACTCAGTTTTGGGGTCCCGAAGTGATTTCCACGATTGACGAAGCCCGGGGTGCGTTTACATGTTGGTCATCAACACTCACAACTATGGCCTATTCTAGTCCGATTTGTACACTATTAATCATCTTTTTGGGGTCCTAGAGCGATTTCCACGATTGACGATCCCCGGGATGCGTTTAAGTGTCCGTCGTCAACACTCACATTTTTGCAGATTCTGGCCCGTTTCATGGAATATTACTCACAGTTTTGGGGTTCCGGAATGATTTCCATGATTAACAAACCCCGGGGTGCGTTTACGTGTCGGTCATCACCACTCATAGTTTTGGCCGATTCTGGCCCGTTCGTGGATTATTACTCAATGTTTTGGGGTCTCAGAGTGATTTCCACGACTAACAAACCACAGGGTGCGTTCACGTGTCGGTCATCAACACTCACAGTTTTTGCCGATTCTGGCCTGTTTCGTGGAATATTACTCACAGTTTTGGGGTCCCGGAATGATTTCCATGATTAACAAACCCCGGGGTGCATTGACGTGTCGGTCATCAACACTCATAATTTTGGCCGATTCTGGCCCGTTTCATGGACTATTACTCACTGTTTTGGGGTCTCGGAGTGATTTCCACGATTAACGAACCCCGGGTTGCCTTTACATGACGGTCATCAACACTCGCGGTTTTTATCGATTCTAAGCCGTTTCGTGGATTATTACTCACCGTTTTTTGGTCCCAAAGCAATTTCCACTGTTGTCGAACCCCGAGGTGTGCTTACGGTAGGTCGTCAAGACTCGCAGTCTGGGCCGATTCTGGCCCGTTTCTTGGACTATTACTCACTGTTTTGGGGTCCCGGAGCGATTTTCACGATTAATGAATCCCAGGGTGTGTTTACGTGTCGGTCATCAACACTCACAGTTTTGGCCGATTCTGGCCCGTTTCGTGGACTTTTACTCACAGTTTTGGGGTCCCGGAGTGATTTCCATGATTAACAAACCCCGAGGGTGCGTTTACGTGCCAGTCCTCAACAGTCAAAGTTTTGGCCGATTCTGGCCCGTTTCGTGGATTATTACTCACTGTTTTGGGGCCCCAAAGCGATCTCCATGGTTGTCGAACCCCAAGGTGTGCATACGTGTCGGTCATCAACACTGACAGTTTTGGTCGATTCTGGCCCATTTCATGGACTATTACTCACCGTTTTGAGGTCCCAAAGCGATTTCCATAGTTGTTGTACCCCAAGGTGCGCTTACGTGTCGGTCATCAACACTCACGGTTTTGGCCGATGCTGGCCTGCTTCATGGACTATTACTCACTGTTTTGGGGTCTCGGAGTGATTTCCACGATTAACGAACCCTGGGGTGTGTTTACGTGTCGGTCATCAACACTCACAGTTTTGGCTGGTTTTGGCCCGTTTCGTGGACTATTACTCACTGTTTTGGGTTCCCAAAGTGATTTCCACGATTAACGAACCCCGGGGTGCCTTTACGTGTCGGTCATCACCACTCGCGGTTTTTGTCAATTCTGAGCTGTTTTTGGACTATTACTCACCGTTTTCTGGTCCCAAAGTGACGTCCATTGTTGTCGAACCCCAAGTTGTGCTTACGTGTTGGTCGTCAAGACTCGCAGTCTGGGCCGATTCTGGCACGTTTCTTGGACTATTACTCAGTTTTGGGGTCCCGAAGTGATTTCCACGATTGACGAACTCCAGGCGCGTTTACGTGTCGGTCATCAACACTCACAACTTTGGTCGATTCTGGTCCGTTTCGTGCACTATTACTCATTGTTTTGGGGTCCCATGGTGATTTCCATGATTGACGATCCCCTGGGTGCGTTAACGTGTCCGTCGTCAACACTAACAGTTTTGGCCAATTCTAACCCGTTTCGTGGACTATTACTCACCGTTTTGGGGACCCGAATCGATTTCCATGGTTGTCGAACCCCAAGGTGTAATTACGTGTCGGTCATCAACACCCACAACTATGGCCGATTCTGGTCCGGTTCGTGCACTATTAATCACCGTTTTGGGGTCCCAAAGTGATTTCCACAATTAACGAACCCCAGGGTACGTTTACGTGTCAGTCATCAACACTCATAATTTTGGCCGACATTGGCCCGTTTCCTTGACTGTTACTCACTGTTTTGGGGTCCCGAAGCGATTTCCATATTTGTGAAAAGCCAAGGTGCGCTTACATGTCGGTCATCAACATCACAGTTTTGGCCGATTCTGGCCCGTTTCGGGGACTATTACTCACCGTTTTGAGGTCCCAAAGCGATTTCCATAGTTGTTGTACCCCAAGGTGCGCTTACGTGTCGGTCATCAACACTCACAGTTTTGGCCTATTGTGGCCCGTTTCGTGGACTATTACTCACTGTTTTGGGGTCCCGGAGTGATTTCCACGATTAATGAACCCGAGGGTGCGTTTACGTCTCGTTCATCAACAGTAACAGTTTTGGCCAATTCTGGCCAGTTTCGTGGACTATTACTCGCTGTTTTGGGGTCCCGGAGTGATTTCCACGATTAATGAACCCCAGGATGCGTTTACATGTCGGTCATCAACACTCACAGTTTTCCTGATTATGGCCCGTTTTGTGGACTATTACTCACAGTTTTGGGGTCCCGAAGTGATTTCCATGATTAACAAACCCCGGGGTGTGTTTGCGTGTCGGTCATCAACAGTCACAGTTCTGGCCGATTCTGGCCCGTATCATGGACAATTAGTCACCATTTTGGTGCCCCAAAGCGATTTCCATGGTTGTCGAACCCCAAGGTGTGCATACGTGTCGGTCATCAACACTCACAGTTTTGGCTGATTCTGGCCCGTTTCATGGACTATTACTCACTGTTTTGGGGTCCTGAAGTGATTTCCTCGATAAACAAACCCAGGGGTGTGTTTACGTGTCGGTCATCAACAGTCACAGTTTTGGCAGATTCTGGCCCGTTTTGTGGACTATTACTAATTGTTTTGGGGTCCCGGATTGATTTCCGCGATTAACAAACCCCGGGGTGCGTTTACGTGTCGGTCATCAGCACTCGCAGTTTTCGCCAATTCTGGCCCGTTTCATGGACTATTACTCACCGTTTTGGGGTCCCAAAGTGATTTCCATGGTGGTCGAACCCGAAGGTGTGCTTGCGTGTCGGTCATCAATAGTCACAGTTCTAGCCGATTCTGGCCCGTATCGTGGACAATTACTCACCATTTTGGGGCCCCAAAGCGATTTCCATGGTTGTCGAACCCCAAGGTGTGCATACGTGTGGGTCATCAACACTCACAGTTTTGGCTGATTCTGGCCCGTTTCATGGACTATTACTCACTGTTTTGGGGTCCTGAAGTGATTTCCTTGATAAACAAACCCAGGGGTGCGTTTACGTGTCGGTCACCAACACTCAGAGTTTTGGCAGATTCTAGCCCGTTTTGTGGACTATTACTAATTGTTTTGGGGTCCCGGATTGATTTCCGCGATTAACAAACCCCGGGGTGCGTTTACGTGTCGGTCATCAGCACTCGCAGTTTTCGCCAATTCTGACCCGTTTCATGGACTATTACTCACCGTTTTGGGGCCCCAAAGTGATTTCCATGGTGGTCAAACCCGAAGGTGTGCTTACATGTCGGTCATCAACACTCACAATTTTGGCCGATTCTGGCCCGTTTCGTGGACTATTACTCACTGTTTTAGGGTCCTGGAGTGATTTTCGTGATTAACGAACCCCGGGGTGGCTTTACATGTCTATCATCAACACTCATAGTTTTGGCCAATTCTGACCCGTTTCATGGAATATTACTCACCGTTTTGGGGTCCCGAATCGATTTCCATGGTTGTTGAACTCCAAGTTGTACTTATGTGTCGGTCATCAACACTCGCATTTTTGGCCGATTCTGGCCCGTTTCTTGCACTATAGATAACCGTTTTGGGGTCCCAGAGCGATTTCCATGATTGACGATCCCTGGGGTGCGTTTACATTTCTTTCATCAACACTCATAGTTTTGGACAATTCTGACCCATTTCGTGGACTATTACTCACCGTTTGGGGGTCCCGAAGTGATTTCCATAGTTGTTGAACCCCAAGGTGCGCTTACGTGTCGGTCATCATAATTCATAGTTTTGGCCGATTCTGGCCCATTTCATGGACTAATACTCAATGTTTGGGGGTCCCGGAGTGATTCCACGATTAACGAACCCCGGGGTGCGTTTACGTGTCGGTCATCAACGCTCATAGTTTTGGCATATTCTAGCCCGTATTACTCATTGTTTTGGGATCCCGGAGTTATTGCCACGATTAACAAACCCCGACGTGCGTTTACGTGTCGGTCATCAACACCCACAGTTTTGGCCGGTTCTGTCCCGTTTCCTGGACTATTACTCACTATTTTGGGCGTCCCGGATAGATTTCCACAATTAGCGAACCCCGAGGTGCCTTTACGTGTCAGTCATCAACACTCGCGGTTTTTGTCGATTCTTAGCCGTTTCGTGGACTATTACTCACCGTTTTTTGGTCCCAAAGCGGTTTCCATTGTTGTCGAACCCCAAGTTGTGCTTACGTGTTGGTCGTCAAGACTCGCAGTCTGAGCCGATTCTGGCCCGTTTCTTGGACTATTACTCAGTGTTAGGGTCGCGAAGTGATTTCCACGATTGACGAACCCCACGTGTGTTTACGTGACGGTCATAAACAGTCACAACTTTGGCCGATTCTGGTCCGTTTCGTGCACTATTACTCACTGTTTTGGGTCCCACAATGATTTCCACGATTGACGATCGCCGGGGTGCGTTTATGTGCCCGTCGACAACACTCATAGTTTTCGCCAATTCTGACCCGTTTCGTGGACTATAACTCACCGTTTTGGGGACCCTGATCGATTTCCATGGTTGTTGAACCCCCAAGGTGCACTTACGTGTTGGTCATCAACATTCGCAGTTTTGGCCGATTCTGGCCTGTTTCTTGGACTATTACTCACTGTTTTGGGGTCCCGAAGCGATTTCCACGATTGACGAACCCCGAGGTGCGTTTATGTATCGGTCATCAACACTCACAGTTTTGGCTGATTCTGGCCCGTTTCATGGACTATTGCTCATTGTTTTGGTGTCCCGGAGTGATTTCCACGATTCACAAACCCCGGGGTGCGTTTACGTGTCTGTCATCAACACTCATAGTCTTTGGCCGATTCTGGCCCATTTCGTGGATTATTACTCACCGTTTTGGGGCCCCAAAGCGATTTCCATGGTGGTCGCACCCGAAGGTGTGCTTACGTGTCGGTCATCAACACTCACAGTTTTGGCCGATTCTGGCCCATTTCATGGGGTCCCGGAGTGATTTCCACGATTAACGAACCCCGGGGTGCGTTTACGTGTCGGTCATTAACACTCAAAGTTTTGGCCGATTTTGGCCCGTTTCATGGACTTTTACTCACTGTTTTGGGGTCCCGGAGTGATTTCCACGATTAACGAACCCCGGGGAGCCTTTACGTGTCGGTCATCAATACTCGTGGTTTTTATCGATTCTGAGCCATTTCGTGGATTATTACTCACCATTTTTTGGTCCCAAAGTGATTTCTATTGTTGTCGAACGACTATTACTCAGTTTTGGGGTCCCGAAGTGATTTCCATGATTGACGAACCCCGGGGTGCGTTTACGTGTCGGTCATCAAGACTCACAACTTTGGCCGATTCTGATCCGTTTCATGCACTATTACGCACTGTCTTGGGGTCCCAGAGCGTTTTCCACGATTGATGATCCCCGGGGTGCGTTTACGTGTTCGTCGTCAACACTCACAGTTTTGGCCAATTCTAACACATTTCATGGACTATTACTCACCGTTTTGGGGTCCCATTTTGATTTCCATGGTTGTTGAACCCCCAAGGTGTACTTACGTGTCGGTCATCAACACTCGCAGTTTTGGCCGATTCTGGCCCGTTTCTTGCACTATTAATAACTGTTTTGGGGTCTGTTGGGGATATAACTATTAGGTATGACCCGCCCAGGAGGGGCCGGATTATATCTATGAGTATTCTTGAAGCCCAAGACTAAGCTTGAAGATGGCAGCTCAGTTAAGGGCCCAAAGCCCAGAGGCGACTTAAGGCCCGTAGAGATAAACCGCCATATGTACATGACTTGTATTGTAAGGCAAGAATAGCTAAGAGACCGAGCCGGACACTGTTTATGAGCCGGCCGGGACTCTGTGAGCCGCTGGGCGTCGACCTCTGTATATAAAGGGATGACCCGGCGGCGGTTCAGGACAAGTAACATCAGATCGAGAGCTAGGTCAAGTGATTCCGCTCCTTAGTAATTGAGACATAAGCAATCCCACTCAAAACTGGATCGTAGGCTTTTACCGTCACCGTAAGGGGCCGAACTAGTATAAACCCCATGTCCTTTATCCCGATTAACCCCTTTAAGCTTCCTAGTTGCGATGGCTCCACAACTAAGTCCTTTCACTAGGACATCTGATGTGACAATTCAATGACAGTTGGCACCCACCGTGGGGCCAGCGCACTGTGGATTTGAGTTCTTGAAGGGCAGCTTCAAAGGGCGCAAGGGATACGTTGTGAGCCGGATGACCAAGAGTCATCGCGGCAAGCTTTACATCGATGATGCAGGATGGGGCCCCGAGGCTTTCTCAATTGAGTACGGGTACCGGGTCCCCTTCTGCGGAATCCACGTCTTCATCGGCAAGATCGGCGAGCCGGGCCCTGAGCCGGACATCTACATCGACCTCGTCAAGACGGCTCAGTGTGCGAGACCCGCCCGGGCCCAGCCGGCCTTGAAGCGTGCCTTCGTGGGATGCATCCACGGAGTGGAACTACCTGAGGGATCTGTGTCGGCCGGTGAGACGGCCATCTACTCAGATGGTGAGTCGTCCACAGGTGAGACGGATTCGTTGTATCAATTACAAGATGGCGGGCTTGGGGGTTGTTCCGATGGCATTAGTATTTCGGATCTCCTCGAGCCGCCGAGCAGAGTTGGGATCTTCATGGCTGGCACACAACCTATTCAAAACTCCACTACTGCGGCAGCAGTAACCTCTGGGTCAGCGGCAGCCGGGGCAGGAGGCCCTGTGCGCCCGCCGACTCAGGTGCTGATAGATCTCATGGATAAGATGACAGCTCTGTTAACGACCGCGGTTAACCCGTCGGATCAACCTCAACATGATGCGGAAGTGGCATAGTTAAAGGTGGATGTAGTGCAGGCTAAGGAAGACCTAGCGGCGGAAGATGTCAGGATGACTATAGAGCGGGCGGCTCTGGACGCTCAGGCTCAGCAGATTCAGTCGTAGGCTTTCCAACTCACGATGGATCAGAACGCGTCAAAGAAGGTCATGAGGAGACGATACCAGAAGAGTCAGTCCCGTCTGCCTCCGATTTATGATCCTCGAAACCTCTTCTGAACACCTGGGGCAGGGCCCAGTAACCCGCTGGAGGTGAACCGGGTTGTAACACCCGGGGCTGCGATGCCGGTTCAGCCGCGTACGATGGAGCCTCCCCGGATGAACACTGTTCCGCCTCAGTATGTACCAACGCTGTCGGGTCCTTATTCTAACCCTTTGGAGAACATGATTGCTGTGGTGGCAAGATTGGCGACTATCCCGGTGGAGGGTGACTCTCCGACGGCGGTTGAGACTCGCAGGATCAGAGAGCTTCTCCAGACGGCTTTAGCGCAGCAGGAGGCGTACTCATACAGCCGAGACAGGATTCATTCCACCCCCTCGTCCAATCCGGAGCCCGAGTTATAGCAGGCACATGGATTCAGCGGCCGTTTAAAGCATGACCCGGCGCGTGATGGAGCTCTTAACTTGGTTGATCAGGACAGAATATGTCAAGAGGCTGAGCAGGCGGCTCAGCTGGCGACTTACCATCCTTTTCCTGTTTATCCGACGACTTCTATGGACACGAGCGTGGCCACTAGGACCGGAGGTGTCCCTTGTCTGGTACCGTCTTTACGTAATGATCATTTGCCCAAGGATTCCAAAGGGCCTCAAAAGGTGCCTAATTATACGGCCGACTTACAGCTTGGGGCATGGATTGAAAGTTATGAGATGGCTATGGAGCTGCTGGAGGTCAGCGATGCTGCGATGGCCAAGTACTTCACCATGATGTTGGATGGGACTACCCGCACTTGGTTAAAGGGGTTGCCGCCTAATTCCATCGGTTCATGGGCAGAGTTAAAAGCCCGGTTCATTCAGAATTTCAAGGATACATGCAAGCAGCCCATGTCAATTGTGGATTTGACTAATTGTAAGCAACAGGAAGGTGAGTCCACGACCCATTGGGTACGCCGGGTCAAGGCCATAATACATTCGTCTGATAAGATGGATGCCGGCTCTGCAGTCTTAATGTTGGAGAAAAAATGTCGTTTTTGCCTCTAAAGATGAAGCTAGGGCGGCTCAAGCGCGATTGTAATGACATGGGTCAGCTGATGGCGGCTCTAGTCAAGTACGCCGACTCTGATAGTACCAAGGATCCCGAGTCTGATGATGAAAAGACAGGGAAGGGAAAAAGAATGGCAACGGCAAGGGTCCTCGGCATAACCCGGCAAATCAAGGGGGCAATAATAAATGTTAGGTTGATGGTAGCTTGGAGTTTGTGACTAACACCAATGCGCAGGGCAACAATCAACAACCTAAGGGGAGGCCACCTCCTCGGTCTGGCGGGTCAAGCCCCACGCTTGAGCAGTTGCTGAATGAGCCATGTCCAAGACACGGCACACCGCATAAGCCGGCCACTCACCTATGGAAGGACTGCACGATCATGAAGGCTTTCAAGAATTCCAACATGTTTGTAACGCCCAGGATTCGATGCGCCAGGTGTCTTCCAGCTATTCACCGTCGTTGCCATGTCATTTGCTTGCGTGTTGCATTTTATCATGTCATCATGTGCATCTCTTTTTGCATACATGTTCGTCTCATGCAACCGAGCATTTTCCCCGTTGTCCGTTTTGCAATCCGGCACTCCTATGTCCTCTGGCATCCCCCTTTTGTCTCTTGTTGTGAGCGGGTGTTAAACATTCTCGGAATGGACCGTGATTTGCCAAGCGGCCTTGGTACACCACCGGTAGACCGCCTGTCAAGTTTCGTGCCATTTGGAGTTCGTTTGACACTCCAACGGTTAACCGGGTAGCCGCAAAGGCCTCTTTTGTGTGCAGCCCAACACCCCTTCTCAACATTCCAATAACCCATCTAAGTCACTTCCATGCTCTCGGTCATTCGATCACGATCGTGTGGGCGAAAAATGCACCTCATTTGGAGTCTCCTAACTCCCTTTACCTATTTAAACACCTTCTCCTCCCCAAATCATGGGCGAAACCCTAGTCTTTTTCATCCTCGCGCCACCGGACGCGTCTGCGCCGCGCCGGACATGTCCCCGCTCCCCTCCAGATCGTCCGGCCAATAGGAAGCCGCCACCTCAGCTCCCGCCGCCGCGCCCAGCCAACCCCACGCCGCCACGTCACCCTCCTCTCTCTCCGCCGCTGCTTGCTCGGCCCGCCCCGCCCTGCGGGGCCAGCCGCCGCTCCCGGATCCTCCGCGCCGCTTCCGCCGCCCTCGGCCTCCGCGCCGACCGCTGCCGTCTCGCCTCCCGTCGCCGAAGCCCTGACGAGCTCCTCGCCGCCTCGCTGGAGCACCGTCTTCCCCGACCCCGAGCCGCGTCCCGGCCTCCTCGTCACAGGATCCGAGGCCCCACCCCCGGATCCACCTCTCCTCGCCGTCCGACGGTCGCCGGAGTCTTGCCGGAGCTCCTCCGGCCGGATCCACCGCGGGTGGATGAGATCCACCCGTTCATCCAACCAAACATGTCAGCCCCGTCCGGATCCCTCTGTCCCGCTCCTCCTCATCCCGCGTTGACTCCTCGGAGGGTAAATTTCGTCCAAGTCCGTGATTTATTACATTCTGGTGCTAACTTTGACCTGTCATAGCTCCATGCATATATCTCCGTTTTGCGTGCACAATATATCAAATTGTTCATGAGATGCTCTTCATTTCATTCCATTGTTTCATGCTTGTTTGAGTCCATCTTGATGCCCTAATCATCGTTGCAAGAGTGCTATATGATGTTAACCTATTGAAACTGTTATAACTTGATGATTTGTCATTTTTGTTGCATTTGATGTGAGCATCCTATGAGCATGATCTCTACATGTGTTTTGAACTACATCATGCCATCTTTACAGGGGTGCAATCCATGTATTTTTTTGTGCCTTGTGGTGAGTGAATCAAGCTTGTGAAGTAGGGTACTTGTTGTTGCTGTTTTGCTAGGCTGAAACTTTTATATCATGATGCTATGTAAACCTGCTGCTACAAGTCATTCTATGCATAATCTGGAGATGTTCACTAAGGATGTTTTGTTGTACATGTCATTCTCTATCCATCCATGCCCCGGGTTGAATTTATAGACAGTTGTAGCTTGTTGTAATCTTGCTCCAAACTTGCTAAATAATGTTGCTGTCAGCCTGTTAACATTAAGTTCAGTTTCGCCATGTGTGTTGCTAGTGATCCATGTACCCTATGAACTTGTTATTGCCATTCTTAGTTTCATGAACATGTCTTCTTACTGTTGGTTACCTTTTTATGCCATGTACTGCTATGTGGTGAGTGGTACAAGCTCACCAACATGCCTACTTATTGTTGTTCCTGACATGCCTGAATCTGTCATATCATTTGCCATGTTTGCATGGGTCCTACCATCTTTTTTGTTGATCTTTAGAATTAGTTCATTGAGGGAGTTGTTCTTTGTCTTTAGTACTAGAATGCCATGCCTCTGTTTGCCATGATAAGTTCCTGTAACATGTTGTTTGATAGCTCTAAACATTGCAACCTGATGTTATTTCTGCCAAGTCTGAACTGTTATTATTTGCAATCTTTCCATGTCCTTTTGAGCATGTTCTAGTGTTTTCTGGAGATTGCTCAGTGTTCATATTTTGTCATGCTTTACCTGTACTTCATGCCCATTCCTTTGTTCTTATGTTGAGATGTTGTAGCATATTGTTTTGATGCTTGCTAGATGCCTAGTTGCTGTTTTGGACAGCTTGTCCTTTAAACTTGTATTGAGTGTATGTGTTCAACCGTTGCTCCGTTTTGAGTGTGCTTCATATGAAACTTGCTTAGAATTGCATGTAGTTTCATATTATCATGTTGCATCCTTGTTTTGAGGTGTTTGCTTGATGTTTGTATGCATTTTGCATTAATGCCCTGTTTAACTTGTTTTGCTCATATCTTCTAGGCCGTAGCTCCGAACTAAATGATCTTTATATGTAGCTTGACTAGAATTTCGTGTAGATCCTCTTGGTGCTCTCTAACTTGCTGTTTAACAACTTCAACTTAATGTTTGTTCAGATCTGGACCAATTTAGAAACTTGCATATGAGGACTTACGGATGTTATATGTTGTTTCCGGCCTCATTTAAACTTGCTTTGATGTGTTGTTCTTGTATGCATCATCTCTTGCCATGAGTAGCTTCATGTAGTTTTGTCATGCATCATGCTTGTTATGCATCATGTCTTGTATATGTGTGGTGTGTTTACCATGTTGTGTGCTTCTTCTCGATGGTTCCTGTTTCCTTGCGATCGTGAGGATTCGTTCGTCTACGCTTGGTTCGGCTTCATCCGTTCGTCTTCTTCATCGACTCGTTCTTCTTCCTTGCCGGACTTCAGGCAAGATGACCTTCACCTTGGATCTCACTACTATCATTGCTATACTAGTTGCTTCGCTCTATCGCTTTGCTGCGCTACATGTCACTTGTTCTTCAAGCCTCCCAATTTGCCATGTCAGCCTCTAACCTTTTCACCCTTCCTAGCAAACCGTTGTTTGGCTATGTTACCGCTTTCCTCAGCCCCTCTTATGGCGTTGCTAGTTGCAGGTGAAGACGAAGATTGCTCCATGTTGGATTATGTTTATGTTGGGATATCACAATATCTCTTATATTATTAATACATCTATATATTTGGTAAAGGGTGGAAGGCTCGGCCTTATGCCTGGTGTTTTGTTCCACTCTTGCCGCTCTAGTTTCCGTCATACCGGTATTATGTTCCCGGATTTTGCGTTCCTTACGCGGTTGGCTGATTTATGGGACCCCCTTGACAGTTCGCTTTGAATAAAACTCCTCTAGCAAGGCCCAACCTTGGTTTTACCATTTGCCTCACCACCACCTATACCTTTCCCTTGGGTCGGCCAACCCGATGGTCATCTTTATTTTAGCCCCCACGGGCCAGTGCTTCTCTAAGTGCTGGTCTGAACCGGGCAGACTGCGGGGCCACCTCGGGGCAACTCGAGGGATGGTTTTACTCCTAGGCTGACCTATCTGGTGTTGCCCTGAGAACGACATATGTGCAGCTCCTATCGGGATTGTTGGCACATCGGGCGGCTTTGCTGGTCTTGTTTTACCATTGTCGAAATGTCTTGTAAACCGGGATTCCGAGACTGATCGGGTCTTCCTGGGAGAAGGAATATCCTTCGTTGATCACGAGAGCTTATCATAGGCTAAGTTGGGACACCCCTGCAGGGTATTATCTTTCGAAAGCCGTGCCTACAGTTATGTGGCAGATGGGAATTTGTTAATATCCGGTTGTAGATAACTTGACACCAGATTCGAATTAAAACACATCAACCGCATGTGTAGCCGTGATGGTCTCTTTTCGGCGGAGTCCAGGAAGTGAACACGGTTTTGGGTTATGTTTGACGTAAGTAGGAGTTCAGGATCACCTCTTGATCATTGCTAGCTTCACGACCGTTCCGTTTGTTCTCTTCTCGCTCTTATTTGCGTATGTTAGCCACGATACTTGCTTAGTCGCTGTTGCAACCTCACCACTTATCCATTCCTTACCCATTAAGCTTTGCTAGTCTTGATACCCATGGTAATGGGATTGCTGAGTCCTCGTGGCTCACGGATTACTACACCAACAGTTGCAGGTACAGGTTATGCGATGATCATGACGCGAGAGTGATGTTTACTTGTTTTGGAGTTCTTCTTCTGCTTCTTCGATCAGGGGATAGGTTCCAGGTCGGCAGCCTGGGCTAGTAGGGTGGATGTCGTTTGAGTTTCTGTTTATGTTTCATCCGTACTAGGATGTTGATCTTGTATATGATGTATTGTTGTAATCATGTGGCATTGTATGTCTTGGTTGTATCCCCACTATTATGTAATGTTGATGTGCTTCTATCCTTTTTGGGACCTTCGGGTTCCTTTAGGATAGGGTCGCATCTTGGGCGTTACAATGTTCGACGGTAATCATGGGCCTGGCGGCGGCTCAGGAGGTGGTGGTTTTCAAGGCTCGGGCGGCGGTTCAAATTCCAATTTTCAAAACTCTCAGGGTAATCAAGGTGGTTATAATCAGCAATCTGGCCAGGGAGGTCAGCAGAAGCAGGGTGGATACCAGAGTAACCCAAAGCAGCTGAATAGTGGGCAATATCATGTGTTTACCACCAGTTTGTGCAAACGGGGCCAAAAGCTTCATAAGAGGGCTGTGAACGCTATTGAGCCGGCAGTTCCTCGTTATTTGAGATGGTCTGAGCAGCCTGTTATATGGAGCATGGAAGATTACCCTCCCCGGGTTGACAATCCAGGTCACTTGGCCTTGGTGGTGGCACCTCGGGTCGGTGGATACAAGTTCACTAAGGTGCTCATGGATGGAGGCAGTAGCATCAACATCCTCTATTATGAGACTTTTCGTCGCATGGGTTTGACTAATAAAAATCTCAAGACTTCCAACACTGTTTTTCATGGCGTGGTCCCTGGTAAGTCGGCATACCCAATGGGTAAGATCGAGCTAGAGGTACCCTTTGGAGATGAGCATGATTCTAGGGCTGAGAAGTTAACCTTTGAGGTGGTCAAAATCAAGAGCCCGTATCATGCCCTATTTGGACGGACGGCTTACGCCAAGTTCATGGCGCGGTCGTGTTATGTTTATTTGCAGCTCAAGATGTCGAGTCATAAGGGCAGCATCACAGTGCATGGGAGTCAAAAGATAGCCTTGTAATGTGAGGAAGGCGATGCTGCTTATACGGAATCTGTTTGTGTGACAAAGGAGTTGAAGTTTTAAAAGGACAATGTTGACCCGGCGGACATGACGTATTTGAAGAAACCAACTACAAAGCATGAGCCGGTGATGAAGTTTAACTCGGTCGATGACACCAAGCTTGTTGATTTTGTTCAGGCGACTCATCTAAGCAGTTCAGTATCAGTGCCAATCTGGATCCCAAATAGGAAAACGCGCTCATCGAGTTCATCCGTGAGAACCGGGACGTCTTTGCATGGAAACCTTCTGACATGCCGGGTGTACTAAGAGAACTCGCTGAGCACACTCTCAATATTGATCCAAAATTTAAGCCGGTCAAGCAGTTTCTTCGGAGGTTCAATGAAGAGACGTGTAAGGCCATTGGCGAGGAAGTGGCCAGGCTCTTGGCGGCCGGATTCATTATTAAATTCTTTCATCCGGAGTGGTTGGCTAACCCGGTGCTGGTGCTTAAGAAGAACGGCACCTGGCGTATGTGTGTGGACTACACGGACTTAAACAAGGCTTGTCCGGCTGATCCCTTTGCTCTCCCACGTATTGATCAAATCATTGATGCTACGGCAGGTTGTGAGCGTTTGAGTTTTTTGGATGCTTATTCTGGTTATCATCAGATCAAGATGGCAGTTCAGGACCAGGAGAAGACGGTGTTCATTACACCGTTTGGAGCCTTCTGCTATGTGTCTATGCCTTTTGGGCTTAAGAGTGCCCAGGCGACTTACCAGCGGTGTGTGCAGAACTGTCTTCATAATCAGATTGGGCGCAATGTTCATGCTTATGTGGACGACATTGTGGTGAAATCCAGAAAGAAGGAGACCTTGATAGATGATCTGAAGGAGACCTTTGATAATCTCCGGGTCTACAAGATGATACTTAACCCGGCCAAGTGTGTTTTTGGCGTGCCTGCGGGCAAGCTTTTGGGTTTTCTGGTTTCTAATAGGAGCATTGAGGCTAACCTAGAGAAGATCAAGGCAGTCACTTCTTTGGCTAAACCGGCGTGTATCAATAATGTTCAGCGTTTGGCGGGTCGTATTGCCGCGTTGAGCCGGTTCATAAGTCGGTTAGGTGAAAAGGCCATACCATTGTATCAGATGATGAAGAAGATAGACGATTTCATTTGGAGTGATGCTGCTAATGCTGCCTTTGAAGACTTGAAGAGACAGCTAGTTGAGCCACCTGTCCTTGCTGCTCCCATTGATAAGGAGCCGTTATTGTTATATGTGGTTGCTAACACGCATGTCGTCAGTGTAGCCATTATGGTGGAACACAAGGAGGCTAGCAAGGAGCATCCGGTTCAACGACCGGTTTATTACATCAGTGAGGTACTTATTGAGTCCAAGCAACGGGGTCCACATTGGCAGAAGCTCGTTTATGGGGTGTTCATGGCAAGCCAGAAGCTGAAGCAGTATTTCCTGGGCCATCCCATCACTGTGGTCAGTTTTGCTCCTTTAGGAGATATCATTCAAAATAGAGAAGCCACAGGACGAGTCGCCAAGTGGGCCATTGAACTTGGGCCTCATGGTTTAAAATATGTGCCACGCCCTGCTGTCATGTCTCAAGCACTGGTGGTCTTCATCAACGATTGGACAGAGCTGCAGATGCCTGAAGAGAAGTCGGACAACACGTATTGGACTATTCACTTTGACGGGTCCAGGCAATTGGAGGGCTCGGGGGCTGGAGTTGTTTTAGCTTCCCCATGAGGTGACAAATTTTGTTATGTGCTATGGTTGATGTTTCCCTGTACTAACAATGCAGCTGAGTATGAGGCCTTACTCCATGGTCTTCGGATGGCTAAGGAGATGAGTTTAAGCCGGGTAAGGTCCTTTGGCGACTCAGATTTGGTGGCTCAACAAGTATCAGGCAAGTGGGATTCCAAGGATCCTCTCATGGCGGCTTATCGCCGTGAAGTTGATGCCATTGCTGGACATTTCAAGGGTTACCAATGGAGCACATTGACCGCAGAAAGAACGAGGCGGCTGATGCCTTAAGCCGGCTGGGTTCTCAGCGTAAGCCGGTGCCGCCTAATACTTTCTTGGATATTCTGCATAACCCTTCTATCAAGTTACCTACAGAGGAAGACTTGGTTGTTCCTGACCCAGAAGCACAATTGGTGGCGGCTCTTCACGTCATCCCAGATTGGACAGTGCCATACCTGGTTTACATGACCCGGGGCGAGTTGCCTGAGGATGAAACCTTGGCCAGGCAGATAACCCGGCGGTCTAAGTTAATGACGATTGCCAATGGTGAGTTGCATCGTCGCAGTGTCACTGGGGCGTTTCAGCGTTGTGTTTCTCCTGAGGAAGGTCAAGAAATTCTTCGTGAGATCCATGAAGGAGATTGTGGCCATCATGCCGGGTCAAAGTCCCTTGTAGCCAAGGCCTTCCGTCATGGATTGTATTGGCTGACGGCTCACGCTGATGCGGAGGATCTGGTCAGTAAATGTGAAGGTTGTCAGAAGTTCCCGAGACGTGCTGATGTGCCAGCTCAAGAGTTGAGGATGATTCCAATTACTTGGCCACTTGCAGTCTAGGGGCTTGACATGGTTGGGACTTTCAAAAGGTCCAAAGATAAAAAGACCCACCTCTTGGTGGCGGTTGACAAGATTACAAAGTGGGTTGAGGCAGAGCCATTTAGTAAGTGTGATGCAGCCACGGTGGTTCAATTCATGAAGAAGGTGATATTTCGCTTTGGTTTTCCACACAGCATTATAACTGACAACAGCACTAATCTGTCTAAAGGCGCCATGGAAGAATTTTGTCAACGAGAGCATATTCGGCTTGATGTTTCATTAGTATCTCACCCCAATCTAGTGGTCAAGCTGAAAGAGCCAATCAGGAAACTTTAAAGGAATCAAACCCCGGCTGTTCGTTCCCCTGCAACGGACGCCGGGTTGTTGGGTTGAGCAGTTACCCTCTGTGATATGGAGCATCAATACTACTCCTAACAGGTCTACGGGTTATATGCCTTTGTTCATGGTCTATGGAGCAGAGGCGGTTTTACCTAGTGACATCCGTCATGACTCGCCCCGTGTGGCGGCTTATGTTGAAGCTGATAACGAACAAGCTCGCCAGGATGCACTTTATCTATTGGATGAAAAACGTGACTTGGCAGCAGCCCACTCAGCAATTTATCAACAAGACTTGCGCCGCTATCACAGCCGTTGGGTTAAGTCGAGAACCTTTCAGGAAGGCGATTTGGTGCTCCAGCTCATCCAGGATCAAACTGATGCACACAAGTTATCCCCACCTTGGGAAGGGCCCTTTGTGGTCAGCAAGAACTTGAACAACGGGTCATACTACCTTATCGATGTTCGAGAGCACAAAGACTCACGTAAGTCAGAGGAGGAGACCCGCCGGCCATGGAATATTGCTCATCTTCGGCCTTACTACACTTGAGCCACTGGCTCTCATGATGTACATATTTTGATGATGTATATATTATATATAAAGTAGGACCTCTGTCCTTTTCATCCTCAAAGAGCATATGTCTTCATCATTATCTTTTCAAATGATCACTTGGGGGCTGATCGTATTTGAATCTAGCTTAACCCTCTTGGTCCGGCTCATGATTGTATTCAAATATAGCCGTTATACCTCATGATCACTAGGGGGCTTCCTGTTCAAACATAGGTCGTATTCGAACCAAAGAGAACATAGCTGTCGGTACCCTCTTGATCGGCACACTGCCAAGCTCACTAGGGGGCTTCTTGATCATATTCGAATCATAGCTCAACCCCTTTGGGGAACCAACTTTGATCGTATTCAAATCAGAGTCGTTAAAAAACTCTCAAGGTCATTAGGGGGCTTCATGTTCAAACATAGGTCGTATTCGAACCAAAGAGAACATAGCTGTCGATACTCTCTTGATCGGCGCAATGCCAAAGCCACTGGGGGCTACATGATCGTATTCGAATCCTAGCTTAACCCCTTTGCAACGGTTTACAGATCGTATTTGAATCAGAAGCCTCGATTTATTCTTTTTATTTGGTTTACAGTTTTATTTGAAAGCAGCCTTTATTTGATTTGAAACTTTTTGTTCAAATATTTAAGTGCAAGTGTGGTTAAATTTAATCCGGCTTGATTTTTGATGATAAGTCGCCAACACATGAGAATCATTGTATCTTCGGAAGTGTTGGTTTTCAAAGATTGGGTCATCACCCTTACTGTTCGGGTCATATAAACCGGCAGCACAAATCAAAAGAGCACAGGTATGATATTATAATTGTGTTTCAACATATATGTTACAGCAGGCTTGTCTGTGACTCTTTTTCCATCTTAATGGTAAGATGTCAAGATATTCTGACCCGCCTTGCGGTAAGCCGCCAAGGGATCCTGTGATCTATTTCTGTGTGCGGGACAGTTAAAAGACTTGCTCAAGCATAAGGATAATAAATGATAAGTATAATACGGGTGAATATAAGATGGCGGCTTAACAGTATTGAGCACCAAAAACATGCGCGATGGCACGACCAAGCAAAGTTATTTCTACTCTATTACATGACTCCCCGAGTCCAAATGATTCATATTATTTTTTAGCACATCACAGATATGAGCCGCCATGGCGGATTAATTCTCGTGTTGACCTAAAGCGTTCGGGTCAGCCCTCTCTGCTTCTTCGCCATGTTCCCTTTCCTGGAAGGCTGATGATGACCAGTCAATGCCATTCAAAGCTTCAAATTCAGCTTCATCATCAACTAGTCCAGCCGGGTCAACTTCAGGGGCGAAGGTATGCTTACGGATTGGGGGGATCAAACTGGTCACTTTGTAATGTGGCGTTGGAATTCTCCGGTTCTCCGCGTCATAGCCCGGCTGGTACTTGGTGAGATCCGCTTCATCAGCTATCAGAGTGGCCACGGGGCGTATCTCCTTCACACAAGTGGTGAAATCTTCCTGTTTGAAGGGAGTGCCATCCTCCTTATGGCTTGGACAACCAATGGCGATGTCGGCCGGGTCTAACTCCAGTAGCCAAGCTTTGGCCCGGCTCAAGGCAGCCACGGCCCCGGCTCTTGAAGCTGAACGCCTTAGTTCATTGAACCGTTGGGGTAGCGCAGAGAGCTTCCTTAGTACATCCGCCAGGAGGGTGGGCACTTCATTTGACAAGGCCATTGTGGCCAAGGCGCGTTGAGACCCGGTGTAGAGTTCTTCCACCAGCGTATAAACCGCCTTCAGCTTTATCAGCATGTCCTGGTTACGATTTGAACTCCTGGGGCCTGCATAAACAATGCCAGGTGAGTTAATCACAATTTATATGATCAATAGAAAGATTCAAGTATTTAACACTTGCAGGGCAACTTACCGAAGATTGCTAAGACCATCTGAGAGACATGGCGTTTTAAGCCGGATAGTTCACCGGTCGCCTCTTCAAGAGCCGCCTCCGCCTTCTCAGCTCGATTGATCAAAGCAATTTTTTCATCATCCCAGGCCTTTTTCTCCATTTCAAAGTCTTTCTTCAGTGTCTCTTGTTCAGAAACGCTGAATTCAAACTTGGAGTTGGCTCTTTGGGTTTCCGTCTCTTGGGCTTCCAGGCGTTTCTTCAAATCAGATACTTCTGATTCAAGTTGACTAGTGGTGGCCTGTACAAAAACTGGGTCAAAATCAGGACTATTATGATGCAATATTAAGTCCCAAGCCTTTTGCAAGCAACAACACTTGGCACTTGGGGGCTCATGTCTACCGAAGAATTTTACTTAAAGTGGTGGTTCACGAGAGTAAGTCCCAAGCACTTTGCAAGCAAGAGTACTTGGTGATGGATTCATGTACCTAGGGTAGGGTCATAGACCTGATCTAAGTACCCTACCCAAAGACACCCTTAGAAGAGATCACCTTCCAGTCGACCTACGAGGAACCCACTCGACTGACTTGAAGGACTCGACCATGAAGACTCACTCGACCACCAGAAGGTCAAGAGGCACTCTGTACTGCAACGGCCTGTAATTAAATAGACTTTATGGTAGTTAAGGCACTTTATGTGGGGCGTTACCAGTAATGCCCCAGACTTAATGTACTTTAAACCCTTCATACGTGGGCTGGCAGGGGTCCTGGCGCACTCTATATAAGCCACCCCCCTCCACAGGCAGAAGGGTTCGCACCCCTGTAACTCATATACACATAATCCACTCGACTGCCTCAGGGCTCCGAGATGTAGGGCTTTTACTTCCTCCAAGAAGGGCCTGAACTCGTACATTGCTTGTGTTTACAACCTCTCCATAGCTAGGACCTTGCCTCTCCATAACTACCCCCCACTCTACTGTCAGACTTAGAACCATGACAGTTGGCGCCCACCGTGGGGCCGGTGTTTTAGCGATTTTGTGGAGAAGTTGCGATTCTTCCGAGTATACTCATCATGATGACTGCTGGAGTTTCGGTCGAGGGTCGCGAGATCCGTCTCGGCGCTCTCACCTTCGTCGCCGACGACTCCTCCTGGCTCCAGGAGGCTCCACTCGACATTGATGCGCTCCCCATCCGTGGGGCAACGCATTTTCGCGCATGTGTCTGCGGCGTTCTGCTGCGACAACCGTTGACCCCCTATCGGTCGACTCCCCTGTCGGTCACTCTTCCGGTCTCCCGCCAGCGCAAGCGCTCTGGTCGGTCGAGGCTCCAGCGATGGGTGAAGCACGCGGTGGCTCGCCAGACGGCCACCGCCCAAGTTGCGGCAATCGAGCCCGACGAGTCTCTCTCTACTGTTTTGATCTGTCGACCGCTCCGTAGAGATCAGATCCGAGTGCCTCGTGGCGGAAATCGATGGTCAACGGACCCGCAGCCTCCCGGCCGCCCATGAGGGCGGGCAAAGCGGCGGCGATCCGTCTGACGGGCCACGAAGAGTACCAGCCGAGACATTCGACTCTGCAGAGAGAAGAGCTTGGGCAGGAACATGGATGCCCTGCATACTCCCATCGCGGGAGAAACCCCCGAGGCTCGCGCCTTGGAGGAGGCACGTTTGGCCAATTTGGCCGAACGTGCTCGTCTAGAGAACCTTCAGCGAGCACTCGATGAGCGTGCGCGGCAACGAGTTCCCGACGCCAATCGACGTCAAGTCTTCCCGCCGACTCAGGTATATCGAACCCCAATCTAGAATTTAGCAGCTGCAACCCGAATAGCAGAGACCATCCAGCCTTCTCAGTCGGAAGCTGGGAGAGGCTTGATGCAGATCAGAGATTTGCTCCGGGTAGCAGGAGACCAGAATTCAGCCGTGTCGCGATCGCGCAGCAAAATTCACAATCGATCCGTCGCTGCGAATCTGGTTCGATCGGCTCACAGCCCCAGATCGCCTCCATGGGCGTGAAGGGCGCGAGAATCAGCGAGACCAAATATGGAGACCGACACGACCGAGATGATAGGCGCCGAGTGCCCACTTCCCCTGGGGGTGGGTCTTACGCTCCTCGGCAGCAAGATGACAGGCGTCAACTCAGTGTGGGGTGAAGAGCTCCAGTCGACCCCAGGGAACTAGGCTTTAACGCGCGATCCATTATCGTGCAAAGCTTGGTCGACCGGAACAGAGCCCATCGGGGTGGACCCGAAAGAGATGCGCCCACAAGCAGCCGAGTGCATGTTTCTGGTCCAGAATGTTTCAGTAGGGCTATCAGAGCCGCAGTGATCCCCCCCAATTTCAGGTTGGCAACAGGTGTCAGCAAGTTCACTGGTGAGTCTAAGCCTGAAACTTGGCTTGAAGACTACCGAGTGGCGGTTCAGATTGGTGGTGGGAATGACGAGGTGGCCATGAAGCATTTGCCCTCATGTTGGAAGGTTACGCGGGCGTGGTTGAATCGATTTACCTCCTAGCAGCATTTACACTTGGGAAGATCTCGCCCAGTGTTCGCTGAACGTTTGAAGGAACTTGTGTTTACCAGTTGATTTGAGCTGCAAGTCTGTGTCTGTAAGACCAATGAGACTCTCAGAGAGTATATTCAGAGATGGATCACTCTACACCATACTGTGGAGAATGTGTCCGATCATCAGCGACCGCGCCTTCAAGGATGGCGCCAAGAACGAGAATTGAGTTTGAAGTTTGGTCGAACCGGAGACATGACCCCGAGCGGATGATGGAGATTGCTACTGGCACGCCTAACGGCGAAGAAGAAGACCGACCAAGTGGCAAGTACAAGCCGAGTCGACGGAGAAGGGAAACACCAGTCGGAAACAGAAGCGGAAGGCCGAACCAGCAGCTCCTGGAGTGGCTCTGGCCGTTACTCAGGGGAAGTTCAAAGGGAAGCCAAAAGGATCCTGGAACCCTAAGAAAGTGAAGGATAAATAAGGGAACGACGTGATGGATATGCCGTGTCACATCCACACGAAGAAAGATGAAGAGGGCAATATTATTTACCCAAAGCATACCACTCGCCAATGTCGACTCCTGATCCAGCAGTTCCAAGGAAAGCAGTCCAAGGACAAAGAAAAGGAGTCGGACAAGGCCGAAGACAAGGAGGACAGTGAGGGAGGATATCCGCATGTCAACTCCACTCTAATGATCTTCGCAGATGTGGAAAGCAAGAGCCGATTGAAGATCATTAATCGTGAGGTGAACATGGTTGCCCCAGCAAAACCAAGTTATCTGAGATGGTCCCAAACACCCATCACATTCGACCAATCTAATCACCCGACTCATATTGCCACCCCTGGGAGGCAAGCTTTGGTGGTCGATCCAGTTGTCGAAGGCACTCGACTGACAAAAGTGCTGATGGACGGTGGTAGTGGGCTGAACTTGTTGTACGCAGACACACTGAAAGGAATGGGCATTCCGATGTCCCGATGAGCACCAAGAATATGAGCTTTCATGGAGTTATACCGGAAAGAAAGCCGAGTCACTCGCCAAATAGCTCGGGCGTGGTGTTTGGTGATTCAAAACATTTTCGCAAGGAGAAGTTGACGTTTGAGGTCGTGGATTTTCAGAGTGCATACCATGCCATTTTGGGGAGACCAGCTTATGCACGGTTCATGGCTCGACCATGTTACGTGTACCTCAAACTGAAGATGCCCGGACCCAAAGGAGTTATCACTGTCACTGGTGATCGGAAAAAGGCAGAAGAGTGCTTTCAGAAGGGTTCAAAGATTGCCGATTCCCAAGTGACAGCGGTCGAGTTTGAAGAATACAAGCAAAGCGCAGATCCGAGTGATTTGCTGCGATCCAAGAAGCCCGCCACAGACCGCATTTTCACCGTCCGGTGAGACGAAGCCTGTCCACATTCACCCGACCGATCCCAATGCAGCCCGACCCACATCTCCACAACACTCGACCAAATAGGAAGAAGCGCCATCCAGTTCCTCCGTGAGAATCGGCACATTTTCGCATGGAAGCCACCGACATGCCGGTGTTCCTGGGGATCGGCCGAGCATCGCCTTAGAGTCGACTCATCAAGAAATCCAGTTAAAGAGCATCTTGGCGGTCCGCCGTCCCGTAAGAGAAAGGCTATTGGTGAGGAAGTGGCTCGATGCTGGCAACGGATTTATCCGAGATATACCACCGAGTGGCTCGCTAATGTCGCCATGGTCCATAAGAAGGACAAATCACTCCGAATGTGCATTGATTTCAAGCACATCAATCGGCCTGCCGAAAGATCATTTTCTCTCCCTCGCATAGATCAAATTGTCGACTCGACCGCTGGATGTGAGAGATTGTCATTCCTAGACGCTTATTCCGGTACCACCAGATCCGTCTCAGACGACCCGATGAGATAAAATAGCTTTCATCACTCCATTCGGTGCTTCGCTATATCACCATGCCATTCGCCTCAAGAATGCCGGAGCCACATTTATGCGAATGATTCGAAGTGTCGCTCACTCAAATCACGGAATGTGGAAGCGATATGGATGATATCGTCGTTAAGTCACGAAAAGGTTCCGACCTGCTCGCCGACCTCGCCAAACATTTGCCAACCTCGAAGGTATGATATCAAGCTCAATCCATCAAAGTGCACATTCGGAGTTCCCGATGGCAAGTTACTCGGTTTTCGCTTCCGAGCGAGGATCGATGCTAATCCGGAGAAGATAGGCACTATTCTCCGAATGAAACGCCTACGGTCTTGCACGGCGTCCGAGCTTCTTCGGATGCTTGGCCGCATTAAGTCGATTCATCTCACGACTCGGTGAAAAGGCATTACCTCTTTACCGATCGATGAAGAAGGCGCAAGTTCGAGTGGACTCGAAGTCGATGCAGCGCTTGTCGAGCTAAAAGCTCGCTCTCCACCCAGCCGGTGCTTGCCGCTCCAATCAGCAAAGAGCCTCTGTTGCTTTATATTGCAGCCACTGGACAAGTCGTCAGTACAGTGCTTACGGTCGAGCGGGAAGAAGAAGGAAAAGCCTTCAAAGTTCAGCGCCCAGTGTATTATCTGTCTGAAGTTTTGACTCCATCCAAGCAGAGATACCCTCATTATCAGAAACTTGTGTATGGGATATACATGACCACGAAGAAGGTTGTTCATTATTTCTCTGATCATACCATCACAGTCGTCAGCGACGCTCCACTTTTAGAGATTTTGCACAACAGGGATGCAACCGGTCGAGTGGCGAAATGGGCGATTGAACTTCTTCCCCTTGATATCAAGTTCGAGGCAAAGAAAGCCATTAAGTCCCAGGCAATAGTTGATTTCCTCGCCGAGTGGATTGAACAGCAGCAGCCGACTGAAGTTCACTCGGAGCATTGGACCATGTTTTTTGACGGCTCTAAGATGTTGAATGGTTCGGTCTTTGGGGTTGTCCTGGTTTCCCCGCAGGAGATAAGCTCTGATATGTGCTCCAGATTCACTTTGATTCCTCCAACAATGAGGCGAGTATGAGGCCCTCTTATACGGATTATGCATGGCCATTTCACTCGGCGTCCGTTGCGATGGTCTATGGCGATTCAGATTTAGTGGTCAACCAAGTGATGAAGGAGTGGGACGTGAGAAGCCCAGCCATGACTGGATACTGCAATGCAGTGAGGAAGCTGGAAAAGAAGTTTGAGGGGTTGGAGCTCCATCATATACCCCCACTGAAAAATCAAGCAGCTGATGATCTCGCAAAGATAGGTTCCAAGAGAGAGGCCATTCAGAGTGGCGTATTCTTGGAGCACATTCATACTCCGTCAGTTAAGGAAGACCCTTTCACTGAAGAAACCCCACAACCCAAGAGCGCCACAGATCCGACTGAGGTAGAAGTCCCAGCAGTGGTCGAATTGGTTATGGAGATCTTGGTAGTCACACCCGACTGGACAATTCCCTATATCGCGTATATCCTGAGAAAAGAGCTCCCAGAGGATGAGGAAGAGGCTCGGTAGATCGTCCGTCGATCCAAAGCCTTTACCGTTATCAAAGGACAGTTGTATAGAGAGAGCGCGACTGGAGTTGGTCAAAAGTGCATAACGCCGGAAGAAGGTCGAATCATTCTCAATGATATCCACTCCGGGGCCTGTGGCCATCATGCGTCCTCTCGAACCATCGTGGCCAAAGCATACCGAGCCGGATTTTACTGGCCGAAGGCGAATGAGATGGCGAAGGAAATAGTGGACAAGTGCGAAGGATGTCAGTTCTACTCAAATATGCCACACAAGCCTGCGTCAGCTCTGAAGACCATTCCACTCGTCTGGCCTTTCGTAGTATGGGGGTTGGACATGGTCGGCCCCTTGAGAACAGGTCGAAGTGGTTTCACGCATGTGCTGGTGGCAGTCGACAAGTTCACCAAATGGATTGAGGCTAAGCCAATCAAGAACCTTGACGTCGGTACTGCTGTTAGCTTCATCAGGGAACTGATATTCAGATATGGAGTCCCGACGGCATCATTATTACAGATAATGGGTCGAACTTTGACTCGGAAGAATTCAGGATTTCGCAACTCTCAAGGCACTCGAGTCAACTACGCTTCGCCGCCCATCCGCAATCGAATGGACAAGCGGAGCGAGCCAATGGCTTGATCCTCAAAGGCTGAAACCCGATCGATCGTGATCTCAAGCATGCACCGGAGCGTGGGTCGACGAACTTCCCTCGGTACTTTGGGGATCATGGACCACACCCAATCGGTCGACTGTAAGAACTCCATTCTTCTTGGTCTACGGAGCTGAAGCGCCTTCTTGAGTGACCTTCTTCACAATGCTCCTCGAGTTGAACTCTACAACGCGAAGCTGAACAAGCGCGACAGACGCAATGACCTTTTAGAGGAAGAAAGGAGATGGCTCGATCCGATCGACCATCTACCAACACGACTTGCGTCGCTTTCACGCCAGAAATGTGAGGGGTCGAGCCTTCCAGGAAGGAGATTTAGTTCTCCGAGTGGATCAGCAGAAACAGCACAAGCTCGCTCCTTCTTGGGAAGGGCCCTTCGTCGTTACCAAGGTTCTCCACAACGGGGCATACCGTCTTTACAACATCGAACACAATATCGACGAGCCCCGAGCTTGGAACACGGAACTACTCCGCCCATTTTACACTTAAAGTTTTCACTCGGATGAGTTGTAATAAAGTACTTCTGTAGTTCATGGATTTCAAAATAATAGTGTCATAATTCCTTCATAATTTTTGTCACTTTTTATTTGTCCAATAAAATTTTCCCCTCAGTTGGTGACTTAGCCGCGAATCCGTTTCGCCTAAGTTTGTAAAAATCCTTACCGAGTGGTGAGCCAGACTCCCACTCGGAGGCTTAGCCGCTAATCCGTTTCGCCTAAGTTTGTAAAAAATCCTTACCAAGTGGTGAGCCAGACTCCCACTTGGAGGCTTAGCCGCGAATCCGTTTCGCCTAAGTTTGTAAAAATCCTTACCGAGTGGTGAGCCAGACTCCCACTCGGAGGCTTAGCTGCGAATCCGTTTCGCCTAAGTTTAAATAAAATCCCACTGAGTGGTAAGCCAGACTTCCACTCGGGGGCTTAGCTGCAGTCCAAGTACTCGCCTAAGTTATAAAAATCCTACCGAGTGGTAAGCCAGACTTCCACTCGGGGGCTTAGCTGCAGTTTAAACACTCGCCTAAGTACAATGGGCACTCGCAAGGTGGACGAGGCGCAGGTCGACTGCGACCCTCTCCTCTGAGCTACGCCACAAATACAACGTACGCTCACAAGGGGGGCGAGGTACAGGTCGACCACGACCCTCTCCTCTGAGTTACGCCACAAATACAACGTACGCTCGCAAGGGGGACGAGGTACAGGTCGACCGCGACCCTCTCCTCTGAGCTACGCCACAAATACAACGTACGCTCGTAAGGAGGACGAGGTGCAGGTCGACTGCGACCCTCTCCTCTGAGTTACGCCATAAGTACAATGTGCGCTTGTAAGGAGGACGAGGTGCAGGTCGACTGCGACCCTCCCCTCTGAGCTTCGCCACAAGTACAACGTGAGAATCCTACCGAGTGAAGAGCAAACCTCTCACTCAGGGGCTTAGCTGCAGCCCAGTGCTCGCCTAAGATATAAAAATCCTACCGAGTGCGAGCAAACCTCTCACTCGGGGGCTTAGCTGCAGCCCAGTGCTCGCCTAAGATATAAAAATCCTACCGAGTGAAGAGCAAACCTCCCACTCGGGGGCTTAGCTGCAGCCCAGTGCTCGCCTAAGATATAAAAATCCTACCGAGTGGAGAGCAAACCTCTCACTTGGGGGCTTAGCTGCAGCCCAGTGCTCGCCTAAGATATAAAAATCCTACCGAATGAAGAGCAAACCTATCACTCGGAGGCTTAGCTGCAGCCCAGCGCTCGCCTAAGTGGATTAAGGAATAAGTCGACTGCAGTGAGCGTCTTGCTTTGAACCTGCAAAAGACATTTCGAGCCAAAAGCAATCATATTCAGACATCAAAATCCAAGTTCAGATCGATACCTAAAGGAACCGAAGTGCTCAGGCGCTAAGCCTGTTAAGGTTTATCGGTTACAACTCCACTCGGAATACCGAGGCAAATTTAAAGTGTCGGGCTTAAAAGAAGTTTTTTACCCCTCCTGTGGAGGGCTGGAAGGCGCAACGAACTCATCAAGGTCGATTCCGTCTGCGATCCGAGTGGCAGCAGCGATGAAGGTTTCCATGAAGGACCTGAAGTCGTGTTTCTTGGTGTTGGCCACTCGGAGAGCCACCAACTTGTCTTCTCGCGCATCTTTGCAGTGGACTCGGGCCAGACACAGAGCAACATCTGCACCGCATCGAGCCGAGGACTTTTTCCACTCCTGCACTCGGTCAGGAACCGTGTTCAGTCGAGCCATCAGCGACTCAAGGTCGTTCTGGAATGTCTCCCTGGGCCAGAGCATCGAGTCGATGCGAGAAGTGGCGACCTTCAGCCTTGCAAGATAGTCCACGACAGCTGCAACACGGGACTCCAGTCGGAAAACATTCATGGCAACTTCATCATTCACCGGAGTATTGACGGGGTCAAGGTTTGGTTCCAGATGACTAGACTCTTCTTCAAAGTTTTGGCAGAATTCTGCAAGGGCAATCACTGAGTCAAGACAATGGTCGAATGGAAAGATCATAGTGGAAAATTATTGTAGAGCGTAAAGGGTTACCTTCGAGCATAAGGAACAACTTCTTGGCAAGTCCACTCAGGAAGGCCTCCAGATCATTTTTCTTCCCAATCAACTGACTGATCTTGTCGGTCAGGGCAGTTTTGTCAGTCTTCAGTCGACTGACTTCCTTGTTGGCAATCCCAAGAGCAGCTTTCAGATTGGTATTTTCTTCTTCGAGCTTGGTGACTGAAGCTAGCTTCTCGTCAGCAAGCTTGATCTTCTCAGCTAGCTCAAGGTCTTTTTTCTTCTGGGCCTCCTTCACCTTACCTGCAAATTACAGCAAGATCAGATTTTGAAACAAATGAAGGGAAAAAGCAGTCGTCGAGGTCTCACCAAACATACCTTTGGTCTCCTCCTTCGCCTTCGTCAGATTCTCCTGAACCAGCTTCAGATCCAGCTCGAGCTGAATGTGCTTGTTCTCCAGCTCTGTGTAACGAGCCCCAAGGTCACAGGATCCTGCGAAGAACCAATCGACGAAATGTCAAGGATAATTCACTTCCGAGTGGATAAGAGAAAATCATGCGTTTCTAAGACTACAGCCGAATTCAAACATTCGACCGTAGTCTCGGGGACTACACCCAGTGGGTGCACTCAGCGTGCCCCCACTAGTTCTATTAACGACATAGTCGACCAGTCGACCGAGTCGACCAGTCGACCCCCAAAAAAACACAAGACATATTCTTCAGACTGTAATTGACTGCCAGCAATCGACCACAGTCTCGGGGACTACACCCAGTGGGTGCACTCAGCGTGCCCCCACCGGTTTTGGGAAATTCATTCGCCTCAGTCGAATGACGGAAAGACTTTACTTATAAAGCCTAAGGCCGACTGCTAGCAGTCGACCTTAGCCTTGGGGACTACACCCAGCGGGTGCACTCAGCGTGCCCCCGCTAACACGGAATTTTAATCGACACATCCAGTGGGTGACTGCTATGGATTCCGGAAAGAGAAGTTTTGATAGCATATCCTAACAGAACAAGCGATGGTCGATTGACCTGAACAGTTTTGATAGCATACCCTAACAGAACAGGCGATAGTCGACTGACCTGAACATTGCTTTGAAGGGCGGAGCTGGCGTCGTAAGCTGCTTGACTTGCGTCCCGGATGGCCTTCACCTGCTCCATCATGACCCCTCGCCATGACGCCTCCTTCGCAAAGACTGCTTGGTCCTCTGGGACGTGGTGCGTCGTGAAGAGGGAAGGTTGTGCGGCACTCGACGAAGTAGGATGAGCACTCATCAACGGCACCGCGAAAGACACAGTGTGTCGAGTGGTGTTCTCCTCCTCCGTGACCAGAGTCTCGAGCGCCGTCACATCCTGTGCCACCCTACCGGCAGACGCCTTCCTGCTCCTCCTGTGCTTCAGTGGTTCCGCATCGTCATCATCATCAGGAAGGGTGATAACGACATTGGATGTGACTACAGAAAAGAATCGGAATTAGGGACAGGCAGTCAATCGACTACAAATGGAACTAAGAGTATAGTACCAGGGTTTGAGGTTGCTGCATCCTCCATCTCATGGTCGTCAGCCCGAACTGAAGTCTCAGAAGTAGCAGCACTACAATTCCAAAGAATCAGTTGGTTAGCTCAAGCGCCAGTCAGAGATAAAGCTAGCACAAAACTAGAAGACTTAAGCAACATGTTACCCTGATATGGTGGGGATGGACACCTTCATCTTCGGCAGGGGCTTGGTCGGCTTTGACGGGGCCACCTTGGACTGCTTCGGCGCCTTTTCAGTCGGCGCCGGAGAAGTGGTCCGATGGCGTTTGGTCGACTGCGCGACAGTCGCAATCCCCTTGCCACGCTCAGTCACAGGGTCATGGACAAGCTTCGATCGCCTTTCCGAGCGTGGCGGTGCGACCTCCTCCTCCTCCTCCTCTTCTTCCTCATCGTCATCATCATCATCATCGTCGTCTTCGGCGGCGTCCGAGTCCCACTCCTCCTGGCTCTCGCCCCCGCTTGCTTCTCCCTCTTCAGTCAGAGCTTGAGCTCCATTGGGCATCGAGTACAGCTCGGTGAGGGCCTGATAAATGTCAAGACAAAGTTCAATCGACCAATTTGCGGAGAAGACAGAAATAAATATGACAAGAATACAATGGAAGGTAGAGCAAACGTACTTTATCTAGAACGTTGTTATGGTCGAGTGGAGGAATCCTTCTGGCTCCACGGGGGTTATCCTTGTTCCCAGTGACCGCAGTCATCCACCTTTCCAACGTGGCATCGTCGACTGCTTCTGGGTGGATACGAGTCTCGTCTTCAGTCCCGCAGTACAACCACATGCAATGGCTCCAGAACTGAAGAGGCTGGATACGCCGCCTAAGGAAAACTTCCAAAAGATCCATACCAGTTACTCCATCTCTAACCAGCTGAACTACACGCTCCATCAGCATCTTCACGTCGGCTTTCTCCTCCGGAATCACCTTCAGTGAAGAAGGTTTGTTCACTCAGTCCATGGTTAATTGAGGGAGCCCACTCGACTTCCCCGGCGTCGGCTCATTCTGGCAGTAGAACCAGGTCGACTGCCAGCCTCTGACGGACTCGGGAAATGACATGGCTGGGAAGGTGCTCTTGTTCCTCATCCGATCCCTGTGCCACCACACATTTGGACAACTTGGGTCTTTTTAAATCATTGGGCTCGCCTTCTTCACGGTCTGAGAACGACACGTGAATATGTGCTTGAACAAGCCCCAGTGCGGTCGACAGCCCAGAAAATTCTCACACATGGACACAAACGCGGCAAGATATGCGATAGAGTTCGGGGTGAAGTGGTGGAGTTGCGCTCCAAAGAAGTTCAAAAAACCACGGAAGAAAACACTCGGTGGCAAAGAAAATCCGTGGTCGACATGGGTAGCCAGGAGCACGCACTCACCCTCCGCCGGCTGAGGCTACCATTCTTTCCCCGGAAGTCTTGCGGCTCCGTGGGGGATCAGACCGTCGTTGGCCATGTCGAGGAGATCCTTCTCCGTGATGGTCGACCGGATCCAGCTCCTCGACCCAGCCGCTCGGCGAGACGGATCTGGACGAAGACCCGCCTCGGCTGGTGGATCTCCCCTTCGCCTTCTCCGCCGCCGACGCCTTCTTCGCGCGTTCCAGCGCCACCGTCTTCTCCTTCACCATGGTTGCCGGCGAGGCGCGCGAGGAGAGGTTGTGTGGAGGCGAGAGTGAGCGCGTTGGGCGGAGACGAGGAGAGCAGAGAGAGAATGTTGAGGCACTGTTCAAAAAACCCTCACCGGGCGCATTTATAAGATCCCTTCCGAGTGGATGACAGGTGGGCCCGGTCGATCTAATCATATCCCGAAACAGTTGCGCGGACGCGATACGTGGCGGAAAAAGCGACGCGGGGATCGAGGCGTCTATGCCCTATCCCATCCGAAGGCCAAGGTCCGCCCGCCAAGGCTTCCCCAAATTTCATATCCCGCAAAATCCGCGAATGGCAGATCGGTCTGTCAGACGCGGGATCTCCTGCGATCCGTCGCTCGGAAATCGGCAAAGTCCAAGAGATCACTCAACGAAAGAAAAGAATGGATCGAGTCGACTGAAGAAAAGTTGCTCATTATCAACAAAGGGATTCTTAGTCCAAAACAACTCATGACCAGTATGCAAAAGTCAATCGGAAACTGCATCAACTCCTTCCTCACTCAAGCCTCAATCCATTCGGGGGCTAATGATGGATTCATGTACATAGGGTAGGGTCATAGACCTGATCTAAGTACCCTACCCAAAGACACCCTTAGAATAGATCACCTTCCAGTCGACCTACGAGGAACCCACTCGACTGACTTGAAGGACTCGACCATGAAGACTCACTCGACCACCAGAAGGTCAAGAGGCACTCTGTACTGCAACGGCCTGTAATTAAATAGACTTTATGGTAGTTAAGGCACTTTATGTGGGGCGTTACCAGTAACGCCCTAGACTTAATGTACTTTAAACCCTTCATACGTGGGCTGGCAGGGGTCCTGGCGCACTCTATATAAGCCACCCCCCTCCACAGACAGAAGGGTTCGCACCCCTATAAGTCATATACACATAATCCACTCGACCGCCTCAGGGCTCCGAGACGTAGGGCTTTTACTTCCTCCGAGAAGGGCGTGAACTCGTACATTGATTGTCTTTACAACCTCTCCATAGCTAGGACCATGCCTCTCCATAACTACCCCCACTCTACTGTCAGACTTAGAACCACGACACTTGGCACTTGGGGGCTAATGCATATTGCTGTTAAAAGTTTCTCAAGTATCTTATTCTATACAAACATATGAAGAACCGGCTCAACCATGATGATTAAGCCGGCCCTTGGGGACTACGGAGTAAGCCGTTTTTTCTTACATGTTATCCAAATATATCACTAATGTTATTTAGCTTGTTTCTAAGTCTACAGCATATTTCATCATAAGCAATAGACTTGGGGGCTGGCATAGTAAGGATAAACTAATACAGAGAAAGGGTTGTACCTCAAACTTCTGGTGCATCTGCTTCACCATATCAATTTCAATGCGGCTGCTGTGTACTTGGCTCATATATCCAGAAAAAACCTCCCCAATACTCATATGAGTGTAATCAGCAACGTCAAGCTTGATCCTGTAGCGTTTCAGAAGCTCCTCCTTGGCGGAACATCTGGCCAGCACGGTTGGCCTCCCCGGCTCAACATAGCCGGTCTTGGTGATCTTGACATCAAGGTCTTGAGGATCATCCGTCCTGACCGGGCTAGGGACTTCCGGGTTTTCAGAACCATCAGCGGCTCGCTCGGCAGGCGGGTCAGCTATTGGCGTTGTCGTGTCATGAGCTGGCTTAGGTGGCGGCTGATACGTCTCCAATGTATCTATAATTTTTTATTGCTCCATGCTAATTTATCTACTGTTTTGTACTATATTGGGCTTTATTTTCCACTTCTATATTACTTTTGGGACTAACCTATTAACCGGAGGCCCAGCCCAGAATTGCTGTTTTTGCCTATTTTAGTGTTTCCAAGAAACGAAATATCAAACGGAGTCCAAACGGAATGAAACCTTCGGGAACGTGATCTTCTCACCGAACGTGATCCAGGAGACTTGGACCCTACTCAAGAAGCTTCCGAGGAGGTCACGAGGTGGAGGGCGCCTCGGGCGCGCCCGCCTCGTGGGCCCCTCGAGCTCCACCGACGCATTCCTTCCTCCTATATATACCTCGTATCCCCAAACGATCGTAAAAGGAGCCAAAACCTAATTCCACCGCCGCAACCTTCTCAGATCCACGAGATCCCATCTTGGGGCTGTTCTGAGTTCACGAGGGGGCATCCACCACGGAGGGCTTTACATCATCACCATAGCCCCTCCGATGAAGTGTGAGTAGTTTACTTCAGACCTTCGGGTCCATAGCAAGTAGCTAGATGGCTTCTTCTCTCTTTTTGGATCTCAATACAATGTTCTCCCCCTCTCTTATGGAGATCTATTCGATGTAATCTTCTTTTGCAGTGTGTTTGTTGAGACCGATGAATTGTGGGTTTATGATCCAACTTATCTATGAATAATATTTGAATCTTCTCTGAATTCTTTTATGTATGATTGAGTTATCTTTGCAAGTCTCTTCGAATTATCCGTTTGGTTTGGCCAATTAGATTGGTAGTTCTTGCAATGGGAGAAGTGCATGGCTCTGGGTTCAATCTTGCGGTGTCCTTACTTAGTGACAGAAAGAGTTTCAAGGCACGTATTGTATTGTTGCCATCCAGGATAACAAGATGGGGGTTTTTTATCATATTGCATGAATTTATCCCTCTACATCATGTCATCTTGCTTAAAGCGTTACTCTGTTTTTAACTTAATACTCTAGATGCATGCTGGATAGTGGTCGATGAGTGGAGTAATAGTAGTAGATGCAGAATCGTTTTGATCTACTTGTCACGGACGTGATGCCTATATACATGATCATACCTAGATAACCTCATAACTATGCTCAATTCTCATCAATTGCTCAACATAATTTGTTCACCCAATCAGAGAATACTTATGCTCTTGAGAGAAGCCACTAGTGAAACCTATGGCCCCCGGGTCTATTCTCATCATATCACTTTATTTACTTGCTTTGTTTTTACTTTGCCTTTATTTTTACTTTGCATCTATCTATCAAAAATACCCAAAATATTATCTCTATCAGATCTCACTCTCGTAAGTGACCGTGAAGGGATTGACAACCCCTAAGCGTTGGTTGCGAGTTGTTATCGTGTTGTGCAGGTACGAGGGACTTGCGCGTGACCTCCTACTGGATTGATACCTTGGTTCTCAAAAACTGAGGGAAATACTTATGCTACTATGCTGCATCATCCCTTCCTCTTCGGGGAAAACCAACGCAAGCTCGAGACGTAGCAAGAAGGATTTCTGGCGCCGTTGCCGGGGAGGCTTACGCAAAAGTCAACATACCAAGTACCCATCACAATCCCTATCTCTCGCATTACATTATTTGCCATTTGCCTCTCGTTTTCCTCTCCCCCACTTTACCCTTGCCGTTTTATTTGCCCTCTCTTTCCCAATCTCCTCCTCTTTTTCCCTTTGCCTTTTGTTTGCTCATGTGTTAGTTTGCTTGTTTGTCGTGATGGCCCTACCTAAATTTGGTGATCTTCACCTTAAAAGGCTAGGGGAGATCGAAAACAATGTCAGGAAGTTTATGGTTTTGCAATTTGAGCATAATAATTTCTTTAGAAACAAGCTTAATGAACAAAAGAGTTATATGAGTTATATGAATAAAGAGCTCGATGATATGTCCAAAGAATTTGATGGTGTAAGAGCCCAAATTGCTCGTCTTGAAAAGATGACCGCTGAAATTTCAGCTATGCAAGCTACCTTAGTCAAAAAGATGGTCGCTAAACCGAATTCCTATGAAAATCAAGATGAAGATCTGAAAGTTATTGATGTGTCCCCTATTAAATCTTTGTTTTGCAATATGAATCTTGATGAATCTGAATATGATCTTCCTTTACCTAGAAGGCGTTCTAAGAATTCTGAGTTTCTAGATCTTGATGATGAAATTGATAAAAGTAGGATTGAAAGAAATAAAAATCTAGATATTGCTAAACCGACTATATTGGATCTCAAGGAATTTAATTATTAAAATTGCTCCTTGATTGATTGTATTTCCTTGTTGCAATCTATGTTAAATTCTCCTCGCGCTTATAGTCAAAATAAGGCCTTTACCGAACATATTGTTGATGCCTTGATGCAATCTTATGAAGAAAAGCTTGAGTTGAAAGTCTCTATCCCTAGAAAACTCCATGATGAGTGGGAACCTACTATCAAAATTAAAATTAAACATTATGAGTTTCATGCTTTGTGTGATTTGGGTGCTAGTGTCTCTACTATCCCCAAAACTTTGTGCGATTTGCTAGATTTCCGTGACTTTGATGATTCCTCTCTAAACTTGCATCTTGCGGATTCCACTATTAAAAAACCTATGGGAAGAATTAATGATGTTCTTATTGTTGCAAATAGGAATTATGTGCCCGTAGATTTTATCGTTCTTGATATAGATTGCAATCCTTCATGTCCTATTATTCTTGGTAGACCTCTCCTTAGAACGATTGGTGCAATTATTGATATGAAGGAAAGGAATATTAGATTCCAATTTCCCTTAAAGAAGGGCATGGAACACTTTACTAGAAAGAAAATAAAATTACCATATGAATCTATCATGAGAGCCACTTATGGATTGCCTACCAAAGATGGCAATACCTAGATCTATCCTTGCTTTTATGCCTAGCTAGGGCGTTAAACGATAGCGCTTGTTGGGAGACAACCCAATTTGTTTTTGGTTCTGTTTAGGAATAAATAATCCATCTACATTCTTTTTCGATGTGGTTTTATGTTTTAATTAGTGTTTGTGCCAAGTAGGAGCCATAGGATAACCTACGATGATAGTTGATTTGATTCTGCTGAAAAACAGAAACTTTAGTGCTCACGAGTTTAGCTGCCATTTTTTACACGAGAGTGCTTTTGCGTTTATTCTTTTTGCTGCTGATCAAAAAACAAATTTTCCAGGACTTCCTATTTTGTTAGAAGTTTTTAGAGTTCCATAAGTTTGCGTTAGTTACAGATTACTACAGACTGTTCTGTTTTTGACAGATTCTCTTTTTCGTGTGTTGTTTGCTTATTTTGATGAATCTATGGCTAGTAAATTAGTTTATAACCATAGAGAAGTTGGAATAAAGTAGGTTTAACACCAATATAAATAAAGAATGAGTTCATTACAGTATCTTGAAGTAGTCTTTTGTTTTCTTTCTCTAACGGAGCTCACGAGATTCCTGTTGAGTTTTGTGTTGTGAAGTTTTCAAGTTTTGGGTGAATTCTTTTGATGGATTATGGAACAAGGAGTGGAAAGAGCCTAAGCTTGGGGATGCCCATGGCACCCCCAAGATAATCCAAGGACACCAAAAAGTCAAAGCTTGGGGATGCCCCGGAAGGCATCCCCTCTTTCGTCCACTTCCATCGGTAATTTACTTGGAGCTATATTTTTATTCACCAACATGATATGTGTTTTGCTTGGAGCATCTTGTATTATTTGAGTCTTTGCTTGTTAGTCTACCACAATCATCCTTGCTGTACACACCTTTTGAGAGATCCATACATGATTTGGAATTTGTTAGAATACTCTATGTGCTTCACTTATATCTTTTGAGCTTGATAGTTTTGCTCATAGTGCTTCACTTATATCTTTTTGAGCGTGATAATTTTTGCTCTAGTGCTTCACTTAGATCTTTTAGAGAACGGTGGTGGATTTGTTTTAAAGAAACTTGATCTCTCATTCTTCACTTAGATTATTTTGATAGTCATTAATAGCATGGTAATTTGCTTAATGTTAGTATACTTAGTGTTCGAGATATGTGAAACTTTCTTTTGAGTGAATTGAATGCTAAGATAAATTTAATGCTTAATAATTGTTTTAAGATATGGAGGTAATAATATCAAAGTCGTGCTAGTTGAGTAGTTGTGAATTTGAGAAATACTTGTGTTGAAGTTTGCAAGTCCCGTAGCATGCACGTATGGGTAAAGTTGTGTAACAAATTTGAAGCATGAAGTGTACCTGGCTTGTGCATCCTTATGAGTGGCGGTCGGGGACGAGCGATGGTCTTTTCCTACCAATCTATCCCCCTAGGAGCATTGTGCGTAGTACTTGATTTTTGATGGCTTCTAAATTTTTGCAATAAGTATCTGAGTTCTTTTGACTAATCATGAGTCCATGGATTATACGCACTTTTACCTTTCCGCATTTGCTAGCCTCTTCGGTACCGTGCATTGCCCTTTCTCACATTGAGAGTTGGTGCAAACTTCGCCGGTGCATCCAAACCCCGTGATATGATACGCTCTTTCACATATAAACCTCCTTATATCTTCCTCAAAACAGCCACCATACCTACCTATTATGGCGTTTCCATAGCCATTCCGAGATATATTGCCATGCAACTTCCATCATCATCATCATGACATGCATTACTTTTGTCATATTGCCATCGCATGATCATGTAGTTGACATCGTATTTGTGGCAAAGGCGCCATGCATTATTTTCCATACGTGTCACTCTTGATTCATTGCACCATCCCGGTACACCGCCGGAGGCATTAATATAGAGTCATCCTTTGTTCTAAACATCGAGTTGTAATTGTTGAGTTGTAAGAAAAATAAAAGTGTGATGATCATCATTATTAGAGCATTGTCCCAAGTGAGGAAAGGATGATGGAGACTATGATTCCCCATAAGTCGGGATGAGACTCTGGACGAAAAAAATAAAAAAGAGGCCATAAAAAAAGAGAAGGCCCAAAAAAAATGAGAGAAAAAGAGAGAAGGGGCAATGTTACTATCCTTTTACCACACTAGTGCTTCAAAGTAACACCTTGTTCTTCATGTAGTGAGTCTCATATATTTGTGCTTCAAAGTAGCACCACGTTTTTCATATAGTGAGTCTCATATATTTGTGCTTCAAAGTAGCACCACGTTTTTCATATAGTGAGTCTCATATATTGTCTTGTTCATACTAGTGGGAATTTTTCATTATAGAACTTGGCTTGTATATTCCTACAATGGGCTTCCTCAAATGCCCTAGGTCTTCATGAGCAAGCAAGTTGGATGCACACCCACTAGTTTTCTTTTGTTGAGCATTCATAGCTCTAGTGCATCCGTTGCATGGCAATCCCTACTCCTCATGTTGACATCAATTGATGGGCATCTCCATAGCCCGTTGATTAGCCTCGTCAACATGAGACTTTATCCTTTTTTTGTCTTCTCCACACAATCCCCATCATCATATTCTATTCCACCCATAGTGCTATATCCATGGCTCGCACTCATGTATTGCGTGAAGGTTGAAAAAGTTTGAGATTATTTGAGTATGAAACAATTGCTTGGCTTGTCATCGGGGGTATAGAGGTTGGGAACATCTTTGTGTGACGAAAATGAAGCATAGCCTAACTATATGATTTTGTAGGGATGAACTTCCTTTGGCCATGTTATTTTGAGAAGACATGATTGCTTTGATTAGTATGCTTGAAGTATTATTATTTTTATGTCAATATGAACTTTTATCTTGAATCTTTCGGATCTGAATATTCATACCATGATTAAGAAGATTTACATTGAAATTATGCCAAAGTATCACTCCGCATCAAAAATTCTTCTTTTTATCATTTACCTACTCGAGGAGGAGTAGGAATTAAGCTTATATGCCCGATACGCCTCCAACGATCTATAATTTTTGATTGCTCCATGCTACTTTATCTACTGTTTTGGACTATATTGGGCTTTATTTTCCACTTTTATATTATTTTTGGGACTAACCTATTAACCGAGGGCCCAGGCCAGAATTGCTGTTTTTTGCCTATTTCAGTGTTTCGAAGAAACGGAATATCAAACAGAGTCCAAACGGAATGAAACCTCTGGGAACGTGATCTTCTCACCGAACGTGATCCAGGAGACTTGGACCCTCGGAGCTCCACCGACGTACTCCTTCCTCCTATATATACCTACTTATCCCCAAACGATCAGAAAAGGAGACAAAACCTAATTCCACCGCCGCAAACTTCTGTATCCACGAGATCCCATCTTGGGGCTGTTCAAGCTTCACGGAGGGGGCATCCACCACGGAGGGCTTCTACATCATCACCATAGCCCTCCGATGAAGTGTGAGTAGTTTACTTCAGACCTTCGGGTCCATAGCTAGTAGCTAGATGGCTTGTTCTCTCTTTTTGGATCTCAATACAATGTTCCCCCTCTCTGTGGAGATCTATTCGATGTAATCTTCTTTTTGCGGTGTGTTTGTTGAGACCGATGAATTGTGGGTTTATGATCCAACTTATCTATGAATAATATTTGAATCTTCTCTGAATTCTTTTATGTATGATTGAGTTATCTTTGCAAGTCTCTTCAATTATCCGCTTGGTTTGGCCAACTAGATTGGTAGTTCTTGCAATGGGAGAAGTGCATGGCTTTGGGTTCAATCTTGTGTCCTTACTCAAGGATGTAAAGAGTTGCAAGGCACGTATTGTATTGTTGCCATCGAGGATAACAAGATGGGGTTTTTATCATATTGCATGAATTTATCCCTCTACATCATGTCATCTTGCTTAAAGCGTAACTCTGTTTTTAACTTAATACTCTAGATCCTTGCTGGATAGCGGTCGATGAGTGGAGTAATAGTAGTAGATGCAGAATCGTTTCGATCTACTTGTCACGGACGTGATGCCTATATACATGATCATACCTAGATAACCTCATAACTATGCTCAATTCTGTCAATTGCTCAACAGTAATTTGTTCACCCACCGTAGAATACTTATGCTCTTGAGAGAAGCCACTAGTGAAACCTATGGCCCCCGGGTCTATTCTCGTCATATCAATCTATATCACTTTATTTACTTGCTTTGTTTTTACTTTGCCTTTATTTTTACTTTGCATCTATCTATCAAAAATACCAAAAATATTATTTCTATCAGATCTCACTCTCGTAAGTGACCGTGAAGGGATTGACAACCCCTAAGCGTTGGTTGGGAGTTGCTATAGTGTTGTGCAGGTACGAGGGACTTGCGCGTGACCTCCTACTGGATTGATACCTTGGTTCTCAAAAACTAAGGGAAATACTTATGCTACTGTGCTGCATCATCCCTTCCTCTTCGGGGAAAACCAACGCAAGCTCGAGACGTAGCAGCGGCTCATGAGTTGAGGTTTCAGGTGCGGCCGTTCCAAGCTCTGGCTCTTTAAAGATCGGCTCTTCGGCCGGCTTGTTCTTCTTCACCTTTTTGTTGGGTTTGGCTTTTCCGCTGCATAAGGTCAAAAGGTCAGCGCAAATACAACGAATTGAGACAACACAGGATAAGCAGGTTATCGTTACCCTGGAGCGGTCTTGAAAGCCAGCAAATTGGACTACATTGAGTCGCCGGAGGAAGGTGAAGTTTCCTGATAATTCGAGTCAGAAGAATTGAGTGGTTGATGAGTGAGACCCGCCAAAGGATAAAAGAGATTTGAATCAGAGGTGACCTCATTCCGGCACTTCCTTGGTGTGTTTGGTAAGCCGGTTGAGAGTTCCGCATCCTTGCTGGTCCGGGTCTGCCTCCGGCTCTTGTGAATCTGTCGCTTCAAAAGAAACTGGGGATCTGGATAAGCTAAGGGATGTGAAAATCTTACTTTCCGGGTTACTCTTCGGATTTTCTGTCTTGGCAAAGGCTCGGAGTCGGAGGAAATGATAGTTACCTCTTCATCCTTGCCATGACTTGTTCCTGTGTCCACCTGCTGAAAATCAGTGTCAATAAGATAGTTAAAAAAGGAGCCAAGAGAGTCAAGGGCTACCTCCGACTCAGAAGAATCTTCTAGCCAAGTCAGATGCGGTGGCCTTCTTGCCCTTCTTCCTCGTAGCCTCTTTCCTGGCGGCTCTCTTAGCCTTCCTGGCTTTCTTCGCAGCCTCATGGTCATATTTAACCTTCCAAAATTTGTCACCAGCCTGTGAAAATCAGTAAAAGTATGAGTATAGATGAAACATCAGAAGATGAAGGTAATTCATTTTGATAGGCGGCGGCTTACCGCTGGAGCCGGGTTAGCTTCACAGAAAGGGCTTAAGCCACCTTGCCGCAGTCTGCCAAGCTCTCATTCAGGAGAGATTTGGTCATGTCGTTGATGATGTGGTCAGGCAAATCGTCAGCACTATGCTGCAAAGGGTCATCTTTCTTGCCTGTGTAGGTGCACATCAGGCCCGGGCGGCGGCTCAATGGAATGACCCGCCAGGCGAGCCAAACCCGGACTAAGTCTATGCTAGTTAGTCCATTCCCTAAAAGAGCCTTGATTTTAGCCTTGGTAGGGGCAAGGGTCTGGCGTTCAGCGGTTGTAATCTTGTCAGGAAGCTGACGGTTGGACTCAAGATGTAGAGCACGAAAATCGGGCAGAGTGTTCTCATCAGCCGGAGAAGTGTCTTGGCAATAGAACCATGTCTGGTTCCAGTCTTTGGGATGGCTTGGTGGGTTGGCATGAGGAAAAATTACGTCTCTCCGATGTTGGATACAGACACCACCAAGTTCCAAGCTTTGTCCATTGGCACACTCATTCTGGCGGTTCAAGTAAAATAACTCTCTAAAGAGTAGTATGTTAGGCTCTTCTCCAAGATATACTTCACTAAACACTTGAAAATTGCAGATATTAGACACGGAATTGGGTCTGATGTCTTGAGGGCGGAGGTCAAAGAAGTGCAAGACGTCCCTGAAGAATTTTGAGCCGGGTGGTGAGAAACCCCGGTTCATATGGTCAGTGAAGACAATGACCTCCCCAGCTTTGGGCTGAGGCTTTTCCTCCGTCGGGTCAGGAGCTCGATACGACATCACTTCCTTCTTCGGCAGATAGCCGGTCTTTACAAAGTCATTAAGCATACTGTCTGTGACGATGGATTTGACCTAGTTGCATGAAGTGGGTTGTTTCGGGGCCATTGTGATGAAAGCCTAAGAGAAAGTAAAAAAATTCCGGTTCAAATTTAAGCCGGAGGAAAATATTACAGTGCATATTCAAGATGGCGGCTTATAAAGGGGCCTAATGGTATAAGGCTAATGATGTCAGATTATTTAAGCCGCCATGAGTGCCATAAGCAGCTAAGTTTTTTAAACCGCCATGGGCGGTCAAAGGTTATAAATTGAGCATTGCCTTTTTAAGCCGGTGATAAGAGTCGCCATGGCTAGGTAGATCTAACAGATACAGGTTTTTTGTCTAAGTGTTGCATAAACAAGTTTCACAGATTGCAGCTATTATTTTGGATCAAATGGCTGTTCAGAAAAGAAAATATTCTAGACCTAAAAATGAAGTACAGATGAGTTCATCAGTTCTAATGCGGCCTTTTTACAAGAAAAAGGGATCTGCTAGTATTGAAAATGGCCGCGAAATAGCTACCGCATGATTTTCATATTCCTTTTGGATCAAAAGATGCTGCGGTGGAGAAACTACGAAGAAACCGTGAAGAACTATGAAGAAAACAGAAGGACTTGTGAACCCTAATGCAGATCTGAGGTGCGGGAAGGAGATAACTCACAGCTGCAAATCTACTGCGGAGGGTCACCGCCGTTCTGTGGACAGACTCAGGTTGATGCAGCGGCCGGGCTCAAGGAAGACGAAGTGCGCTGCAGCGGCGGCGGAGCTCGAGCAGCAGTAGGGTTGCGAGAGGAAGAAGAAGATGAAGAGGAGAATGAGGAAAGACCTGGTCGGCTCTATTTATAACGAAAGACTGATAAGTGGGCGCGAAAAACGAGGAGGCCGAAAACATGGTTATCCAGCTACACAGACACCTCGATTTTTGGGATGATCATTAAGATAAGGATCCGTTGAGATACGTTGGGCAAAACGTGCATTAATGGCATATGATGTCATGGCGGGTTACCATGAAAACAAAGGATGACGTCATGGCGGGTTACAAAAATTTCATAAGCAAAGCGCAGAAGATTTTTCTTAAGTGTTGAAGATTGACATGAACCAGTTCAAATCAATCTGGGGCCTAATGTTGGGGATATAACTATTAGGTATGACCCACCCAGGAGGGGCCGGGTTATACCTATGAGTATTCTTGAAGCCCAAGACCAAGCTTGAAGATGTCGGCTCAGGTAAGGGCCCAAAGCCAAGAGGCGACTTAAGGCTCGTAGTGATAAACCGCCATATGTACATGACTTGTATTGTAAGGCAAGAATAGTTAAGAGACCGAGCCAGACACTGTTTATGATCCGGCTGGGACTCTGTGAGCCGCTGGGCATCGACCTCCATATATAAAGGGACGACCCGGCGGCGGTTCAAGGCAAGTAACATCATATCGAGAGCTAGGTCAAGCGATTCCGCTCCCTAGTAATCGAGACATAAGCATGTTGGGGAACGAAGTAATTTCAAAAAATTTCCTACGCACAAGCAAGATCATGGTGATGCATAGCAACAAGAGGGGAGAGTGTTGTCTCGTACGCCTCGTGATCAAGCGAAGCGCTGACGCAACGTAGAGGAAGTAGCCGACGTCCTCTCGGTCCAACCGATCCAAGCACCGTTATTCGGCACCTCCGAGTTCTTGACACACGTCAGCTCGATGACGCACCTCGATCTCCGATCCAAAAGAGGCGCTGGGAGGAGTTCCACAAGACGACGGCGTGGTGGCGATCTTGATGTTCTCTTGTCGCAGGCTTCGCCTAAGCACCGCTACAATATGACCGAGGTGTAATCTCGTGGAGGGGAGCACTGCACACGGCTAAGGAACAATCTCAATGATCAACTTGTGTGTCTATGGGGTGGCCCCGCCCAGTATATAAAGGAGGGAGGGAGGAGGAGGCCGCCCAAGGGGAGGCGCCTAGGGGGCAAACCTACTCCAAGTAGGTTTGCCCCCCTTTCCTATTCGGAGTAGGAGAAGGAAGGAAGAGGGAGGAGAGAAGGAAGGGGGGCCGCCCCTTCCCAATTCGTATTGGGCTTGGGGCGCCTCCTTGCTCCTTCTCCTCCTTCCACTAAGGCCCAATAAGGCCCATATACTTACCGGGGTTCCAGAACCTCCGGAACTCCCAGATAATCCCAATCTCATCCGGAACCTTTCCGGTGTCCAAATATATCCATCCAATATATCAATCTTTATGTCTCGACCATTTCGAGACTCCTCGTCATGTCCGTGATCACATCCGGACTCAACAACCTTCGTACATCAAAATACATAAACTCATAATATAACCGCCATCGAAACCTTAAGCGTGCAAGGACCCTACGGTTCGAGAACAATGTAGACATGACCGAGACACGTCTCCGGTCAATAACCAATAGCGGGACCTAGATGCCCATATTGGTTCCTACATATTCTACGAAGATATTTATCGGTCAAATCGCATAACTACATACGTTGTTCCCTTTGTCATCGGTATGTTACTTGCCCGAGATTCGATCGTCGGTATCCAATACCTAGTTCAATCTCGTTACCGGCAAGTCTCTTTACTCGTTCTGTAATACATCATCTCGCAACTAACTCATTACCTGAAATGCTTGCAAGGCTTAAGTGATGTGTATTACCGAGAGGGCCCAGAGATACCTCTCCGACATTCGGAGTGACAAATCCTAATCTCGAAATACGCCAACTCAACAAGTACCTTTGGATACACCTGTAGAGTACCTTTATAATCAGCCCGATTACGTTGTGACGCTTTGGTAGCACACAAAGTGTTCCTCCGTAAACGGAGTTGCATAATCTCATAGTCACAGAACATGTATAAGTCATGAAGGAAGCAATAGCAACATACTAAAACGATCGGGTGCTAAGCTAACGGAATGGGTCATGTCAATCGATCATTCAACTAATGATGTGACCTTGTTAATCAAATAACAACTCCTTGTTCATGGTTAGGAAACATAACCATCTTTGATTAACAAGCTAGTCAAGTAGAGGCATACTAGTGACACTGCTTGTCTATATATTCACACATGTATTATGTTTCCGGTTAATACAATTCTAGCATGAATAATAAACATTTATCATGATATAAGGAAATAAATAATAACTTTATTATTGCCTCTAGGGCATATTTCCTTGATCTCCCACTTGCACTAGAGTCAATAATCTAGATTACACAAGAATGATTCTAACACCCATGGAGTCTTGGTGTTGATCATGTTTTGCTCGTGGAAGAGGCTTAGTCAACGGGTCTGCAACATTCAGATCCGTATGTATCTTGCAAATCTCTATGTCTCCCACCTGGACTAGATCCCGGATGCAATTGAAGCGTCTCTTGATGTGCTTGGTTCTCTTGTGAAATCTGGATTCCTTCGCTAAGGAAATCGCTCCAGTATTGTCACAAAAGATTTTCATTGGACCCGATGCACTAGGTATGACACCTAGATCGGATATGAACTCCTTCATCCGACTCCTTCATTGGCTGCTTCCAAGCAGCTATGTATTCCGCTTCACACGTAGATCCCGCCACGACGATTTGCTTTGAACGCACCAACCGACAGCTCCACCGCTTAATGTAAACACGTATCCGGTTTGCGATTTAGAATCGTCCGGATCGGTGTCAAAGCTTGCATCAACGTAACCATTTACGATGAGCTCTTTGTCACCTCCATATACGAGAAACATATCCTTAGTCCTTTTCGTATTTTAGGATGTTCTTGACCGCTGTCCGATGATCCACTCTGGATTACTTTGGTACCTCCTGCTAGACTTATAGCAAGGCACACATCAGTCCGTACACAAGATTGCATACATGATAGAGCCTATGGCTGAAGGAACATTTTCATTTTCTCTATCTTCTGCGGTGGTCGGGCTTTGAGTCTTACTCAACTTCACACCTTGCAAGATGCAGCAAGAACCCTTTCTTTGCTTGATCCATTTTGAACTTCTTCAAAACTTTGTCAAGGTATGTGCTTTGTGAAAGTCCAATTAAGCGTTTTGATCTATCTGTATAGATCTTAATGCCCAATATGTAAGCAGCTTCACCGAGGTCTTTCATTAAAAAACTTTTATTCAAGTATCCCTTTATGCTATCCAAAAATTCTATATCATTTCCAATCAATAATATGTCATCCACATATAATATTAGAAATGCTACACAGCTCCCACTCACTTTCTTGTAAATACAGGCTTCTCCAAAAGTCTGTATAAACCCAAATACTTTGATCACACTATCAAAACGTTTATTCCAACTCCGAGAGGCTTGCACCAGTCCATAAATGGATCACTGGAGCATGCACACTTTGTTAGCTCCCTTTGGATCGATAAAACCTTCTGGTTGCATCATATACAACTCTTCTTCCGTAAATCCATTCAGAATGCGGTTTTACATCCATTTGCCAAATTTCATAATCATAAAATGCGGCGATTGCTAACATGATTCGGACAGACTTAAGCATCGCTACGGGTGAGAAGGTCTCATCATAGTCAACCCCTTGAACTTGTCGAAAACCTTTTGCAACAAGTCGAGCTTTATAGACAGTAACATTACCGTCAGCGTCAGTCTTCTTCTTGAAGATCCATTTATTCTCAATTGCTTGCCAACCATCGGGCAAGTCAACCAAAGTCCATACTTTGTTCTCATACATGGATCCCATCTCAGATTTCATGGCTTCAAGCCATTTTGCGGAATCTGGGCTCACCATCGCTTCTTCATAGTTCGTAGGTTCATCATGATATAGTAGCATGACTTCCAGAATAGGATTACCGTACCACTCTGGTGCGGATCTTACTCTGTTCGACCTACGAGGTTCTGTATTAACTTGATCTGAAGTTCTATGATCATCATCTTCATCTTCCTCACTAGTTGGTTTTGACGTCATAGAAACCGGTTCCTGTGATGTATTATTTTCCAACAAGGGAGTAGGTACAGTTACCTCATCAAGTTCTACTTTCCTCCCACTCACTTCTTTCGAGAGAAACTCCTTCTCTAGAAAGGATCCATTCTTAGCAACGAATGTCTTGCCTTCGGATCTGTGATAGAAGGTGTACCCAACTATTTCCTTTGGGTATCCTATGAAGACACATTTCTCCGATTTGGGTTCGAGCTTATCAGGTTGAAACTTTTTCACATAAGCATCGCATCCCCAAACTTTAAGAAACGACAACTTTGGTTTCTTGCCCAACCATAGTTCATAAGGTGTCGTCTCAACGGATTTCGACGGTGCCCTATTTAACGTGAATGTGGCCGTCTCTAAAGCATAACCCCAAAACGATAGCGGTAAATCTGTAAGAGACATCATAGATCGCACCATATCAAGTAAAGTATGATTACGACGTTCGGACACACCATTACGTTGTGGTGTTCCGGGTGGCGTGAATTGCGAAACTATTCCACATTGTTTTAAGTGTAGACCAAACTCGTAACTCAAATATTCTCCTCCACGATCAGATCCTAGAAACTTTATTTTCTTGTTACGATGATTTTCAACTTCACTCTGAAATTCTTTGAACTTTTCAAATGTTTCAGACTTATGCTTCATTAAGTAGATATACCCATATCTGCTTAAATCATCTGTGAAGGTGAGAAAATAACGATATCCGCCACAAGCCTCAACATTCATCGGACCACATACATCTGTATGTATGATTTCCAACAAATCAGTTGCTCTCTCCATAGTACCAGAGAACGGCGTTTTAGTCATCTTGCCCATAAGGCACGGTTCGCAAGTACCAAGTGATTCATAATCAAGCGGTTCTAAAAGACCATCAGTATGGAGTTTCTTCATGCGCTTTACACCGATATGACCTAAACGGCAGTGCCACAAATAAGTTGCACTATCATTATCAAGTCTGCATCTTTTGGCTTCAACACTATGAATATGTGTATCACTACTATCGAGATTCATCAAAAATAGACCACTCTTCAAGGGTGCATGACCATAAAAGATATTACTCATATAAATAGAACAACCATTATTCTCGATTTAAATGAATAATCGTCTCGCATCAAACAAGATCCAGATATAATGTTCATGCTCAACGCCGCACCAAATAACAATTATTTAGGTCTAATACTAATCCGAAGGTAGATGTAGAGGTAGCGTGCCGACCGCGATCACATCGACTTTGGAACCATTTCCCACGCCGATCGTCACCTCGTCCTTTGCCGTGTTCGCTTAATCCGTAGTCCTGCTTCGAGTTGCAAATATTAGCAATGAACGAGTATCAAATACCCAGTGCTATCGCGAGCTCTAGTAAGGTACACATCAATAACATGTATATCACATATACCTTTGTTCACCTTGCCATCCTTCTTATCCGCCAAATACTTGGGGCAGTTCCGCTTCAATGACTACCTACTTGCGGTAGAAGCACTCGGGCTGTGCTTAGGTCCAGACTTGGGCTTCTTCTCTTGAGCAGCAACTTGTTTGCTGTTCTTCTTGAAGTTCCCCTTCTTCTTCCCTTTGCCCTTTTTCTTGAAACTAGTGGTCTTGTTAACCATCAACACTTGATGCTCCTTCTTGATTTCTACCTCCGCAGCCTTTAGCATTGCGAAGAGCTTGGGAATCGTCTTATCCATCCCTTGCATATTATAGTTCATCACGAAGCTCTTGTAGCTTGGTGGAAGTGATTGGAGAATTGTGTCAATGACGCTATCATCCGGAAGAGTAACTCCCAGTTGAATCAAGTGATTACAATACCCAGACATCTTGAGTATGTGCTCACTGACAGAACTATTCTCCTCCATCTTGCAGCTATAGAACTTATTGGAGACTTCATATCTCCCAATCCGGGCATTCTTCTGGAATATTAACTTCAACTCCTGGAACATCTCATATGCTCCATGACGTTCAAAACATCGTTGAAGTCCCGGTTCTAAGCCGTAAAGCATGGCACATTGAACTATTGAGTAGTCATCGACTTTGCTCGCCGGACATTCTTAACGTCGTCGGTTGCATCAAGAAGCAGTTCGCACCCAGCGGTGCTTCCAGACATAATTTTTCGTGCAGAATGAGGATAATCCTCAAATTACGGACCCAATCCGCATAGTTGCTACCATCATCTTTCAACTTAGCTTTCTCAAGGAACGCATTAAAATTCAACGGAACAACAAAGACGGGCCATCTATCTACAATCAACATAGACAAGCAAGATACTATCAGTACTAAGTTCATGATAAATTTAACTTCAATTAATCATATTACTTAAGAACTCCCACTTAGATAGACATCTCTAGTCATCTAAGTGATCACGTGATCCAAATCAACTAAACCATAACCGATCATCACATGAGATGGAGTAGTTTTCAATGGTGAACATCTTATGTTGATCATATCTACTATATGATTCACGCCGACCTTTCGGTCTCCGTGTTCGAGGCCATATCTGCATATGCTAGGCTCGTCAAGTTTAACTCGAGTATTCTGCGTGTGCAAAACTGGCTTGCACCCGTTGTAGATGGACGAGAGCTTATCACACCCGATCATCACGTGGTGTCCAGGCACAACGAACTTTGGCAACGGTGCATACTCGGGAGAACACCTCTTGATAAATTTTAGTGAGAGATCATCTTAAAATGCTACCGTCAATCAAAGCAAGATAAGATGCATAAAGGATAAACATCACATGCAATCAATATAAGTGATATGATATGGCCATCATCATCTTGTGCTTGTGATCTCCATCTCTCAAGCACCATCATGATCACCATCGCCACCGCGCGACACCTTGATCTCCATCGTAGCATCGTTGTCGTTTCGCCATCTATTGCTTCTACGACTATCGCTACCGCTTAGTGATAAAGTAAAGCAACTTCTGTATGCTTGCATTTCATACAATAAAGCGACAACCATATGGCTCCTGCCATTGCCGATAACTTCGTTACAAAACATGATCATCTCATACAATAAAATATAGCATCATGTCTTGGCCATATCACATCACAACATGCCTGTAAAAACAAGTTAGACGTCCTCTACTTTGTTGTTGCAAGTTTTACGTGGCTGCTACGGTCTTAAGCAAGAACCAATCTCACCTACGCATCAAAACCACAACGATAGTTTGTCAAGTTGATGCTGTTTTAACCTTCGCAAGGACCGGGCGTAGCCACACTCGGTTCAACTAAAGTTGGAGAAACTGACACCCGCTAGTCACCTGTGTGCAAAGCACGGCGGTAAAACCAGTCTCGCGTAAGCGTACGCGTAACATCAAACCATAAAAACCTAGGCTCGGATGCCACTGTTGGGGAACGTAGTAATTTCAAAAAAAATCCTACGCACACGCAAGATCATGGTGATGCATAGCAACGAGAGGGAGAGTGTTGTCTACGACGCTCGAGACCCAAGCGAAGCGCTGACGCAACGAGAGGAAGTAGTCGACGTCCTCCCGGTCCAACCGATCCAAGCACCGCTCGGCACCTCCGAGTTCTTGACGACGACAGCTCGATGACGCACCCGATCTCCGATCCAGCAGAGGCGCTGGAGGAATTCCGTCAAGACGACGGCGTGGTGGACGATCTTGATGTTATATCGTCGCAGGCTTCGCCTAAGCACCGCTACAATATGACCGAGGTGTAATCTCGTGGAGGGGGCACCGCACACGCCTAAGGAACGATCTCAATGATGAACTTGTGTGTCTATGGGTGCCCCCGCCCAGATATAAAGGAGGGAGGAGGAGGAGGCCGCCCAAGGGGGCGCCTTAGGGGGGCAAACCTACTCCAAGTAGGTTTGGCCCCCCCCCTTTCCTATCCGGGGTAGGAGAAGGAAGGAAGAGCGGGGAGGAGAGAAGGAAAGGGGGGGGCGGCCCCCTTCCCAATTCGGATTGGGCTTGGGGCGCGCCTCCCTTGCTCCTTCTCCTCCTTCCAATAAGGCCCAATAAGGCCCATATACTTCTGGGGGTTCCGGTAACCTCCGGAACTCCCATAATCCCAATCTCATCCGGAACCTTCCGGTGTCCAAATATATCCGTCCAATATATCAATCTTTATGTCTCGACCATTTCGAGACTCCTCGTCATGTCCGTGATCACATCCGGACTCAACAACCTTCGTACATCAAAATACATAAACTCATAATATAACCGCATCGAAACCTTAAGCGTGCGGACCCTACGGTTCGAGAACAATGTAGACATGACCGAGACACGTCTCCGGTCAATCACCAATAGCGGGACCTGGATGCCTATATTGGTTCCTACATATTCTACGAAGATCTTTATCGGTCAAACCGCATAACTACATATGTTGTTCCCTTTGTCATCGGTATGTTACTCGCGCGAGATTCGATTGTCGGTATCCAATACCTAGTTCAATCTCGTTACCGGCAAGTCTCTTTACTCGTTCTGTAATACATCATCTCGCAACTAACTCATTACCTGAAATGCTTGCAAGGCTTAAGTGATGTGTATTACCGAGAGGGCCCAGAGATACCTCTCCGACATTCGGAGTGACAAATCCTAATCTCGAAATACGCCAACTCAACAAGTACCTTTGGAGACACCAGAGAGTACCTTTATAATCAGCCGATTCGTTGTGGACGTTTGGTAGCACACAAAGTGTTCCTCCGTAAACGGAGTTGCATAATCTCATAGTCACGAGAACATGTATAAGTCATGAAGGAAGCAATAGCAACATACTAAAACGATCGGGTGCTAAGCTAACGGAATGGGTCATGTCAATCGATCATTCAACTAATGATGTGACCTTGTTAATCAAATAACAACTCCTTGTTCATGGTTAGGAAACATAACCATCTTTGATTAACAAGCTAGTCAAGTAGAGGCATACTAGTGACACTCTGTTTGTCTATATATTCACACATGTATTATGTTTCCGGTTAATACAATTCTAGCATGAATAATAAACATTTATCATGATATAAGGAAATAAATAATAACTTTATTATTGCCTCTAGGGCATATTTCCTTCAAAGCAATCCCACTCAAAACTGGATCATAGGTTTTGCCTTCACCGTAAGGGGCCGAACCAGTATAAACGCCATGTCCTTTGTCCCGTTTAACCCCTTTAAGCTTCCTAGTTGCGATGGCTCCACGACTAAGTCCTTTCACTAGGACATCTGATGTGACAATTCCACGACAGGGTCCCAGAGCGATTTCCACGATTGATGATCCCCGGGGTGCGTTTACGTGTCTGTCATCAACACTCACAGTTTTGGACAATTCTGACCCGTTTCGTGGACTATTACTCATTGTTTGGGGTCCCGAAGCGATTTCCATAGTTGTTGAACTCCAAGATGCGCTTATGTGTCGGTCATCATAACTCATAGTTTTGGCCAATTCTGGCCCGTTTCATAGACTATTACTCACTGTTTTGGGGTCACGGAGTGATTCCACGATTAACGAACCCCGGGGTGCGTTTACGTGTCGGTCATCAACGCTCACAGTTTTGGCAGATTCTGGCCCGTTTCTGGACTATTACTCATTGTTTTGGGGTCCCGGAGTGATTTCCACGATTAACAAACCCGGCGTGCGTTTACGTGTCGGTCATCGACACTCACAGTTTTGCCTGATTCTGGCCCGTTTCGTGGACTATTACTCACCGTTTTGGGGCCCCAAAGCGATTTCCATGATGGTCAAACCCCAATGTGTGCTTACGTGTCGGTCATCAACACTCACAGTTTTGGCCGATTCTGGCCCGTTTCGTGGACTATTACGCACTGTTTTGGGGTCCTGGAGTGATTTCCACGATTAACAAACCCCGGGGTGCATTTATGTGTCGGTCATCAACACTCGCAAGTTTTTGTTGATTCTGACCCGTTGCATGGACTATTACTCACCGTTTTGTGGTCCCAAAGCGATTTCCATGGTTGTCGAACAACAAGTTTTGCTTACGTGTTGGTCGTCATGACTCGCAGTTTGGGCCGATTCTGGGCCGTTTCTTGGAGTATTACTCACTTTTGGGGTCCCGAAGTGATTTCCACGATTGATGAAGCCCGGGGTGCGTTTACAAGTCGGTCATCAAAACTCACAACTATGGACGATTCTAGTCCGCTTTGTGCACTATTACTCATTATTTTCGGGTCCCAAAGCGATTTCCACGATTGACGATCCCCGGGATGCGTTTAAGTGTCCGTCGTCAACACTCACAATTTTACCAATTCTAACCCGTTTCGAGGACTATTACTCACCGTTTTGGGGAGCCGAATCCATTTCCGTGGTTGTTGAACCCCAAGGTGCACTTACGTGTCGGTCGTCAACACTCGCAGCTTTGGCCGATTCTGGCCCGTTTCTTGGACTATTACTCACTGTTTTGGGGTCCCAGAGTGATTTCCATAATCGACGAACCCCGGGGTGGGTTTACGTGTTGCTCATCAACACTCGCGGTTTTTGTCGATTCTAGCCCGTCTCGTGGACTATTACTCACTCTTTTGGGTTCCCAAAGCGATTTCCATGGTTGTGAAAGCCCAAGGTGCGCTTACGTGTCGGTCATAAACAATTGCAGTTTGAGCCGATTCTGGCCCGTTTCTTAGACTACTACTCACCATGTTGGGGTCTTGAAGCGATTTCCACGATTGACGAACCCCGGGGTGCGTTTACGTGTCTGTCATCAACACTCACAACTATGGCTGATTCTGGTCCGTTTCGTGCACTATTACTCACCGGTTTGGGTCCCAGAGCGATTTCAACAATTAACGAACCCCAGGGTATGTTTACGTGTCGGTCATCCACATTCATAGTTTTAGCCGACTTTGGCCCGTTTCGTGATCTGTTACTCACCGTTTTGCGATCCCGAAGCGATTTCCATAGTTGTGAAACCCCAAGTTGCGCTTATGTGTCGGTCATCAACAATTGCAGTTTGGGCCGATTCTGGCCCGTTTTTTGGACTATTACTCACCATATTGGGGTCTCGAAGCGATTTCCACGATTGACAAACCCCGGGGTGCGTTTACGTGTCGGTCATCAACACTCACAACTATGGCCGATTCTTGTCCTTTTCGTGCACTATTACTCACCGTTTTGGGGTCCTAGAGCGATTTCCACAATTAGCAAACCCCAGGGTACGTTTACGTGTCGGACATCCACACTCATAGTTTTGGCCGACTTTGGCCCATTTCATGGTCTGTTACTCACCGTTTTGGGGTCCCGAAGCGGTTTCCATAGTTGTGAAACCCCAAGGTGCGCTTACGTGTCGGTCATCAACACTCACAGTTTTGGCCGATTCTGGCCCGTTTCGTGGACTATTACTCACCGTTTTGAGGTGACGAAGCGATTTCCATAGTTGTTGTACCCCCAAGGTGCGCTTACGTGTCGGTTATCAGCACTCGCAGTTTTGGCCGATTCTGGCCAGTTTCGTGGACTATTACCCACTGTTTTGGGGTCCCGGAGTGATTTTCACAATTAACGAAACCCGGGGTGCGTTTACATGTTGGTCGTTAAATCTTACAGTTTTGGCCAATTCTGACCCGTTTCGTGGACAACTCGCCGTTTGGGGGTCCCGGACTGATTTCCATGATTAATGAACCCCAGGGTGCGTTTACGTGTTGGTCATCAACACTCACAGTTTTGACCGATTCTGGCTTGTTTCGTGGACTATTACTCACTGTTTTGGGGTCCTGGAGTGATTTTCATGATTAACAAACCCCGGGGTGTTTACCTGTCGATCATCAACAGTCACAATTTTGGCCGATTCTGGCACGTTTCGTGGACTAATACTCACCGTTTTGGGGCCCCAAAGCGATTTTCATGGTTGTCGAACCCCAAGGTGTGCATACGTGTCGGTCATCAACACTCACAGTTTTGGCCGATTCTGGCCCGTTTCATGGACTATTACTCACTGTTTTGGGGTCCCAGAGTGATTTCCACGATTAACAAACCCCGGGGTGCGTTTACGTGTCGGTCAACAACACTCTCAGTTTTGGCAGATTCTGGCCCGTTTCGTGGACTATGACTCACTGTATTGGGGTCCCGGAGTGATTTCCACGATTAATGAACCCCGGGTGCCTTTACGTGTCGGTCATCAACACTCACCGTTTTGGGGCCCCAAAGCGATTTCCATGGTTGTCGAACCCCAAGGTGTGCATACGTGTCGGTCATCAACATTCATAGTTTTGGCCGATTCTGGCCCGTTTCATGGACTATTACTCACTGTTTTGGGGTCCCAGAGTGATTTCCACGATTAACAAACCCCGGGGTGCATTTACGTATCGGTCATCAACACTCACAGTTTTGGCCGATTCTGGCGCATTTCATGGACTATTACTCACCATTTTGGGGGCTCAAAGCGATTTCCATGGTGGTCGAACCCCAAGCTGTGCTTACGTGCCGGTCATCAACACTCACGGTTTTATCGATTCTGGCCCGTTTCGTGGACTATTACTCACTGTTTTGGGGTCCCGGAGTGATTTCCACGATTAACGAACCCCGGGGTCCCTTAACGTGTCGGTCATCAACACTCGTGGTTTTTTTCGATTCTGAGCCATTTCGTGGACTGTTACTCATTGTTTTTGTCCCGAAGCGATGTCCATTGTTGTCAAACCCCAAGCTGTGCTTACGAGTTGGCCGTCAAGACTCGCAGTCTAGGCCAATTCTGGCCCGTTTCTTGGACTATTTCTCAGTTTTGGGGTCCCGAAGTGATTTCCACGATTGATGAATCCCTGGTGCGTTTGCATGTTGGTCATCAACACTCACAAATTTGGCCGATTCTGGTCCATTTCGTGCACTATTACTCACTGTTTTGGGGTCCCACAGCGATTTCCACGATTGACGATCCCCAGGGTGTGTTTACGTGTCCGTCGTCAACACTCACAGTTTTGGCCAATTATGACCCGTTTCGTGGACTATTACCCACCGTTTCGGGGACCCGAATCGATTTCCATGGTTGTTGAACCCCAAGGTGCACTTACGTGTCGGTCATCAACACTCGCAGCTTTGGCCGATTCTGGCCCCGCTTCTTGGACTATTACTCACTGTTTTGGGGTCCCGGAGTGATTTCCACAATTTACAAACCCCGGGGTGCATTTACGTGTTGCTCATCAACACTCGCGTTTGTTGTCGATTATAGCCCGTCTCGTGGACTATTACTCACCGTTTTGGGTTCCCGAAGCGATTTCCATGGTTGTTGAACCCCAAGGTGCGCTTACTTGTCGGTCATCAACAATTGCAGTTTGGGCTGATTCTGGCCCGTTTCTTGGACTATTACTTACCATTTTGGGGTCTTGAAGCGATTTCCACGATTGACGAACCCCGGTGTGCGTTTACGTGTCGGTCATCAACACTCACAACTATGGTCGATTCTTGTCCTTTTCATGCACTATTACTCACCGTTTTGGTGTCCCAGATCAATTTCCACAATTAACGAACCCGAGGGTACGTTTACGTGTCGGTCATCCACACTCATAGTTTTGGCCGACTTTGGCATGTTTCGTGGTCTGTTACTTACCGTTTTGGGGTCTTGAAGCGATTTCCATAGTTGTGAAACCCCAAGGTGCGCTTACGTGTCGGTTATCAACACTCAAAGTTTTGGCCGATTCTAGCCCGTTTCATGGACTATTACTCACCGTTTTGAGGTCCCAAAGCAATTTCTATAGTTGTTGTACCCCATGCGCTTACCTGTCGGTCATCAACACTCATAATTTTGGCCGATTCTGGCCCATTTCATGGACTATTACTCACTGTTTTGGGGTGCCGAATTGATTTCCACAACTAACGAACCCCGGGGTGCGTTTACATGTCGGTCATTAACACTTACAGTTTTGGCCAATTCTGACCCGTTTCGTGGACTATTACTCACAGCTTTAGGGTCCCGGAGTGAATTCCACGATTAATGAACCCGAGGGTGCATTTACGTGTCGGTCATCAACACTCACAGTTTTGGCCGATTCTGGCCCATTACGTGGACTATTACTCACTGTTTTGGGGTACCGAAGTGATTTTCATGATTAACAAACCCCGGGGTGTATTTACGTGTCGGTCATCAACACTCACAGTTTTGGCCGATTCTGGCCCATTTTGTGGACTATTACTCACCGTTTTGGGGCCCCAAAGTGATTTCCATGGTTTTCAAACCCCAAGGTGTGCATTCGTGTCGGTCATCAACACTCATAGTTTTTTGGCCGATTTTGGCCCGTTTCGTGGACTATTACTCACTGTTTTGGGGTCCCAGAGTAATTTCCACAATTAAACAACCCCGGGTTGTGTTTACGTATCGGTCATCAACACTCACAATTTTGGCCGATTTTGACTCGTTTCATGGACTATTACTCACTATTTTGGGGTCCTAGAGTGATTTCCACGATTAAGGAACCCCGAGGTGCGTTTACGTGTCGGTCATCAACATTCGCGGTTTTTGTCGATCCTGAGCCGTTTCTTGGACTATTACTCACCGTTTTTTGGTCCCAAAGCGATTTCCATTGTTTTCGAACCCCAAGGTGTGCTTACGTGTTGGTCGTTAAGACTCGCAGTCTGGGCCGATTCTGGCCCGTTTCTTGGAATATTACTCAGTTTTGGGGTCCCGAACTGATTTCCACGATTGAAGAACCCGAGGGTGCGTTTATGCGACGGTCATAGGCACTCACAACTTTGGCCGATACTGGTCCGTTTCATGCACTATTACTCACCGTTTTGGGGTCCTAGAGAGATTTCCACGACTGACGATCTCGGGGTGCGTTTACGTGTCCGTCGTCAAAACTCACAGTTTTGGCCAATTCTGACCCGTTTTCTGGATTATTATTCATCGTTTTGGGGTCCCGAATCGATTTTCGTGGTTGTTGAACCCCAAGGTGCACTTACTCACTGTTTTGGGGTCCCGGAGTGATTTCCACGATTAACGAACCCCGGGGTGCATTTATGTGTCGGTCATCAACACTCAGAGTATTGGCCGATTCTGACCCGTTTCATGAACTATTACTCATTGTTTTGGGCTCCCGCAGTGATTTCCACGATTAACGAACCCCGGGGTGCCTTTACGTGTCGGTCATCAACACTCGCGGTTTTTATCGATACTGAGCCGTTTCGTGGACTATTACTCACCGTTTTTGGTCCCAAAGCGATGTCCATTGTTGTCGAACCCCAAGGTGTGCTTACGTTGTGGTCGTCAAGACACGCAGTCTGGACCGATTCTGGCCCGTTTCTTAGACTGTTACTCAGTTTTGGGGTCCGAAGTGATTTCCACGATTGACGAACCCGAGGTGCGTTTACCTATCTGTTATCAACACTCACAACTTTGACCGATTCTGATCCGTTTCGTGCACTATTACTCACTGTTTTGGGGTCTCACAACGATTTCCATGATTAACGATCCCCGGGGTGCGTTTACGTGTCCGTCGTCAACACTCACAGTTTTGGCCAATTCTGACCCGTTTCGTAGACTAATACTCACCGTATTGGGGACCCGAATCGATTTCCATGATTATTGAACCACGGGTGCAGTTACGTGTCGGCCATCAACACTCGCCGCTTTGGCCGATTTTGGCCCATTTCTTGCACTATTACTCACTGTTTTAGGGTCGTGGAGTAATTTCCATAATTGAGGAACCCCGGGGTGCGTTCATGTGTTGCTCATCAACACTCACGGTTTTTGTCGATTCTGGCCCGTCTCGTGGAATATTACTCACCGTTTTGGGTTCCCGAAGCGATTTCCATGGTTGTGAAACCCCAAGGTGCGCTTACGTGTCGGTAATAAACAATTGCAGTTTGGGCCGATTCTGGCCCGTTTCTTGGTCTCTTACTAACCGTTTGGGGGTGTGTTTACGTGTTGGTCATCAACACTCAGAACTATGGCCGATTCTGGCCCGTTTCATGGACTATTACTCACCGTTTTGGGGTCTCAGAGTGATTTCCACGATTAACGAACCCCGGGGTGCGTTTACGTGTCGTTCATCAATGCTCACACTTTTGGCCGACTTTTGCCCGTTTCGTGGACAGTTACTCACCGTTTTGGGGTCCCGAAGCGATTTCCGTAGTTGTGAAACCCCAAGATGCGCTTACGTGTCCCCCTGTCTAATTCCTCGGCATGATTTAAATTCATCCAATTTAGATCCATTAAACATCACTAAGAACTTTACAGAACTAACAAAACCCATAACGAGGGAAATCCAAGTTGGTGCAAAACCGAACTTGGTCATTATAGCCTCCAGGTAGTCGAAAACTCCTACTCCACATGATCGTGGGCCTTCCTCATCTCAAGTTTGAGAGCACAAAATAAGTTTTTCTAGACCTTGTTCCTCTTCAAAAAATGGAGGCACTAATAAGCTAAAATGTTGTATGTGATTAAGCGCCCTGAAACAAAGGCAGATTGCTTGTTTGAAATATTTTCTAGCAACACTTGCTTCAACGGTTAGATAACACCTTAGAAGCAATCTTGAATAGGACACCGTCGAGACCAATTGATCTCAATTGGGACAACATGGTTTTTACCCTGGGAATTAGAAAAAAATTGTTTCACTAAATACCTATGGGCTCTATTGCCCAAGTAAAATCTTGTGAGTTGGAGCGAACGCTCACATCAGGCTTCGCGAAATGAGCTGGCCTAGGTAGGTTTCATGTAAGTTCATCTTTTGCCTTGTTTTTGTCCTTTGTTTAATTTCTCTTTATACTTGTTTTCACAAATATTGTTGATACATATATTTCAAGACACCAAAATAAATAAATAAATTAAAATCCTGAATTTTAAAATTGTTATCAAAATGAAAAAATGCTAGCTTAATGAAAACTAATAATAGCATATTAAAAAATATGTAGCATTTAAAATGTTCATTTTTTCAAAAAACTATGTGACATTAAAAAATCTTAATCAAATATTTGAAAAAAATTATCAAACATAAAATCAATGTTTGAAATGTGTATGAAAATATTATGACACAAAAATAATGTTTGTGACATTTTAAAATGCTCATGTGTTTCAATAAAATGCATGCCACATAATAAAAATGTTAATCTCGAATTTTAAAAAAATGAACATATATAAAATAAATGCCCAAACTTATATGAGAAATGTGCGATGTTTATGAAAAAAAAGTAGACATCAGAAATTTTTTTGAAAGAATTGTTAATCATTATATTTGTAGATGCTAATCATGTAATAAATGTTAAACATTTATAATAAAATGGTCTTCATGTATACGAAAATTGTATATATCAAAGACATTTATTTTAAATAATGTCAAATATGTTTTTACTTTTTTAGATGGAAATAAGTTTTCATCTGCGCATGAAAAATGTATACACAGAAAACCGAGGGAAAATGATACAAACAATACATTGAAAGCAAAACAAGGAGTCAACCAAACAGGTGATATAACCAAAGAAAAACATTGAATTCATAAAGAAACACACTTCAAAGTGAAAAAAACGGAGAAAAACACGAGAAAGAAAAAGAAATGAAGAAAAAATAGTGAAAACAAAGAAAAATCAAAGGAAAATGAAGAAAAACAAGAGATAGAAAAAAGTGAAAACAAAGAAAAACAAAAAGACAACGAGTGGAAAAAAACCGAAGAACACTGCTGAAAAGACAAAAAAAACGAGGAAGAACAAAAAGAAAATAAAGAAAAAATAAAGAAGGAAACCACTTGGGAGAACACGTCAAACCACTTGAACTTGGAGGCGTGCCACACTTGTCGGTTAAGTGACCTGCCGCCATTAGTAGCTTAGTTACCAGTATCGTTTTAGATATTATGTTTTCAAGGTAAGCCATGGAAGCTAGTAGAGTAAACAATGTGCGTGTGTGCTTGGGTAAGCCTGAAGGTACATTGTGAGATATTTTGCGTAATGCCGTTACCTAGGAAGATGTCTCCCTCCAGGTCCAATGCTAACCATGGTAATTGTGCTTATATAAATCCACAGTTAATTCACTCGAGACGATCCTATCCAATCCTAAGCTAGGGCTCCCTCCAGATTGTATATATGAAAAAGGTACAATTAGTGCCTTACACATACAACTAACTTCAACACTCAATTCCTGCTTTGATTAACTTTTGTAACAGTCTTACTTAATAAGCATAAAAAACGAGTGCGTCGATTTGGAGCTCGGGCTCAGCTGCACCCATAATCTGCGTCGTCCGTTGCAGTCTTGGGATTTGGAGAAAGCCAGCTGGCCTGTCCTGTGCGAGCGTTGGTAAATGGAGAAAACCTTCCAATACAGTATGGAACAGTGCACCGTAAGTGGGGCTGGCCCCCCGCGGTCGAACGGACGTCGCGGGTAGTCGGAATGGGCCGTGGACCAGGAACGTGCAATCCTGAGTAGGCCGTGGACCATGACGTTAGCTTTTCTAGTCTGGGCCTGGATCAGATAAGGAGTCCAAGATGGATTACGCTGTCTGAGCCGCTTGTCGGCCGCACCCCGTCCGTGTGTTATGAAAAAATAGGAAAGAGATATCCCTTTCGGTGGTTCATTCTAGAGGCCCCTCGCCGCCGTCGAAGAAAAAAAGGAGTAGAGTTCGCCGAGGCTGCTGTCGCGGGTGGCGGCGCCGGTGCCGTCGACGGTGCTTGACCGTGAAGCTGGGTGCGGATGGACATCGAGGGAATGGAATTCTACTGGATGCGGTCGACAGGTTCGTTCCCGTGCAGATCTGGTCCGTTTTTCTCCTAGGAACGACGATAGGATAAGCTTGATCTGTGAAAGATAACTAATCTTATGCGACTGATTCGCCGTTCTGTACGCAGGTTCCCCGTGTGGGAGGAGTTTGCCGACAACCTTGACCACATAGCTCCAGTCCCGCCGATGTACCTTCTGGATAATGGGGCTGCTAATCAGGATATTCGCCAGGGGGATGTTGATTCCGGGATAGCTGAGATGGTGTGCGATGGTGTGCTCACCGACGCTCAGGTAGGTGGCCACCGTAGGCGTGATGAATCTCCGACGAGGTCTGCCCAGTCGACGGGAAGAGTAAATCCGCAGGCCCCGGCTGACTAAAAGGTGAGGCTCCGACGACGACCATCTGTATCTTCTGTTACTGCCGTTACAAGTAGGCGCCCGATTGATCCTTGGTTACATATTCAGATGAAACAAATCTTGTGTGTGTGTGTGCTGGGGGAGTGGGGGTAATTACTTGTTAAACCAATCTTCTCTCACATAGAAATGCAGACATGTAAAAATTGATGGTACGGGTGTGAACTGTCAAAATTGGTTTTTGTGTTTTTTGTTTCTAGACGAACTAGGCTTTGCCTTTTTTAGATTAGAAAATAATATGATGACACAGGGAGGTTGAAAAACTGTGATTTGCAAGACTATACAGGGAGAGATGGTTCTCTGACATTTGTTCGTGACAATCAGTTTGTTTGATAATCTCATGGACATCCAGCATGTAAATTGTGGGGCTTGCAACTCGCTGCAGTCTTCGTCTCGGGAGTGTGCCACCGGACCGTGTGCCCTGCCCATCAAGGATGAGCGCCCTGGAGCTATCAATGCGTAAATACGCTGAGCAACCTGACAAGAATGTGGTCCGACCTGAGCTAGGTCTTAGTTTTGATTCACTGGGCGAGGCGTATGATTTCTACAACTTGTATTCTTGGGAACTCGGTTTTGGGATAAGATATGGAAAAAGCAGGCTGAACGCCGAGAGAACCAAAAGCATACAGGAGATAGTTTGTGGTTGTTCGGTGAGCGGCCTTTCAGTTTCAGATTAAAATGAAAAAAAAAGTGTACAAAGTGAATTTGGTTGTACATATCAAATTGCTGGGATATTCTTTGACTAGCTCTGTTGTATGGTATGCAGGGGAAACCAGACGCTGAAAACAGCAGGTCGTGCATGTGCGAGTGCCCGGCTCTGATCAGACTGTTACGTGCATCAGACAACAGTTGGTACATACCAGAGCACCGAGCGAGCCACAATCATTCGATGTCGCTTACAATGGGAGAGAAAGTGCACTAGCCATCTCATAAACACATAGATGTCTATACCAAAGATTTAATAAGGCAGTTGAGGGAGAACGACGTCAACCTTGGCAATGTATACATCATAATTGGGAGCTTCTTTGGTTCGGTTGAGAAGGTGCCTTTCACTAAAAGGACACTGAGGAACATTTGTGAGAAGATTAGTCGTGAGCAGGATGAAGATGATGTACGGAAGACACTACAGGTGTTCGCCGACATTCGGTCGAGTGACCCTGGATTCTCCTTTGTGGTGCTCGCCGAGAAAGACAACAAGGTGAAGAATCTCACGTGGGCTAATGGGAGCAGCAGGATGCAGTACAAGTTCTTTGGTGACGTGGTCACATTCGACACCACATACAGGACAAATCTGTACGACATGCCATTCGGTGTATTTGTTGGAGTTAACAATCACTACCAGAATATCATCCTGGCATGAACGTTGATGCGCGACGAGCAGGAAGAGAGCTTCGAATGGCGTGTTTTCAGAATTCATTCGCATGATGGGCGGACCTGCACCACAAACAATACTAACAGGTGAGTGATTTGAACACGAAAAAATGTCCCTTGCTTGTACATATTTTATTGTAGATCCCTTCAAATTGCACTGGACGCAGTAATGAATTATGACATAAAAACATGCAAGGAAATAAGTCTTGAATTATGGTTCTGATTGAAACTGTTTTTTGGTTGCTCAGACCAATGCAGAGCAATGGAGGTTGCGATCAAGAAAATTTATCCAAACACTGTCCACCGTTGGTGCAAGTGGCATGTTCTGAAGAAGGCGAAGGAAACACTGGGGCCGCTTTACACGAAAAAGTGTGATTTCCAAGCTGAATTTCACAAAGTTGTTAACCACATGTTAGCTGAGGAGGAATTTGAAACAGCCTGGGACGCGCTGCTTGATAAGTACAACTTGAGGGGGCCTAACTATAGGACCCAAATATATGAGACAAGACATAAATGGGCAAAACCGTATTTAAGAGGTGTGTTTTGTGCAAAAATGACAAGTACACAGAGGAGTGAGAGTGCAAACCATATGCTGAAGTCATACATGCCCCCCGCAAGCCCGATGCATGTTTTTGTCCGGCAATACATGAGGCTTCAGTTTGACCGTGAGCGCAATGAAAGCTACGAGGAGAAGAGGACAATGATTGTAAATATGTTGCTCCCATTCAAGAAAATAGATTTCTGTTTTTTACTGATTTCTGCTCAAGAACTGATCTCGTTCATTTTAATACTTTCATTATATCAGGGAGGCGTCGTGCGGCAGGCTAACCTTGCGATAGAGCGCCATGCCAGCAAAATATATACAAGGAATATGTTTGAGGAATTTGGCCGCCTCCTAATAGAAGGAACTGCATACAATGTGACTGAAGTAGAAAGGATGAGGAAATACATCACAACTCACAATAATGCAGCAAAGAGAGAGAAGTGGAGTAGAGTGGAGTACAAGGTGACAGTTAATGAAGACAAATTAATGTTCACGTGCGAATGTGGTCAATTTGAGCACACAGGAAATCAATGCTTTGCTGCCATGCTTTGAGGGTAATCTGCATAAGTGTATTGATGTACATAATTCAGTTTTTCAAAGGAAAAGAATGACATGTCTCACTAACATATGTTAATTATGAAAAAAGTAGGTGATGGAGATTCTACGTCTTGATGAAATCCTAAGTACCATATCCTGAAAAGGTGGACAAGAGATGCGAGGGTTACCTGGTTCAATACCAGAACGACAAATCGCATAATTTGTCGTGCGTACAGGCATGCAACATTATATTTTAAAGCCATGGAAGTTGTGTGAATGGGGGACGCAAGTGCTGCATGCTATGACTACATGCATTCTGGGCTGGACTCTGCTGCGGGGTGGAGCGCCTCTGGCGGTCGCGCGGGATGGATTGGCATTCAAGGATCGTCTCATTGAAAATGGAAATGCCAGTTTAACTTGCAACGACGATCCTGCTTTGGTTGATCAGGAGGCTGACCAATGCAACAGTGCTGCGAATTCTGTCGGCATGAATGAAATTCAGTGCCTCGCAGCACCAGAAAAGCGTAGAGGAACTGGCAGGCCGACAAGCAGCAGGCAGAAGGCACCGTACGAAGGGCTGAGTAAAAGTACCAGGTTCTGCAGCATTTGCCGCGCGAGAGCACAAGAGGACCACATGTCCAGAGCGAGGATGCTTCAAGAAGCCACGGAAACCAGGCAGATGCAAGAACTACGGAGTAGAAGGACACCGGGGAACACATGCAAGAGGCCTCTTTGGTTTGCCGAGAGCTGAGCTGTGCAATTTTCGGTCGATGAATATGTATTTGTCTTTTTCATGCGGTCTGATCTGCAGTCCGTCCCGGATCAGGATTTGTATGCTGTTCCTATATGAGATATCATGGTCTTGCATTCCTTGGGCAAGCAGAAAAAATTGTGGGATGCTGTGAGAACAATTTGATAGCTAGTCTGAGATGTACTGTCCATGTTTGTAACGATCTAGAGTTGTGTCCTAAGCACGCATAAGGATTTATGGTTTTCTGAAAAAATTGGTAGCTAGTCTGAATTTATGAACTGCTGTTTGAGATGATAACAACACGTAAACTTTAGTATTGTTACCATGTTTATTGTTGTTTCTGCACTATTTTGATTTCTAAAAAATATATTCCTGCCGTCTCTATTTGAATCATACATAATTTTATATGGGAGGCCTTGGCATTTCGAAAGCTAAAAATAGATTTACAGTGGTTGCATCCTGTTGAGTTGCGTTTTGTATCCATGATCATGGTTACTGAATATGTTTGAGCGAAACAACTTCATTTGAGCAGGTTTTTTTGGCTGATGCTGACTGGGACTAGCAGCGTCGTCTGGATGTTGAGGCCTTTGTTTTTTCCCTTGATCAAGCATTTCTTCGTGGCATGTAAATGCGTCTGACGTAGCGACACTTGGACAACATGCGTCCATCGAAACGATGTGTGTGAAAACTCTTCTATGTCAGTCCGGTGAGATGTGTGTGAAATCTTGATTCAATATGAAAAACCTGACAAGATCGGATCAAAAAATACTTACATCATAACGGATGCACTTGTAGAAACGATGCCCAACCTGGTTCCCACTCCTTGCGACGGCTGTCACTACCTCGTCGCCGCAGCCAGTCCGCCGGGACGGGGAGAGATGATGTAGACGAAGCGGACATGTCGCCGGAGATGGGGACGGAGCTGGGTATGAGTGAACAATGGAGAGACTGGGGGAATGGGAGAGTGAATGAGAGCGTTGTGCAGATGGGCTGAGGGTAGGCCAATGCATTTATGTTTCCAGACGTGTTGACGCCGTCGGTGTGGAAACTTAAGTCATACGGCTCAGGGTGGCTCAGGTAAAGTGCCGAGCCATCTATCGTAGAGCTGTCCCGCGACGACGTTAGCTCAGATAAGATGACGAGCCATCGGGCCTCTATCTGTCCCGCGACGGCAGCCCAACGCTCCGTAGCAATAAATGCTGACAGTCCGCCGCGCCAGACAATGAAAATACGGCCGAAAATACCCAAAGACGCACAAATCCTGATGCAAAACCATGGGTGTTGATTGCGGGATCATCTGAGCCCGAGCTCAGAAGCAGATTTTCGCATAAAAAACATCTTTCTTGTATTCTCCTGAGTTAGCTGTAGTAAACACCCTTTACCAGAAGGGTGGGAGCCTTTATGTACAACCCATATGTCTATGTAAACACCCCATTCATATAGATATATGAAAGCATGGTAGGAGTTCTCTCCTACTGTATATTCCATAAAAATACACTCAATTCATGCACGGTAATAGGATCAAAATCCACCGCATGGTAGATCTTTCCTGCAGTACTACATGTGAACATGTCTTTCAAACTCACAGTCAATCTCTGACTTTGCAAACATGTTTTGAATTCGCAAACATATTTTTGAATTTACTAATATTGATTGAATTCATAAAACATTTTATGAATTCACAAACATATTTTGAAATCTGCTAATATTTATTGAATTCATAAATATTTTATGAATTCATGAACATATTTTCAAATTTTCTACCAATATTTATTGAATTCATAAACATTTTTATAATTCATAATAATTAAAAATAATAATATTTTTAAAAATAAAAAATCACCAATATATTTCAAACTCGTGAATTTTTTTGAATTCGTGAATATTTCTTGAATTCAGAAATATATTTTACAATTCAAGCAACGTTTTTTGAAATTTGTGACCAATGATTTTGAATTCGAATATTTTTGAATTGATGAACATTGTTTGGATCAACAAGGACTTTTTCTAATTTGTGAAAACAGATTGGAATCAAAATATTTTCCAAAATCAATACATTTTTTCAATTCAAGAATGTTTTTCAGACCTGGAAACAAGTTTCAAAACCATGAACATTTTTCAAATTCAAGACATTTTTAGAATCACAAACATTTGATGAATTTGAGAATATTTATTGAACATATGAACAGTTCTCAATTCATTTTTTAAAATTGAAAAAATATTTTTTTAATCCTAACTATTGTAATGTTGCTGGAAAAATGAAAGAAAGAAACTAGGAGACCTGCTCGGTACCATGCCTAGCCCAAAGGGCGTGCAGAAGACGTGGGGGTGGGGGGGGCGTGCACGATTGAAGGTTATCCTCTGACCCGCGTGCTGACTGGGATCTCTCCTCAAAATGTAAGGTCTCAAATATTTGACCTCGCCTAACAAGCCCATATGTCTTTTATTATTTTTATTTTCTTATTTTGCGGGAAATATGTCTTTTATTTTAATAACAAAAAAAATAGTAGAAGCTCTTGTCGATGTGAGAACACGTCAAAACCACTCGAACTTGGGAGCGTGCCACACTTGTCGGTCAAGCGACCTGGCACCGTTAGTAGCCTAGTTACCATAGAATCGTTTTAATATTGTGTTTTCAAGGTAAGCAATGGAAGCTAGCAGCAGAGTAAACAATGTGTGCGCATGCTTGGGTTAGCACGAAGGTACATTGAGAGATGTTTTGCGTAATGCCAGTACCTAGGAAGATGTCTCCCTCCAGCTCCAGGTCTAACGCTAACCATGGTAACCGTGCTAAACAAATCCACGGTTAATCACACGAGACGATACAATCCTATCCTATCCTAAGCTAGGGCTCTCTCCAGGTTGTATATGTGAAAAGGCACAATTAGTGCCTCGTGCATCCAAACTGTATCACCCTCATTTCCAACGGCGATCGGATCGAAATCCACCGCGCGGTAAATCTCTCCGGCAGTACGTGTAAACATGTCTTCCAGGCATCTTACTCACACACACACAAAAAAAAGGGTCTTTCAGGCATCTCAAGGCAGAAAATGGTGCAACTGTTGTAGATAAAAGTGTCCCTGACCTTAAACAGGGCAAACATCTTTCACTAACATGATTGATTTCTTGGTGAGAGCAGCACAGGAGCAGTACAGCCTCCACAGTTGAGCTGCAAATGCTACCGCGACCGCTACACAATGGCAGAGCAGCAAAGCAAGCAGTCGTAGGAGTAGTAGCAACTTTCCATGGCGCAAACATCGCACTTTCTTTTTCCGGGACGGTAGTAAATGGCACTATCCTGTCCACAGAAACGCAAGAAAACGATATTGCCTCCGGGACCCGCAGAGATATTTGAGTAACCTTTCTCCACAGTGGTACTACTACTACCGTTCGGACACTATATAATTGGCCACGCACTCATGTGCGCGTGTAGTCAATTTTCGCTTTGGCACGGTCACAAATCCCGACCACCCCCGCGGGGACCACGCAGAGAAGGCCAGCACGCAACCCGGTGCAGCGTAAACAAACCAAGATTCCCATCCCATGTCCAAGTCCAGGTCCATGCGAGCCGGCGTAGGCACGCATCACCCCTCGGTTACCGAGAAACGGCCTCCCAAAGTAGGGTTAAAAAGTGCTTAGTTTGAGCAAAAAAACACTGCCCCACACGGCTCCGCTAATCATGTCTTGCTCCTCCTACCTAGGGTTTCCGTGGAGCTGGCCCAAAAGCGAGCGCGCCTGTTTTTACTGGAGTCAATACTATGGCTAATCAAGCTTCATTTACCCTGCACAAGAGTAAGTTCGTCGAGTAAAAGAACAGAGCAATGTTACCCTCCCCTACATATCATCTGTTTAGCTGGTCATGTACTATGCACCAGCGCAGCAACGGGACAGCAGTGTTTCTGACTTACCGTGTGAGCAGAGAAGAGCAGAGCAGCAGCCAGCCAGCAGACATGTTCACCGCCGTTGAAGTTACGTGGGTGCTGGCTGCACATTTTGAGGCTCACGTGAGGCCGGGGCAGTGCGTGCGCCTCGAGCCCTCCTCGGTCGGGAAAACGATTCCGATCCGGAAAGCCAGCGGAGAGAGGTTTTCACCTTGATGCAAAAGATAGCTTTGGGATTTTTTCCGTTTCCCCAAGAAGCAAAGCATGCAGTTAACAAACCTCACCCATGCAAAGATTAGTTGCGTGTTGGTCGGCATCTCGATGTGTTTCGTTCTTGCTGGCCTGGCCTGGGAGCGTGTAAATTAAGCACGCAGCGGCATCCGTCGGGTTCCACCCAATCTCACTCGCAGGACTTCTCTTTTGTTCTCTTCTCCTCCCCTCCCCAAGTCTTGTCCTCACGCATCCTCCGTCGCTCGCTTGCCATCATTCTTATATCATGCCAGTACGGGGTGGTAACTTAAGCAAGTGGGGAGTATGTTAGTAGTGAGATTACTTGGTATTTAGCGTAAAGTATGTCTCGCGTGGAACCCCTCAAAGCCACCCCCTAGCTAAGATAACTAGGGAAAGAATCAAAGTGCGTAGCATAGTGTTGCTAGTTTAACCGTGTGTGCACGCACTCGAGATCTGTAGCATTGTATATGTATGTGGAGATGTCCTGTGTGGCCAATGAGGTAATTTGATCAATGATAGTATTGCAACTTGACAAACTGTTGCGCTTTTCATGGAGTTGTATGTAAGAAAACAGTTATTTCTTAGTTCGGCTATGTGCTCACTTAAAATCGTTCTGATATCACTAACCCTCCTAATCACCGTCTTGTTTTTGCTTTGTTCGAACCATTCGGAACCAAAATATTTCTGCATGTGTTCCATAGGTCATAACAGTAGTACTTGTCGTCTTGGAGAGAACACAAAGTAACTCGGTAACACAGGGAGCCATGTACCCTGTGCATTTCTGATCCGAAAAACTATATACCAAATAATTTTCATAGTTTCTTGTTTCTCTATGGTATGAACTTTTTCTACTGTTTTTTAATTATGTTCTTATGGTATATATCGAAGAACAGAAAGGTTAACCGATAAACCAAAGTAAAACATATATTCCCTGCTAAATACATCCATTTTTTCTTGTAACATGGTCATTCTTCTCTTAACAAATGCTAAGATCATCCTCAAACGCCCAGGCGGCCCGCCCGGTCACTAACCGGTCATGAAAAATTGGCTCAGACGGATGCCTCAAACGGGCTACAATCGCTCAGACTGACCGGCACCCCTCATATCTAATTCAAATATGGGGCAGTCGGGCGCGTCTGCCACATCAGACCCGGCCCACGCTTGCCGACCCGATCCCACATATATTCATCTACATCCGCTCGCCGGACCAAACCCTAGCCACTTCACACTCCTATCCCTTCGACTTCCTCCGCCACCCGACCTCACCTTCGGCGATTTCCGACCATCTCCGGCACGGCGGGTAGCGGATCTGACTCCAACCAGTCTGAACCCGTCGACTGGGGTGTCATCCCGTACGGGTTGGAGGAGGCAATGGCGGCCCGCATTGCACTCCACCGCTCACGGGAGGACAACGCTCGGCCGACGGACGGATCTATCTGGCATGAATCTATAGCGTCGGCTTAACGGGCGTTCGGGTCCTCTAGGGCTAGATCATCACGGGCCTGGCAGCCGGAAAATCTCTCCTTCCCAATCACCGGCCGGGAAGACTATGAGTCCCATCGGGAACGGGGAGCCCGTCGTGGGAAGGAAAGTATAAGGGCCGCCAAGTCTCGTACCGAGGCGAAAAAGGCGACGGTGGAGGCGGCTGATGCGGCGGCGCGAGCGACAACAGAGGAGGAAGCCATCTGCGGCCGCATTGTGAAAAAAATACAGCGGAGGAACACACACGCCCTCGCCCGAGAGCAGAATCGGGCGGTCCGTGCCATGGGCGTACTGCCACCGAAGGAGGAGAAGGAGGACAGCTCCGACGACGAGCAGATCCGGCTCGATCCCTACTACGTCTTCGATCGGTACTTCCACGAGAATGACGGCAAGGGCGCTGGGAAGGGCAAGGACAGCCGTGGATGGTCTTCACCATAGCCAAACATGCCAAATTTTAGTAATCCGATGGCATGTTAGTAGTGATGGAGATATGACAGTTGATGTGTCCGGACGCGGATTGCATTATTTGAGGCGTGACCGGTTAGTGCCCGCGGACACTTCCGGACGCGTCCGCGGGCGTTTGAGGGGCCGGATTTGCCCATCGTGGAGGTGCTCTAAGCATGTCCATAATCATCAAGGCATAATTTCATGCATGCATTTATACTTATATATAGTTATGTACGGTTTATATAAAAAGCATGTGTTTTGAGTAATATATTTGTAAATTATTATTTTGTCATTTCCAAATCTATGTCAACTTTGATTACCATTATGGTATATACTGAAACCATGTCAAAATAATTTGTTACATACCGAAACTGAACCGTATTTTATTTTCAAACCGTATTTACCAAAGCATTAATATTATATAAATAAAAAAAGTATAAACTGTACCATGTATAGACCGAATATGGAGAGTTACATGTAGGTCGTCGTGGTGCGTATCTAACTATACTTCCATCGCCCCTCGCAAAAAAAAAAAAAAAAACCTATACTTCCATCACCAACGTCACTACTACTACCGTTTCTGCTATTTGCCATGCCTGAGATATCATACTCCTAGTCCCAAAACAAGACCCACTTCCTGCAGCCGCTTGTCTTGGAAATCTTCCCCCGGCGTTTTCCTCGCCAGCTGCTCCGGCCTGCATCTGCTACGACGCGAATCCTTCGTGAAGCCATAGCCAGACAGTGTACACGCACGCATTATAGGACGTATCTGCGGCACAACGTGACACATGCACGGCCATTTGGCACCTGGATGGTATTGATTGCACCGGGTGAATGTCTGCTGTACGTACCTAATTCATGCTTACACGTCACCCATGTTAAAAAAATGGATCATCTCCATGATCTACAGGGGAGCACAGATCAAAACATTTTACTTGTGCTACCCGGACCTAGGTAGGAGCACTGGACACTGGTGACTGACCGTGCGCCACGTGTGCCGCTTGAAACGTTCAGGCAAATCGCAGTCGCCTACTGTGGTCGAGTACGCAAAAAGGCTGCGTACGTGTACGCTCGTGGCGGCGTACGTACGTGGGATGCCGATCGATCGAGTCGTGGTACCCGAACGTGTACTGTGGCTCCTAGTACGTCCCATCATTTTGTAACGCGACAATGCATGCATGGCCTCGCAGGTTGCACGCAGCAGCAGCAGCCAGCGGCATGCTACTCCTGGCGCACGGTCCACATAGCTAGCCCGGTCCCTGCCCACGCCCAGCTGCCCGGGACGGGAGGAGAAGACTCGGGTTCCCACGCGCGGGCGAGGGAGAGGTCGACCAAAGGCGCGGACATGTGCATCGACCTGGGGCCGCTCGCGCGTGTGTGGCCGCTAGCTCCATCGGAATGATGGAGAGCGCGACGATCTTGGCGTCTGATCGTCTGAGAGTAGAGTAAGTAGCAGCGTCCATCCAAACGACATGGCCGGCCCGAGAAGCTCTACGCCGGGGACGCCACGGCGGGGCGGCGTCCCGGCCGGAAACCCAGGTGCCTACCTACACAGGATGCACCTGCCTGCACGGTCTTCCACAGGGGACCTCCTCCTCCTCCTCCTCCTCGTAGGAGTGTATAGATAGGCTAGCATGAGGTTGTCGCTTGTCGCACGCATACGCCTACATGTGCCAAATTACCATGACAAGGGAGTTGATTGATTTTCCGCGTGATCCAGAGGGCTTGTGCGTCGTACATGGGATTTCATTTCTGGTAGCCTCAGGGCTCAGGGAGTGGGCAATGCATGCGTGAACATTGATTGGAGACGGGCCATGCACGTCCATACCTATTTTTGTTTTTGTACCACTATGTACTCCTGTAGATTTGACGACGTCGAGACGTGAACGTCGCATCACCGGCCGGGGCGGACGAAGCGAGCGAATGATCACGGCGTGATTGGTCCTCCCTCGTAGCAATAGTCGCATCTCCAAAGACAAGCCGGCCGCTGCCGGGGCCGCCGGCACGGAAAAGTCATCACCTCCATCCACACGCACACACACACGCACACCAACCAGAAAGCTAGCTAGCCATCCTTCCTCGCGGGTCCTGGATCGGCGTAGCGTCTTAATTTTTACTTGCAACATACGCCTCGCACATGGATCCTACGTGGTGATTATTAAAAACTACAGTAGCTTTGACCTCGATCTAGTCGGGCAAAGACCTCCAGCTGGTAAGCTAGCTAGTGGTGCAACTTTCTTGAGACGGGAGAGGGGCCCCGGCGTCCCCCGTAAACGAAAAGGGAAATGCTGGTGCACCCAACCAACAGACCGTGCCATAATGCGCACCGCCCATGTCGAGTATGATGAGCACGGAAAGGACAAGCGACCGGGGCCGGCCATGCCACCGGTTTCCTTCCTGCCCAAACCCAATCGCATCGGGACTCGGCCACCTTAACACGCACGCACCGGTGTGCTGGTCGGATGCTTGCATGCGGCGCACACGCGGCCGCGCGTCGTGGAGATGCGATCGTGCTACGTGCGGGCGCGAGGGATGGGAGACGAACGAGCTAGAGCGGCCGGCTCGGCAGTGACACGTCTTTCTATCTACGTGTTGCGTGGCGCTGTGGAGCATATCATATGCGTTTCACATTCTTTTATCAACTGTTGTCTGGTTTTGGAGGAGGATCTTACAGAAAGAGATGTCTGGTCTCGCCGGAGCGGCGAGATTTTAGGTGACCTCCTGTTACCAGAGTGAGATCTCGGATTCGTTGCTTAGTGCCAGCTGCGCTGGGTTTACTTTTACTCTTGGAAAAACATCTCATGTTTGGCACTAGTCCCACTTGTAGTCTTGTACACTGTAGTTACACTGTGCATTAGCCAAACCAACCGGGGAGATTACAAACGCAAGCAAATGATGACATCGAACAAGATTTGCAAAAGCCCAATGGGACTTTTTGCTCTACCGGTCAAGCAGAGTATAGATCCAGAGAGGGTAATGAGGTTACCCCACTTCTCAAGCATGAGCACCAAACAATTCTTCCTGCTGCACCAATGCAAGGCTGGCCAGACCGATGTTTGTTAATAATGGAGCACCTAGGTGTGGCTAGCTAGGATCCAGGTAAGCAGGCCGAGTTACTACAGGATTGATTCATGATTTGTTGATGGTGACTTACTACTGCAGCATTGTCTGTTTTTCGCGCTTGTTGATTTGTTGAACGTTTAGCTATCTTGAAGATACTATCTCCCTTTGTGTTTATTAGTTCTCATTGAATTTTGGATCAAAGTTTAACTACATATTTGACTAGCAAAATGTTAATGCATGTCACATAAAGTATATTGTTGGATTCTTGTTTAAATAAAATGTATTGTCCAATGATAATATTTAAAAAAAATCATGGTCAAAATATAACCTTAAATACAAGAGAACCAGTAAACCAGGACAGAGGTTGTACTAATCAACAAATTTACATAAACATTTAGCTATCTTGAATAACACTCTCTCCATCCAATGATATAAGTACGTTTTTCAAGCTACTTTGAAGGACGTTCTTATATACGGACGTAGTCTTTCCTGCTCCTCAAGCAAAGTCTCCTTGCTCCTCTCGCTGGTGCCGCTGCCAATCCACCCCACCTCCAATGGTGTTTGGGTGGGGGGGGGAGACGGGGTAAGGAGGATCTCGGCCCCCGCCGGCTGGAGGGAGTCCGTTCTCATTTTTGTTAGGTTCAAAGTCTTGGTCGGGGCCGTGTGGTGTTGACGATGTCCCTCGGTAATAATGTCTCACACGTCCTATCCCCGTCCTGATGATGCGAATAGCGTCGTCGAAGGATGGTTGGAGCTTTATCTCCATTGGATCTCGTGGGATTCATTCGGTTGGTGCTGGCATTCGGTGAATCTATTTGGATCCAGTTTTTGTTTGTGTGGTTCCAGGTTTATATCTTTCTGATTTACAACTCTCTTAACCGGCGATGATTGCTGCTCTAGTGCGCTGGTCTTTTGGGGCCTTAGCACGACGACTTTCCGACTGTCTACCATAGCAAGGTTTGCTCGGCTCCGCCGAGGTAGTGCAATGACAGCGGCGCGCCTTCGGCTCGCTTCATTGCTTGTAATTGTCGCTAGGTGGTCCATAGACCTGGTTGTAATTTTTATTCTCTTGTGTTCTTTGTACATTCATGATTGATAAATATATTGAAAAATTCTCTTGCAAAAAAATAGAGACGTGCTTATATCACGGAACGAAGGAAGCAACAATCAACTGGTAACTAAGAAAATCCTAGGTCACTAGGAATAAGCAAGAGTAGAGTGCTTACCTCTTTTTGAAGAAAATACATCACACGATTAGGTTTCCACCTCCATCCAGTAGCACCGTCTGTCCACCTCGCCTCCAATTGTCTTTGGATCTAGGAGGTGCGGAGGACATTGGCCTCACGTGGGCGGATGGACTCTGCTATCATTTTTGTTAGATTCAACGTTTTGATTGGGATTGTGTGACGGCGGCGATGTTAGCCTGGCTCCGGTGAGAGACGGATCAAGACGGCGGCGCGACTCTAGCTCGCTCCAGCGCTTGTATTCATCGCTAGGCAGTTTGTGGACCTGCTTGTGAATTTTTTTTTACCACTAGTGTTTTTCTCTACGGTCATGATTGATTATAAGCAGAGTACAATTTTTTTTAAAGAAAAGCAAAGACTATTAGTACAAAACTATAGTCAGTCGAGTTTTTCCTTTCTATCGTGGTATATCTGTCATGTTGCCCGATGAACGCAGACAAATGGTCATAGTACTTCGAACCTCGTAATAAAGACAGGGGGCAAGAGGGTCATTTGGCATGGAAAGGTTAACCAATCCAGCTGTGATACTGAATTCCCGATCCATCCCCTCGATCCCTTTGGGCGCGCGCGCGGCCAGTCAGAATCTGGACAAAGTCCGCAGACGGGACTTGACATCCCGGCGGTGCAGCGGCGAGAGACGAGACGATCGACGAGATAGGCTGCGGCTGGCAGGGAGGGAGGAGGGAGTATAGGCGCGTCTTTAATCGTGTCGGCCACGAGGAAGCTGGCCCGGCCGGTCCGTCGCCGTCGCCGTCGCATCTCGTCTCGTCCCATCACCCAGCCAGCCGATAGGATTTCATAAATTTTTAGGCACCCACCATGCTTGGAATCCATCGTGCTGTACCGGAATCATTGCGCCCGGCCTAGCTCTAGCTATGCCCTATATATGTCATGTGTGTAGTGTACGCGTCCCTATTCGGCGTGTGTAGAAACGAAATGTGTGTATGGTGATGTTTCTTAGGGAAAGGTGATGATGGGAAGATCCTTGACCTGTGAAGGATTCATCATCCAAGGGTGCAGGCTTATACGTAATCAAACAAAACCAGGACAGACAATGGGGGGCAAAGATTGGCCCGTTGTGTGTCACGTCCAGGGCACAGGAGCAAGTGTTTTTTTTTAATGGAACCTGTCTGTCATTGCCCAAATAGTAGTATAGTTTACCCGTGCACCGGTTTCAGGTTGCACGTCCTAGTAAGTCCAAGACAACACCCGATGATAATTATCCGCACGTCAAGAGCTTTTCCATGCTACATATGCACCACGTGGTAAATGCGGTAACTACCTCGAAATCAAATGCTCCATGCTGGTAAAAATGTGGGAATGGGTTGACAGTATCCAGAGCTAAAGTGCACATGTATACTCCCTCCGTCCGGAAATACTTGTCGAAGGAATGGATGTATCTAGACATATCTTAGTTTTAGATACATCTATTTTTATTCATTTCTCCGACAAGTATTTTGGGACGGAGGGAGTATTTTTTAACAGGCAGCACACATATCTATCGTGACGTTTTCCTGTCATTAGGCCCCGTGCAAGCGTAGCTGCCAAAGCCAGCCTAGCACTCTCGCCAGTACTACAACTAGCTAGGAGCGCACTAACACGACAAGACGTACAAGACCAGAATGCACACACGCGCAGTTATTATGGGTTGCACGGATCAGATACTCGTGCATCATACGGGCCATAGACACCAGCCTAGCTAGTGCCTCGATAGATATGAGTCGGACGAAGATGGTTCGAGTCGCTGTCACGTACGTGCGCAACGGCGAGTGACCACGACGCGGGCTGCCGCGAGGACAGCGAGCCGCGTGCGCCTACGTACGGTGCCGGCCGGGCAGGCCAATGCCAAGCTAGCGGCGTCCGTCCGGTCCACACGCGGGGCGGAAGAGAAGCCACAGCAGAGAGCGGCGCATGGGCCCACCCCGTCTGTATCCATCCATGCATGAAGCCTGGGACACGATACAACCAGGCGGTAAACCCTGTGCAGTTCCGGTAGCAGAGCAGGTTCCGCCCGTTGCTGCGTCCGTCTGGTACTACTACTACCATACTACCACCAACCGACTGGTGCTCGATTGGACCCATCCATGCGCCGACGTACCGACGTGCACCGTTGCCGGACGGTACGTGCGTCGCGGTAGCCGCCCGTCGGCGTGGCGCTTTGGTGGCGGGTCGTTCCGCCTGCGCCTGCATGCTCCCCTGTCCTCCATCAAGGCATCCAGTCGAGCGGCAAATTTGACCATTTTGACCTATGGACGAAAGCAATTCACAGAATGAACTGACCGTAAAACTATTTCACAGCCGTAACCTTTTTGTGTAGCGCCGCCACGACGGCGCCACACCCCTTGTCAGGCGCCTTAGCTGGGGCGTTGCACACCACCACCGTGGCACCCACAGGCCGCACTCCAGAAGAAGGTAACGCCTCGCGCTAGCGCCACACCATGTAATGTGCAACGCCATGCGGCGTAAGCGCCAGACTGTGACTTAGATGCAGCCAGCGCTAGCCCTCCCCAACCCACCCTCGATTCTGAGCAATAGCGGCGGCCTCTCTCTCTCCCCTCTCAATCCTCTCTCCAAAATCCTTCAGATCCGACGATTTGGCCGTGGATTCCTTCACCAATCCATCCTAGAAGGTACTTTTCTCCGATCCCTTCTTTCTATCCATAGAATGTATGCTATTTCGAGAATTGAGGAACCCTTGTTTGAATATTGCATGTATTAGTTTTGGGGAACTTTTGTTTGAATCTTGCATGTATTAGATTTGGGGAACCCTAGTTAGATTAGAATGTGGTTTGGTTACATAGGTTGACATGTTATTTATATAGTTTGGATACATAGGTTGACATATTATTTATATGGAAAAGATATTTGTATTGAATCTTGCATGAAGTAGGCTTAGTTTAGTTTATTGAAATCACATTTGTATTGGCAAGAATGGTTTGGATACATATGCTTTGAAATTTGCATGTAGTAGCCGTACTTTAGTTTTTTTTATTCAAAAGATAATCGTGTTGACAAGAAAGCTTTCTTGCAAATTGCTAGGATGGTTTGGCTTCTCAATGATCATTGGGATCTACAACACCGGTCGTGACGCTATGTCGGTGAAGCAAAGGGTAATAATGAAAGTTGCGGTGTTATGATTTTTGTGTTTTTTTCAAACACATACCCTCCATATGTAATGATTTGTTTGTTTTCTTGTAGGAGCTTGGACCTCTGAAGCTTGGGCTCACGGGTCAACCTTGGGTGGATGCGCTATGATGAGCGGTACACGCCATGTTAGGGAGACAGGACTTCTCCCTTTCATTCAGCTTGGTCACAGGTCGACGCCACCCAACAATGCTCCAAAGACTCACCGCGCTTATTGATCATTGGAGGTCGGAGACGCACACTTTCCATCTTCGGACCGGGAGATGACCTTGACGCCCAGATATAGCTATGATCACCGGTCTTCCTATCGATGGGAAACCTCTATGTATGAGCACCGATTCGATGGTTGGCGCGAGCAAATGTTTGCCCTTATCGGTATGGTTCCTCCGAGCCGCGGGAACCGTAAGTAGAAGGCAAGAAGAAGGAAAGAGTCGCAGCCGGTGCTACTTTCACGTGGATTGTATCAAACTTCATGGTTGCCCCGAGGATGCTAATGAGGACACGGTGAAGACATATGCTCGTGTCTACATGTGGTACGTGATATTCGGGACTATGTTTGCCGATGGCACGAGCAAGAATGCTCCATGGATGTGGCTCAAGGCGTTGACCGCCTTCGATAGCAAATGGAGTTGGGGTTCGCGACACGGCTTACTTGTATAGACAGTATGAAGTTGTTGTTTCTCTTTCCATTCATTGGTACATTAGGAATGCGATCTTGCTTTTAATTCAACCATGTTCTCTTTTATGTGCAGTTGGACGAAGCTTTGTTGTAGGCTATCCGGAGGTATTGGTGGTTGTTTGCTCGCACTTTCCATATGGAGCTGGGAGCGTTTGCGGTTGGACGATCAAGAAAGTGAAGTACGAGGATTGGGACGATAAAGACGACCCACTACGGCGCGACTTGGGCTTACAAGTGGGATATGTTAAATGAGATGACGGATGATCCTCCGTCATGTACAAGTCTGACAGAGCGAGATGGACGCCATCACGCTGAAAGGTGAATTGACATTGCATAAGTTATTATCATGCTTCCATCGTAAGTCGATATCAATTTTTTCATTCTTTCCAATTCATAGGTTGTATGGGAACCTTATGGAACAGAGATAGTTTTGGGAACCCTATAGAGTTCACGCTGAATCCGATGTGCACTAGAGATAGGGATCTCGGCATATGCGGTGTCCACTCATATGCAATCAGGCGGTTGAGCTTCACATGTCACATCGGGTGTACCGCAGTTTGGTTTGTTCATGCCACACCCGCGGAGTTTGTGGACACGGATATAGTGCTACACGCGTAAGATATAATCAACCTTGAGCAATTAGCAGCTTCTCGACGGTTTCGATGATGCTAATATTATGTTTCTAACTTGCGGGTTGGATAGGAAAAGCAGCGGAAGATCAAGGATTGGGCCAAGCATCACAACAAGTATGTCATATGGTGGGAGCTTGTTGTGGAGCAAGCTAGGGCTGGAAAACGAGCCAAGCTTCGTGAGCACCGCCGATTATGTTCAACAACTATCTCACATGGTTTCTAGGCGTCACTGTGTGGAGGTATGCAAGACGGCGATGATGATAAGATTTTGGAAGAACCCACCGTCTTTGATGAGGTAGCTCAAGATCAAGACAACGCATTAGTCGGAAAGGCAACTCCGTGATTCTGCGGGGCCAATGATGAACTTTGTGGTATGTGCCCTTTTGCGTTTCAATTCGCAATATTCACATCTTCACTTGCCTAACACGTTGATACCTTTTCTTTTCATAGCGTGCCCGATCAAGAAAGCGGTGATGAGACCGACATCGCTCGAAACAACCCCGGTGGCAAAAGCGATGGGGAAGGTGCACTCCGAGAATTCATTAAGGTTCACATCTCCTTCAAACTAGCACTTAACATGTGTTTCTACGTTCGATGTCTCATTCACTTGTTCATGTTGCAGCACCAGGGCCAAAAGTTAAGGCGGCTGTCAAACCTTTTCGGTTGTCGTGACCCCGAGTATGTATCACCAGAACGTTCTAGGTCGGCGACACCATCAGATCCAACTTCTGGCCATGATAATCCTTTGGACGATGAGGATGTGGGTGTGGTCACCCAAGTGAAGGAAATATGCCCTAGAGGCAATAATAAAGTTATTATTTATTTCCTTATTTCATGATAAATGTTTATCATTCATGCTAGAATTGTATTAATCGGAAACATGATACATGTGTGAATGCATAGACAAAACAAGATGTCACTAGTATGCCTCTACTAGACTAGCTTGTTAATCAAAGATGGTTATGTTTCCTGACCATGAACAAAGGAGTTGTTATTTGATTAACGAGGTCACATCATTAGTAGAATGATCGATTGACATGACCCATTCCCTTAGCTTAGCACACGATCGCTTAGTATGTTGCTACCGCTTTTATCCATGACTTATACATGTTCCTGTAACTATGAGATTATGCAACTCCGCCACGGAGGAACACTTTGGTGCTACCAAACGTCACAACGAATCGGGTGATTATAAAGGAGTACTACAGTGTCTCCAAAGGCGATGTTGGGTTGGCGATTTGAGATTAGGTTTTGTCACTCCGATAGTCGGAGAGGTATCTCTGGGCCCTCTCGGTAATGCACATCATCAAGCCTTGCAAGCACTACAACTAATGAGTTAGTTGTGAGATGATGTATTACGGAACGAGTAAAGAGACTTGCCGTAACGAGATTGAACTAGGTATTGGATACCGACGATCGAATCTCGCAAGTAACACACCGATGACAAAGGAACAACGATGTTGTTATGCGGTCCGACCGACAAAGATCTTCGAGAATATGTAGGAACCAATATGGGCATCCAGGTCCCGCTGTTGGTTATTGACCGTGAATGGTTCTAGGTCATGTCTACATTGTTCTCGAACCGTAGGGTCCGCACGCTTAAGGTTTCGATGATGCTTATTATGAGTTTATGTATTTTGATGTACCGAAGGAGTTCGAGTCCCGGATGTGATCACGGACATGACGAGGAGTCTCGGAATGGTCGAGACATAAAGATTGATATATTGGAAGCCTATGTTTGGAGTTCGAATGGTTCCGGCGGCGGAATTTATCGAGTACCGGAGGTTACGGAACCCCGGGAGGTAAATGGGCCTCGATGGGCCTTAGTGGAAAGGAGAAGGGCAGCCCTAGGGGCGCGCGCCTCCCCCTTCCCTAGTCCTACTAGGACTAGGAGAAGGGCCGCCCCTCTCTCTCTCTTTCCTCCGGAATCCTAGTCCAACTAGGATTGGGGGAATCCTACTCCCGAGGGAGTAGGACTCCCAGCATGCGCCTCCCTTGGCCGCCGCCCCTCCCCTTGCTCCTTTATATACGGGGCAGGGGGCACCTTGAACACACAAGTTGATCGTGAGATCGTTCCTTAGCCGTGTCGGTGCCCCTCCACTATATTCCACCTCGGTTATACTGTCGCGAAGCTTAGGCGAAGCCTGCGCCGTGAAACATCAAGATCGTCCCACGCCGTCGTCTTGACGAACTCTCCTCGACACTCGGCTGGATCGGAGTACGAGGGACGCCATCGAGCTGTACGTGTGTCAAGAACTCGGGGCGCCGAGTAACGGCGCCGGATCGGTCGGATCGCGAGGAGAACGTCGACTACTTCCTCTACGCCAGATCGCTTCCGCTTGGGTCAACAAGGGTATGTGGACAACACTCTCCCCTCTCGTTGCTATACATCACCATGATCTTGCGTGTGCGTAGGAAAATTTTTGAAATTACTACGCTCCCCAACAAAGGTATCCGAGCCTAGGTTTTTCTATGGTTTGATGTTTTGCACGAGTAGAACACAAGTGAGTTGTGGGCGATACAAGTCATACTACCTACCAGATGTCATACTTTGGTTCAGCGGTATTGTGAGATGAAGCGGCCCAGACCGACATTACGCAGACGCTTACGCGAGACTGGTTTCACCGCCACGAGCACTCGCTGCTTAAAGGTGACCGGTGGGTGTCTGCTCTCTCACATTAGTTGAACTGAGTGTGGCTACGCCCGTCCTTGAGAAGGTTAAAACGGAGTCTATTTGACGAAGTATCGTTGTGGTTTTGATGCGTGGGTGAGACTGGTTCTTGCTTAAGCCCGTAGCAGCCACGTAAAATTTGCAACAACAAAGTAGAGGACGCCTAACTTGTTTTTGCAGGCATGTTGTGATGTGATATGGTCAAGATGTGATGCTATATTTTATTGTATGAGATGATCATGTTTTGTAACCGGTTATCGGCAATCGGCAGAGCCATATGGTTGTCGCTTTATTGTATGCAATGCAATCGCCTCAGTAATGCTTTACTTTATCACTAAGCGGTAGCGATAGTCGTAGTAGCATAAGTTTGGCGAGACGACAACGATGCTGCGATGGAGATCAAGGTGTCGCGCCGGTGACGATGGTGATCATGGTGGTGCCGCAAGATGGAGATCGTGAAGCACAAGATGATGATGACCATATCATATCACTTATATTGATTTGCATGTGATGTTTATCCTTTTATGCATCTTATCTTGCTTTGATTGACGGTAGCATTATAAGATGATCTCTCACTAAATTATCAAGAAGTGTTCTCCCGAGTATGCACCGTTGCCAAAGTTCGTCGTGCCTGCACACCACGTGATGATCGGTGTGATAAGCTCTCGTCCATCTACAACGGGTGCAAGCCAGTTTTGCACACGCAGAATACTCGGGTTATACTTGACGAGCCTAGCATATGCAGATATGGCCTCGGAACACGGAGACCGAAAGGTCGAGCGTGAATCATATAGTAGATATGATCAATATGAGATGTTCACCATTGAAAACTACTCCATTTCACGTGATGATCGGTTATGGTTTAGTTGATTTGGATCACGTGATCACTTAGATGACTAGAGAGATGTTTTTCTAAGTGGGAGTTCTTAAGTAATATGATTAATTGAACTTAAATTTATCATGAACTTAGTACCTGATAGTATCTTGCTTGTTTATGTTTGATTGTAGATAGATGGCTCGTCTTTGTTGTTCCGTTGAATTTTAATGCGTTCCTTGAGAAAGCAAAATTGAAAGATGATGGTAGCAATTACACGGATCGGGTCCGTAACGAGGATCATCCTCATTGCTGCACGTAAGAGCTACGCCCCGGATGCACCGCTAGGTGACGAACTTCTTCTTTGGAGCAACGCCGGATGTTATGAACGTCTGGCGAGCAAAGTCGATGACTACTCTATAGTTCGAGGTGCCATGCTTTACGGCTTAGAACCGGGACTTCAACGACGTTTTGAACGTCATGGAGCATATGAGATGTTCCAGAGTTGAAGTTAATATTCCAACAGAATGCCCGGATTGAGAGATATGAAGTCTCCAATAAGTTCTATAGCTGCAAGATGGAGGAGAACAGTTACATTAGTGAGCATATACTCGTAATGTCCGGGTACTACAATCACTTGACACAATTGGGAGTTAATCTTCCGGATGATTGTGTCATTGATGAATTCTCCAATCACGCCACCAAGCTACAAAGGCTTCGTGATGAACTATAATATGCAAGGGTTAGTAAAGACTATGCTCGAGCTCTTCGCAATGCTAAAGGCTGCGAGGTAGAAATCAAGAAGGAGCATCAAGTGTTGATGGTCAATAAGACCACTAGTTTCAAGAAGAAAGGCAAAGGGAAGAAGAAGGGAATCTCAAGAAGAACAGCAAGCAAGTTGTTGCTCAGAGAAGAAACCCAAGTCGGCCCTAAACCTGAAATCGAGTGCTTCTACCGCAAGCGATCGTCCTTTGAAGCGGAACTGCCCCAAGTATTTGGCGGATAAGAAGGATGGCAAGGTGAACAAAGGTATATGTGATATACATGTTATTGATGTGTACCTTACTAGAGCTCGTAGTAGCACTGGTATTTGATAATGGTTCATTGCTAATATTTGCAACTCAAACAGGGACTACTGATTGCTTAACTCGCAAAGGACGAGGTGACGATGCGCGCTGGGAAATGGTTCCAAAGTCGATGTGATCGCGGTCGGCACGCTACCTCTACATCTACCTTCGGATTAGTTTTAGACCTAAATAATTGTTATTTGGTGCTGCATTGAGCATGAACATTATTTCGGATCTTGTTTGATGCGAGACGGTTATTCATTTAAATCGAGAGAATAATGGTTGTTCTATTTATATGAGTAATATCTTTTATGGTCATGCACCCTTGAGGAGTGGTCTATTTCTTATGAATCTCGATAGTAGTGATACACATATTCATAATGTTGAAACCAAAAGATGCAGAGTTGATAATGATAGTGCAACTTATTTGTGGCAATCGCCGTTTAGGTCATATCGGTGTAAAGCGCATGAAGAAACTCCATGTCGATGGACTTTTGGAGTCACTTGATTATGAATCACTTGGCACTTATGAACCGTGCCTCATGGGCAAGATGACTAGAACACCGCTTCTCCGTACTATGGAGAGAGCAACAGATTTGTTGGAAATCATACATACTGTATGTATGTGGTCCGATGAATATTGAGGCTCGTGGCGGATATCGTTATTTTCTCACCTTCACAGATGACTTAAGCGGATATGGGTATATCTACTTAATGAAACATAAGTCTCAAACGCTTGAAAAGTTCAAAGAATTTCAGAGTGAAGTTGAAAATCATCGTAACAAGAAGATTAAGTTTCTACGATCCGATCGTGGAGGTGAATATTTGAGTTACGAGTTTGGTCTACATTTGAAACAATGCGGAATAGTTTCAGCAACTCACGCCACCCGAACACCACAACAGAATGGTGTGTCCGAACGTCAGAATCGCACTTTACTAGATATGGTGCGATCTATGATGTCTCTTACAGATTTACCGCTATCGCTTTGGGGTTATGCTCTAGAGACACCGCATTCACACCGAATAGAACACCGTCGAAATCCGTTGAGACGACACCTTATGAACTGTGGTTTGGCAAGAAACCAAAGTTGTCGTTTCTTAAAGTTTGGGGATGCGATGCTTATGTGAAAAAGCTTCAACCCGATAAGCTCGAACCCAAATCGAGAAATGTGTCTTCATAGGATACCCAAAGGAGACAGTTGGGTACACCTTCTATCACAGATCCGAAGGCAAGACATTCGTTGCTAAGAATGGATCCTTTCTAGAGAAGGAGTTTCTCTCGAAAGAAGTGAGTGGGAGGAAAGTGGAACTTGATGAGGTAATAGTACCTTCTCCCTTACTTGAAAGTAGTTCGTCGCAGAAACCAGTTTACGAGACACCTACACCAAGTAGTGAGGAAGTTGATGATGTTGATCATGAAACTTGAGATCAAGTTACCGCAGAACCTCGTAGATCAACCAGAGTAAGATCCGCACTGAGTGGTACGGCAATCCTGTTCGGAAGTCATGCTACTAGATCATGATGAACCTACGAACTATGAAGAAGCGATGGTGAGCCCAGATTCCGCAAAATGGCTTGAGGCCATGAAATCGAGATGGGATCCATGTATGAAAACAAAGTGTGGACTTTGGTTGACTTGCCCGAGGGTAGGCAAGCAATAGAAAACAAGTGGATCTTCAAGAAGAAGACCGACGACGACGGTAATGTTATCGTTTATAAAGCTCGACTTGTCGCAAAAGGTTTTCGACAAGTTCAAGGGATTGACTACGATGAGACCTTCTCACCCGTGGCGATGCTTAAGTCCGTCCGAATCATGTTAGCAATTGCCGCATTTTATGATTATGAAATTTGGCAAATGGATGTAAAGACTGCATTCTGAATGGATTTACGGAAGAAGAGTTGTATATGATGCAACCGTAAGGTTTTATCGATCCAAAGGAGCTAACAAAGTGTGCAAGCTCCAATGATCCATATATGGACTGGTGCAAGCATCTCGGAGTTGGAATAAACGTTTTGATAGTGTGATCAAAGCATTTGGGTTTGTCTGCACTTTTGGAGAAGCTCAGATTTACAAGAAAGTGAGTGGGAGCTCAGAGCATTTCTGATCTTATATGTGGATGACATATTACTGATCGGAAATGATATAGAATTTCTGGATAGCATAAAGGGATACTTGAATAAGAGTTTTTCAATGAAAGACCTCGGTGAAGCTGCTTACATATTAGGCATCAAGATCTATAGAGATAGATCAAGACGCTTAATTGGACTTTCATAAAGCACATACCTTGACAAAGTTTTGAAGAAGTTCAAAATGGATCAAGCAAAGAAAGGGTTCTTGCCTGTGTTACAAGGTGTGAAGTTGAGTCGGACTCAATGCCCACCACCGCAGAAGATAGAGAGAAGATGAAAGATGTTCCTATGCTTCAGCCATAGGCTCTATCATGTATGCAATGCTGTGTACTGACTGATGTGTGCCTTGCTATAAGCCTAGCGAGGAGGTACCAAAGTAATCCAGAGTGGATCATCGGACAGCGGTCAAGAACATCCTGAAATACCGAAAAGGACGAAGGATATGTTTCTCGATATGGAGGTGACAAAGAGCTCATCGTGGCAGTTACGTTGATGCAAGCTTTGACACCGATCCGGACGATTCTAAATCGCAGACCGGATACGTATTTACACTAAACGGAGGAGCTGTCGGTTGGTGCAATTCTAAACAAAGCGTCGTGGCGGGATCTACATGTGAAGCGGAATACATAGCAGCTTCGAAGCAGCTAATGAAGAGTGTCGGATGAAGGAGTTCATATCCGATCTAGGTGTCATACCTAGTGCATCGGGTCCAATGAAAATCTTCGTGACAATCTCGAGCAATAGCCTTAGCAAAGGAATCCAGATTTCACAAGAGGACCAAACACATCAAAAGACGCCTTCAATTCCATCCGGACTTAGTCCAGACCGAGACATAGAGATTTGCAAGATACATACGGATCTGAATGTTGCGCACCGTTGACTAAGCCTCTTCCACGAGCAAAACATGATCAGCACCAAGACTCCATGGGTGTTAGAATCATTACAATGTAATCTAGATTATTGACTCTAGTGCAAGTGGGAGACTGAAGGAAATATGCCCTAGAGGCAATAATAAAGTTATTATTTATTTCCTTATTTCATGATAAATGTTTATCATTCATGCTAGAATTGTATTAATCGGAAACATGATACATGTGTGAATGCATAGACAAAACAAGATGTCACTAGTATGCCTCTACTAGACTAGCTTGTTAATCAAAGATGGTTATGTTTCCTGACCATGAACAAAGGAGTTGTTATTTGATTAACGAGGTCACATCATTAGTAGAATGATCTGATTGACATGACCCATTCCCTTAGCTTAGCACACGATCGCTTAGTATGTTGCTACTGCTTTTATCCATGACTTATACATGTTCCTCGTAACTATGAGATTATGCAACTCCGTTTACGGAGGAACACTTTGGTGCTACCAAACGTCACAACGAATCGGGTGATTATAAAGGAGTACTACAGGTGTCTCCAAAGGCGATGTTGGGTTGGCGTATTTGAGATTAGGTTTTGTCACTCCGATAGTCGGAGAGGTATCTCTGGCCCTCTCGGTAATGCACATCATCAAGCCTTGCAAGCACTACAACTAATGAGTTAGTTGTGAGATGATGTATTACGGAACGAGTAAAGAGACTTGCGATAACGAGATTGAACTAGGTATTGGATACCGACGATCGAATCTCGGCAAGTAACACACCGATGACAAAGGAACAACGTATGTTGTTATGCGGTCTGACCGACAAAGATCTTCGTAGAATATGTAGGAACCAATATGGGCATCCAGGTCCCGCTGTTGGTTATTGACCGTGAATGGTTCTAGGTCATGTCTACATTGTTCTCGAACCGTAGGGTCCGCACGCTTAAGGTTTCGATGATGCTTATTATGAGTTTATGTATTTTGATGTACCGAAGGAGTTCGAGTCCGGATGTGATCACGGACATGACGAGGAGTCTCGGAATGGTCGAGACATAAAGATTGATATATTGGAAGCCTATGTTTGGAGTTCGGAATGGTTCCGGGCGAAAACGGGAATTTACCGGAGTACCGGGAGGTTACCGGAACCCCCCGGGAGGTAAATGGGCCTCGATGGGCCTTAGTGGAAAGGAGAAGGGCAGCCCTAGGAGGCGCGCCCCCCCTTCCCTAGTCCTACTAGGACTAGGAGAAGGGCCCCCCCCTCTCTCTTTCCTCCGGAATCCTAGTCCAACTAGGATTGGGGGAATCCTACTCCCGAGAGGAGTAGGACTCCTGTAGCGCCTCCCTTGGCCGCCGCCCCCTCCCCCTTGCTCCTTTATATACGGGGCAGGGGGCACCTTGGAACACACAAGTTGATCGTGAGATCGTTCCTTAGCCGTGTCGGTGCCCCCTCCACTATATTCCACCTCGGTTATACTGTCGCGAAGCTTAGCGAAGCCCTCGCCGTGAAACATCAAGATCGTCCTGCACGCCGTCGGCTTGACGAACTCTCCCTCGACACTCGGCTGGATCGAGTACGAGGGACGCCATCGAGCTATACGTGTGTCAAGAACTCGGGGCGCCGAGTAACGGCGCCGGATCGGTCGGATCGCGAGGAGAACGTCGACTACTTCCTCTACGTTGTGATCGCTTCCGCTTCGGGTCTACAAGGGTATGTGGACAACACTCTCCCCTTTCGTTGCTATACATCACCATGATCTTGCGTGTGCGTAGGAAAATTTTTGAAATTACTACGTTCCCCAACACCAAGATGTGGGTGTACTCACCCAAGAGGTATGGCCTGAGGTTATGTATCCAAATGTTGATGCATTTGCTAACTATATTCTCACAAACGGTCTTTCCATATCTTTTGTGGATGCATAGGTCTCTGATGATATGACCTCGGAGACCTGCAAGGTTCGGTCTGCATACGAGTTAAAGCCTAGGAAGGGAATCAACAAATACACACCTGAGGACTTCACCCAAAGAGGCAAAAGGACGGTCGGCACCTCGCGGATGTCTGCTTTGGACGACTATTTGGATGACGATGTGGATGACGTGGAGGAACCGGAGGCAGAGCAGGAGCGGGTTCGTCTTCCTAGGAAAGCGAAGAAGATACCCTCCAAGAGAGGGGGAGGAACCAGCAAGCGCGGAAGGAAGTAGTCGTCGTTCTCTTCTAGTAATGGTAGCTATGTTGGTGGTAATGTCGAACTTGTCGTGATGGTGGTAATGTCGAACTTGTAGTGATGGTGGTAATGTCGAACTTGTCGTGATGGTGGTAATGTCGAACTTGTCGTGATGGTGGTAATGTCGAACTTGTCGTGATGGTGGTAATGTATAAATCTCTTAGTAATGCTTATTCTGTGATGCAAAGTGTCGTAATGTTTTGGCCAAAGTGTTGCTTATTCTGTGTTGAACTCTATTCTGTGTTGGCCAAAAAATTCGCCAAGTTTTGTGCAGCGCCTAGCTCTTAGGCGTCACACTACAAAGTGCAGCGCCTGGGCGGTGGGCGCTGATCGTGCAAGATGACGCCTCGAGCTAGGCGCCGCACCGGCAGTAGCTTTACTGTAAGGCAATGTATAAGGTGTGGCAAGCTTCAGCCTGTGCAGCGCTTAGCCCCGAGGCGTCACACTACAGTCTGCAGCGCGCTGGGAGCTAGGCGCCAGATCGTGTAGTGTGACGCCGAGCTAGGCGCTGCACAGGCTGTAGCTTGCCACACGCTCTGCCCTGCTGTCAGAAGCTACAGCCAGTCTGCCTAGCTCTAAGGCGTCACACCACACGCAGTAGCGCCTCTGACCCAGCGCGCACGATGCGATGTGACGCCTCGAGCTAGGCGCTGCACTTGGCGTAGCTTTACTGTAAGGCAATGAAGGTGTGGCTTCAGCTTCACGGCAGCGCCTTAGCCTCGAGGCGTCACACTTGCACAAGACAGCGCTGGGTGCTAGGCGCCAGATCGTAGTGTGACGCCTCAGCTAGGCGCGCATCTATCTGCAAGAGCTTGCCACACGCTCGCTTGCTTTCTCAGAAGCTACAGCCAGTGCAGCGCCTAGCTCTAAGGCGTCACACCACGCTGTGGCGCTGAGAGCTAGGCGCCGCACTTGGCTGTAGCTTTGCTGAAAGCAATGAATGTGTGTGCAAGCTTCAGCCATGTGCAGCGCCTAGCACCGAGGCGTCACATTGCAGATCAGGCGCTGGCTCCCCAAGCGCTGCAGCTGTAGTGTGACGCCTCAGAGCTAGGTACTGCATGCTACTGTAGCTTCTGAAAGGCAACAGAACGTGTGGCAAGCTACAGCCTTGTGCAGCGCCTAGCCCTGAGGCGTCACACTACACAAAGGCAGCTGGGAGCTAGGCGCTGCACGTGGACTTAGTGAATATTTTAGCATGGACACACCTGATGTGAAGTAGGAATGATACATAGCAATGTAACAACTGCAAAGAGAATATATGCATGACACATAGTTTATAACACGTAGTACTTCACGACACATAGTAGTTCTTACAACCAAAGCGAGGAGGAGACATAGTAGTTCACGCCACATAGTAGTTCTTACAACCAAAGCGAGGAGGAGACATAGTAGTTCACGCCACATAGTAGTTATTACAACCAAATCGAGGAGGACACATAGTAGTTCACGACACATAGTAGTTCACAACCAAATCGAAGGAGAGATAGTAGCTTTATTATGAGAGCAAGGCCCCTTTCCCTTCTTCTTCTTCCTCTCTTCTTCCTCTTCCTCCTCCCTTTTTCTTATGAGGTGAGCCTCCTTAACCACCCTTTCCATGAATATCTGTTTCTCCCTCTCTTCTTTTTCAGCTGCAAATGCCCAAAGCTTCATGGTTCTCTCTTCAAAATCATGTAGACGCTTCTTCAGTGCCTCCTCACATTTCCTCACCAACGCTTGCTCCCTAGCGCGCATCGCATTTGACGCTCTCTCTTTCCTCTTCATCTCCTTCTCAAGCTCCTCTTCCTTCTTCTTCTTTAGCTTGGCTGCATCCTCATCTCTAAGCTTCTTCGCAGCCTTCTCCCACCATCCCGCCATCTCATCTTCGCCATCCTCCTTCATCGTTGGTTTGTTGGGTTGGGAAGCCGCCATACCTACAATGAGTGAAACATAATGGTTAGTGAAGAACATACGGAAACATAATGGTTAGTAAGGACAATAAGAACAAATGGAAGCACATATGAAAAACAAGAACATATGATACAATATAGTTAGTGAGGAACATACTGGAAACGGTCCATCTAGGTATCCAAACATTCCTCTATAACGAACTTGCCCTTCTCCATCACCACGGCCAAATCCACCACCAAGGCCAAGACCATCACCAAGGCCAAATCCACCACCACCACGAGCTCTACCACCACCACCACGAGCTCTACCACCACCACCACGGCCACTACCACCACCACGGCCTCTTGTAAGTCCTAGTTGCCGACCTCTTTGTTGCCTAGATCCTCTTTGGCTACCACTTGGTTGGCTTGGCACTTGTTGGCTACCACTTGGTTGGCTTGGCACTTGTTGGCTACCACTTGGTTGGCTTGGCACTTGTTGGCTACCACTAGGTTGGCTTGGCACTTGTTGGCTACCACTAGGTTGGCTACCAATATGTTGTCTTGGCACTTGTTGGCTACCACGAGGTTGCCTTCGCTTTTGTTGGCTACCTCTTGGTTGGCTTGGCACTTGTTGGCTACCACTTGGTTGGCTCCCTTGTGTAGCTCCTTGTTGGCTTGTGCTTGCATCATTTTTCTTGGACCTTTTCCTTGGTTTCAGACATTTTCTTTTGTTGTGGCCATGACCTTTGCACTCCCCACAACGGAGCTCTCACGAGGCTCTTGAATTGGTCGTTGCCGCTTCATGGCGGCCACCATGGCCCCATCCGTCCATGTCTCCTCTAAGACGCTTTGTCTTACGTCTACCCGCTTAACAACCTTCAACTCCGGATCCGCCATAGTTGAACTCCATGATACTCCGCCATTGCGATTGGTCAAAGTACGGGTGAAAGCGGGGAGCCCATGTTTTCTTGACCGTCATGATTGAGAACTCGGACTCCCTCACGGTGCGTGGGTGATTGATGTCCACATTCCTAATGCGACCGGCTGTATACAAGTGTGAGCATGGGAGATGAAGCAACAACGGCCTACCGCAAGTGCAATCACATTGTGTTAACGACACCTTGAAAGCCCGACCTCCATGTTGCCGGCCATCGTTTGTGGTTCCTCCTGGCTCTTTCACTTCGTACTTCCACTCTTCGTTGTCATATAATATAGCTTCTTCTGAGTCCGCCTTCCGTGATTGAAATACCAACCATTCATCAACTTTAGGTGGGAACTTGTACTTGTACTTCCGTGGGTTCTCACCCGCTATTTGTGCATCGGTTTCCATCGAGTACTTTACAAAGTACGCATTCATCTTGTCAAATGTGTATTGAACTATTGCCGTCACGGGTAATCCACGTGCACCTTTGAGCACCTTATTGAAGCATTCCGCCATATTGCTTGTCATTTGACCGTATCTCCGGCCATCTTCATCAAAGGCACGTGCCCACTTGTTCCGGTATTGAATGTGCGTATTGAGAAAGTCTTGACCCCCGGCATCAAGTTTTTTGTGTGCGAGCAATTTGTGGTACAAAGTGGCGGCGCTCCTCGAGAAAGCAAGACAACAATCTTGAAGATCATCGCCAACTCCTTAAGGCCACATGCCCTATAGAAGTTCGAACAAAGTGCCTCATGCACCATCGATGGTGCAACGGAGCATGCCCGGGAATGTCAATCTCCACCGCGTTAAGAATTCCTTGATGCCGATCCGATATGACACACATTTCCCTTTGAGCGGGTAACACCTTCGTCCTCAAAAGATGCGGAAACCACTCCCAGTTGTCATTGTTTTCCACCTCAACCAAAGCAAATGCCAATGGCAGCACCGGTTATTGGCATCACTTGCTATCGCAACCAACAAGGTGCCCTTGTATTGTCCGGTCAAGAACGTGCCATCAATTGCGATGACCGGCCTACAATGTTCAAAAGCCCTTACACATTGCTCGAACGCCCAAAAAGCACGGCCAAAGACTCGGACTCTCCTTCCTTCATGAACCGTTGTTTGGTGCCCATGAGGCTCGACCACATGAACCATGCCCGGTTTGTCGCGCCATGGCTAACAACAACCTAGGGATTCGGTTGTATGCTTCCTCCCAAGTACCATACAACATCTTAAATGCGGCTTGCTTCGCCTTCCATGCCTTGCAGACTTCACCTTGTAGTGAAAGATGGCTTTCACAAGGTCAATGACATGTTGGACGCTCATTGTTGGAAGTGTGGATATTGAGTTGGAGAGCCTGTAAGCGATGAACTCGGACGTGAGTTGTTTGTGGTTTTGGGACACAATCTTGCCATCGACCCTTTTGCCTTGGCACAAGTGAGTTGGCACACAACTCACTACGTGCCAAGTGGGACCTCCTTTCCATGGTCTTGCACGCACAATCCATGGACATATTTCATCTTCACATGCACATGCAACCGTGTAGCGCACTTTGACGTCCGAATGCACCACCTTATGTGGACGATAATGCGAATCGAGTAGTTGTCGAGCCACATCTTCAATTCCAAGAAGGTGTCGAACTTAGAACCTTTAGCAATGCGGTTCTTGTCATCTCCCAAATCACGATAAGAGCTTGGCCTAACCCCAAGAGGTACACATTGGCCACCATCTACCACGGCTTCATCCATGAGACTAACATCCTTGAACAATGTAGTCCGATGATCCCGACCAAATACCTTCTCGAAAGCTTCGCTTCCTTCACCGTGAACCCTCCGCATCAACTTGTTCATCCGGACCATCGTCATCCGAGTCCGATGCATATGCACGGAAAAAGGGATGGAAGGGTCCATTGTCTCTTGCAAGTGATATTTGTCGAGATCACCCACATTGTTGTCATGGAGATCAACTTCATTGTCATCGTCCGCATACTCATTATTGTCCTCTTGCAAAGCTTCATATTGGTTGTTTGTAAACGGGCTCAATGTTGGCCTCACTTCTTGGGTCAAAAGAGGTTCAACAATTTCATCTCGCTTCAAAGGTGTGGGGCTACTAGCAACCAAAGGGAGGGTTCCGTTCAAGTCCAAATGCAAACTTGAATCAACCTTCTTTGTTGCAAATAACTCAAGAGCCTTGTCTAGTGATTCGCCACCGCCTCCTTGTATGCAACCCAACGTTCCTCCGAGTTGACACGCATTGTCTTCCAACGGATGTGCATTCCAAAACCAACATTATGCCTTCCCACCAACTCTATGATATCACTAGGGTCCGTCCAATTCAAATCTTCCCTAACTTGTTGCAAAGCTCCGCATAGCTAGGACTACTATCAAACACAATGTCAACCTCATCCGGTCCGGTTCTACATTGCCTTTCAAAATGCGTCCTTGTCCCCATGATGAACAAACACACATGTTCTTCCCATCCCTATAAGCATTCCAATAAAACAAGATAACATTGCTTCCATGAGTACTAATACAAGGATTAACACGGAATAGAAACCCTAATATATATATCAAACAACAACCCTAACCATAACCATAACCATAACCATAGCCATAACCATAACCCTAGCCCTAAACCTAACCCTAGCACCAACATAAGAACACCCATAAGAATAACCCCGCATACTAACAAAGCCTAACCATAGAAATTGGCAAACAAACATCTCACATTTCCATGCATATCTCTAGATCCAAACAAAACTAGGGTTTCCCCAAACAAGCAACAAATGAGCAATGGGGAACTTTACTTGGATCAAAACAAGGGAATGGAGAATATTACCTTGAGGGAGGGTTTGAGTTCGAATCCACGGACAAAATCTTCAAATTTGCAAGATTTGGGAGAGGATTTGAGAGGGGAGAGAGGGAAAGGGGCAAATCTCGGGGATGGGAGAGTGTGCGGTGTGGGGGTGGGGGGCCACCGAGTGTCGATAAGTCACGGTCAGCAGGCGCTTAAGAGATAGGCGCTGCACTTAAAGATGTGCAGCGCCTCGCCGCAGCGCTGCACATTACATGGTGTGGCGCCTAGCGCGAGGCGTTACCTTCTTTGCGTGCGGGCCGAGGCTGCCACGGTGGTGGTGTGCAACGCCCAGAGCTAGCGCTGCCTGACAAGAGGGTGTGGCGCCGTCGTGGCGGGCGCTACACAAAAAGGTTACGGCTGTGAAATAGTTTTACGGTCAGTTCATTCTGTGAATTGATTTCGTCCATAGGTCAAAATGGTCAAATTTGCCCAGTCGAGCTTTGACGTACTCACGTCTCACTCTCACCCACCCGCGCCAGCCAGCCTATCGCCGCGCCCGGCCGGCCGGCCGGACACTTGTTCCGGCTCGCGGCCCCGCCACATGTGATGTGATTGACTCCTAAAAAGAGAGAGAGAGAGAAGGCGGTGAAATAGCAAAGGCTCGTAAAAAATATCCCGAGTTTGGAACATTGTTTCGTTGTGCATTCGATGGGCCAAAGTCTGGCGTGCACGTAGACGCTGGATGTTAAAGCTGGAAGCGTGTGATTACGTCTCGCGACCAAAGTTTAGCTGGTGTTAAAGCTAGTGGTTAGTAGCTGGGTCTGGGTGGCGTTCGCGGTTGATGGGTCTATCGATTCGTTGCAGAAGTTATTAGCGGACCAACAGCAACAAGCGTGCTGCCGGATCGGGGACATCCATATGAATGTACCAGCAACAACGCCCTTGCCACCTTTCTTCCACACGCTTTGCAGGCAGCATGCGTCGTGCACCCAGTCCACCTAACCACCGGCTTCAATTCCAACTAGTATTCCTAACAGGAGTAGTGGTAATCAAGCGACCGAAATGCCGGAATATACTCCACACACACACACACACACACACACACACACACACACACACACACACACACACTACCCAGGTTGATGTACACCTCTTCTCTTCCGTCTTCCCCCTTCTACCCTAATGAAGGCGAAAAAGAGAGGCGAACTCGCCTTTCGCGCCCGACCGCGAAGCTCTCGTGTTGTCTCCGGCGGCTCCATCTTCCTCACACAATTGTCCGGAAACTCGCTGGGACGTAGGCGCGTGGCACGTGCCAGTTGTGCTTGGCCACATGATAACTTCACGATCCGTAAACTCGTTTGATTCATTGCATGGATTTAATTTTTGACTTTCGGTATAAAAGATACAACAGACACAAAACTGAAAGTCTAAAGAAAAACAGGGTCGGTGCCTCCGCATCTGCGTGCAACAGCAGCATATGTCCCAGCCAGGCCTCACACCCACAATAGCGACAATGCAGAACAATAGTTGAAGTAGCTATAGCCAACAAAGAGCTCTTCCGCCACACCCCAGGCGGCGGCCCGGGCTGCCTGGGGCATAACATTGCCACTATATGCATGCCAAACTACGACTCCAAGACGTTAAATATGGAGACTAGGAGGCAAGATATTGACAGGGTTCCAAAAATTACAGCAATGGAGCGTGGGATGACAAATCTGTTAGGCTTGCAGTTTGGAACAAAAACACCATATTGATGGTTATTATGATGATACGACCAACATAACGATTCTCATATAGTTGCTCATAGCCAGCACCACATCGTTTGATGCAACCAAACCGAGTCAATCCGTTGAGAACAGACGAGGGGCAAAACGAAGACTGTAGATGACCCCCTTATTTTTTGCTCTTCCGGTATGTTGGTTCTCGGTCAGTTGCGGTAGTGGTTGATGTGTTGATCATCAATAAAAAGTCATGCCTAAAAAGATTGATTTTGACTGTTTTATGACTCGACGATTCTTCATAATTGTGGTCATGTTCTGTATAATAATGAATCTTATTGGAATACATTGTAACTGATTTTCATAGTAATACAAGGGGTATCATCTCTAGTGGTTTATTGTGGCCACGCCCAAGTCTTTTCGTTTAGTTACATTGAAAATATTGTTAGCGTTTGTAGGTTGCATTGTACTCCTTCCGATCCAAATTAATAAAGAACATGGGCGCAATTATTATAAAATTGTGCTCTACTAAAGCTGCGTTGATTAATTTGGATCCGAGGGAGTAGCTACTTTGATCAACGTCGAGCTAATCCAAACACTAGAAATAAGAGGGCATTTACAAAAAATGCTAGCCTGAATAGAGTTACTACAAACCAATTTTCACGTTGTAATTATGTGAAAACTAATATTGTAAGTTGAAAAAACTAAAGCTTGTACGTAGGTATTATATATTGTAAAACTGTGTAATCATAGCTTGTAATTATGTGAAAACTAATATTGTAAAACTGTGTCTATCATAGCTTGCCACAGAACTAGTTAAGGCATGGTAAACATTTAACGGTTTAAAAGTAAGTAAAAAATATGAAATAAATAGGGGAGCCTCATTCTAATATAATAAGATGATCCAACGGTGTGATTGTGAAAATATGCATTTATGTGTCCTCAGCGAAAAAAACAAGCATTTCAGCTCATTGCAGGATCAATATATATTGAAACATTTGTTCTTTTTGTCCAGGACACATGCAGTCAAATTTTTTCAATCCATCCGTTGGATCATGTTATATTATAGATGTGATGGTTCAGGATTTTTTCAGGATTTTGAGAACTTTTACACCGTTGAAAACCTTAACTAGTTCTGTGGCAAGCTATTGTAGAAAATCCTACTCTATATATATATATATATATATATATATATATATATATATATATATATATATATATATATATATATATATATATATATATATGAGCGTGCATTTTTTAATTAATCTACGCGCCGGCCGCTGCTCCTAATCACGCGCGGTTGTGCGGGTCGCGGAGAAGGAAGATTTTGAGGGTAACGGCATGTGCAAAATAAAGTAACGCGCTTTTATTTCTATTACCATGTGTTGCTCTGATCTTTTGTCACTACTCATTGCTAGTAATATAGTAAGTACAGATGGTAATGGTCCTAGTTTTCTTACGGGATGTAAAACAATGACTACTCATTGCTAGTAATATAGTAAGTCTGAATGGTAATGGAGCTAGGTTTTTTACCGGCTCTATAGTAAGTATGAATGGTAATGGACCTAAGTCTTTTACTGGCAGCGAGATACGAAGGTTTCATCCCTATTCTTGCCAGTAATAGATTAAGTGTAGGTAGTAATAGACATAGGTTTTTTTACTGACACTGACAACGATTTTACACATAGAGCAGTTTTGGTCGTAAGTGTTACGATTGATTTTTTTTTCCCACGTCGCCCGTGCACTTTGACCTGTTTAGCGCGTCGGTCTAATTAGCGCGTACTAGTCGGCTCGCTCGAAGCAGCCGGAGCGTAGGGCAGGGCAAAATACGCGCAGGCATAGTTTAGCATCCTATATATATATATATATATATATATATATATATATATATATATATATATATATATATATATATATATATATATATATATATAAAAAGGAGGATATTCTGCCTCTGCGATCTGGTTGATCATCACTACCACTTTATTAATTATTAGACAAAACCTTACAAAAGTAAATGCAACAAGAAGCACCAAAGCCCACCATCTTCGCAACCTCTGTCGCTACTTTAAGGTGGCCGGCCGGCCGGCCTGATGGCGGAAGCGTTGCCTTGAATCGCAAGAGGTCCAAATCGCTCCCTGTGCGTACTCTCCACTCGGCACCCTAGACGTCGATGCTGCTCATGAGTTATGACCCTTCGCTTCCATCGCTTCATTTACAGATATGGAAATGTGACGCTGCACGATTTACTACATTTTTTTTACTGTGGTACCAAGTGGCGTGGGCTTAACTTGTCGTCGGCTTGGTTTGCTCTGGGACAGAAAAGTCGCGTCATGTCTCATGTGTGCGTGCATGGGAAACGAGGCTGGTGAAAAGTCGCGTAATGTGTGCTCCAACACGCGGAATTTCCCCTTGTGTCGAAGTATCCAAAGTTTTACTTTTGATTCATGAAGGAAAAAGATCGGACCCGCGAGACGGAAAAGTGTGGGGGATGGGTCGGATGATTGGGTGTCCGGCCGGCCACGGCAGAAGAAGAATGGAGATTGGTCTGGACTGGACGCGAAGGGGAACAAACGGTGATGTTGGGGGGGTCCAAGCAAGCATGAACACTCGCGCAGGCCCTCCCTCGGCTGCACGCGTGAGAAGGCCGCACCGCTATGGCGCTATGCTCTCCCCCTAGGCTAGTCACCCAACACGCCAGCCTCAGGCATCCGATCCGATCGATCCCGCACGGCAGGATCGGTCGAACCTATCCCTCCCAGATTTGTGCCAAACACGATAGGTAGATTCATAGATAGTCCTACTAGATGGGAATCGATGCTACTGTATTTCTCCTACACAAAAGCCAGCCGGACTGATCTATCTACACCACCGCTATGCCTATGCGTAACCTTAAAGTTATTAGCCCTAAAATAGTCCTCCCCCATCTCACCGATCTAGAGTAGAGCCCCCCTTGCTCGTGCTCGCTGGAGGAATCTTTCTACCGAAGCGATTCTTTGACCGAGATCACGACCGGCCGGCATCGGCACGCCCGAAGGAGCTCGAGACAAGGCTAAGCTAGATTAGATTAGGCCAGGGTTTGATTAATCCCGCGCGCTCGTGGCGGTCGCGGGGGCGGCACGTGAGGCCTCCGTGCTCCGGATTGCCACTTGATGGGCTCTTTTATGCTAGGGCATATACTTATAGTAGAGTGCACTTGGAACAACTGGCGTATGTTTGCACGACTATTTATTTTGGAATGTAGTAGCGCCCCAAGTGTGATGATTATGTCATGTGCCCGGTTTTCGCGTGGTTTGTTCGTGTGTTCGTTTTTACCTCGCCTCGCGGTAAAAAATGACGCTACTCTCTTCTTACACTTGTCTGCCGTTGATTCGTGGAGGCAACACATGGAACGTGTGATTCCGAAATATGCATATACAGTACATCATTTCTCTCTATGCATAAGTGATCGTTTCTGTTTATCATTAGTCCCCGGGCATGCATTTCGTTGGTCTATTTTGCGCCAAGGGTGAAACTAACCCACCGCGCACCCAGCATCCAGGTTGCTTAGTACTCCGCGTATTAGATTTATGTCGAGTCAAAAATTTGCAATGTTTGTCCAAATCTCCGCTACTTGAAAAGAATGCAAGGTTTCCGTTTCACCTTTCTTCCCATCATTACTTCGTTCGACCTTTCCATAATCAATTACCTCATTTACTTACCTTCTGAATCAATTTCAGTTTAGTTCATCAGAACATAAGGTGAATCGCTAAACATTTATTTACAAAATCACATTAGTATTTATACCCCGTTGCAATGCACGGGCAAATGCATAATTTATATTAAAAATATCAACCATCCACAATAACAAATATATATAAATCTAATCGTATTGATTTTGCATTGTGAATGTTAATGCCTTTTTCTACAAGTTTGATCAAAATAGAGATACTTTGACTATCAAAAAAACTTACATTACACAAACCAAAAAGGATTGGCGGGAGTACTTCGGGTTGCCTCATCATCATGTTTCTACAGCGAGCTTTTCTCTACTTTAGAATGTGTTTAGCAACTTTTGACTATTTTCATGGCTATATTTTCTACAACGATCGTAAAATAAGCACAACAGGGCATAGCTGTTCCCACCACAAACCACGACTTACCAGTCGAGTTGACCCCGAAGCATTTGGTGGAGTAACCCGTAAAAAACACGAGTTAAATAAAAGGTCGAGACATTATCCTCACGGCGAACAGCAAAAGCAAACCTTCATCCGAAGATAAAGTGAAAAGTTCACGGCTTCCATTTACTCCACGTAGAAAACACCCGAAGCAAGCTGCAGGCAAAAAGCGGGCGCCCGTGCGTCGCCGTTCCACCCATCCACGCCCTAAAAAACCAGCACAAAAAGTGCAGGCTTAGCCACAGCTTACAGGACGTTTAGGGGCAAGGCGGTACGTAGGTAAGAGCATCTTCAACAGCCGTGCTAAACTAGCGCCGCACCGTAAATTAGGCCTTTTAGCGCTAAGAACGCCGGTCGCTTCCAATGGGCCAAGGCTTATAACAGAGTTAGTAGCAGGTCAAAACGCTTATCCGCGCGGTGTATTTGGGCGCCAACATACATGTATGCACACTCGAAGGCCACGCCGCGCTCTCTCCTCTCCTCGTCCCTCCCGTCGGCGCTTGGCGTCGGCGCTCCGCCACCCACTATGGACGCCAAGACACGGCGCCCGCCACCCATGTCTACCGCGACCCACTCTCCACCGCCGCCGCCGAAAACCCTAAGCGCGCAAGCGCAAGGCGTCGCCACCGCCGAGTTCGCCGAGCATCGGCCTCATAGAACCTCTTCTTGCCGCCGCGGATGACTACGGCACCGGGTGGCGTCGCGCCGGCGCCATCCCGTGCCACCGCCGCACCGTCGAAGAAGGTACCCAATGCGGCGCGGACGAAGAAGGGCAAAACATCCGCGAAGAACAACAAGGCGGCGGACGACTCCGGCATCACAAAGGCGAGGGGAAAAAAGCTTGCAGGGCGTTCGACGGCCGCGGCGGCTACCGAAGCGCCGGCGAGCTCACTCGTTGAGCCGGCCGCCTACTATGCTACACTTATTTGCATGTGTCGAGGGATCCATCCATTGGAGGTGATCAAAGTAGAGACGCGTATTGGGGGCGAATGAAAGAACACTTTGATGCTCACAACAAGAGTGGAATTGACCGCTCCGAGAGATCACTTCGGTCCCGATGGTCGACAATCAACTCGGATTGTCAAAAGTGGGCGGCCGCGCAAAAGTCGGTGGACAAGATTAACCTAAGTGGCACAAATGAGGATGATCGAGTAAGTGGCATCTCATATATGTTCATCATACTTGTTTTTGGTGACCGAAGTGCTAACTTGTTTTGTTTTTCTTGTAGTTCAACATTGCACAAAACTTGTTCAAACAAGAGACAAGGACAACCAAGAAGGGAAAGATCAAGAAAGGCAGGATCTTTACCTTGCCTCATTGCTATGAAGTGTTAAAGGATGATGAGAAATGGAAGAAGCGTGATGGTTTGGAGGATTTGCATTTGAGCAACAAACAGAAGCGAGCAATTGAGATGAATGATGATGAGGAGGAGGATGATGCATCAAGTGACGACGGCAAGAGAAGCCCCACTCCCAACTCGGTTTCATACTCGAAGCCAAAACGACCGGATGGGTGCAAGAAAGACAAAACCGAAAAGAAGAAGAGGAAAGGAGATGATGAGCTCAAAAATGCTATGGAACCTATTGTGAAGGCAAGGGTCGAAGCCAATGAGGTGTGGAAAATGGCAAGGAACCAAGATGCCGTGGCCGAGGAGAGGAGGTTGGCGGCCGAGGAGAGAAGGGTGGCGGCCGAGGAGAGAAAGGTGACTTTGGAGGAGAGGAAAGTGAGCAACGAGGAGCGAGCTAAGTTGTTGGAATGGGAGAAGCACTTATTCTTCATGGACACATCTAACCTCAATACGGCGCAAAAAGAGTATGTCAATCTTGCCCAACAAGAAGTCTTGATCCGAAAAAGAGCCTTGGTTCGTGCAATGGGTGGCGATGGCCTCGGCGCCATGGGAGGCATGGGTGGCTTCGGCGCCATGGGAGGCGGTGGCCTCGGCGCCATGGGAGGCATGGGTGGCCTCGGCGCCATGGGAGGCGGTGGCCTCAGCACCATGGGAGCATTGGTGGCTTTGGAGTCATGGGAGGCATGGGTGCACCTCCGGCCGCCATGGGAGGCATGGGTGGCTTTGGAGCACCCTCCGACGCTATGGCCGCCATGGGAGGCATGGGTGGCTTTGGAGCACCCTCCGACGCTATGGCCGCCATGGGAGGCATGGGTGCACCTCCGGCCGCCATGGGAGGAATGGGTGGCTTTGGAGCACCCTCCGACGCTATGGCCGCCATGGGAGGCATGGGTGCACCTCCGGCCGCCATGGGAGGAATGGGTGGCTTTGGAGCACCCTCCGACGCTATGGCCGCCATGGGAGGCATGGGTGGCTTTGGAGCACCCTCCGACGCTATGGCCGCCATGGGAGGCATGGGTGGCTTTGGAGCACCCTCCGACGCTATGGCCGCCATGGGAGGCATGGGTGCACCTCCGGCCGCCATGGGAGGAATGGGTGGCTTTGGAGCACCCTCCGACGCTATGGCCGCCATGGGAGGCATGGGTGCACCTCCGGCCGCCATGGGAGGAATGGGTGGCTTTGGAGCACCCTCCGACGCTATGGCCGCCATGGGAGGCATGGGTGCACCTCCGGCCGCCATGGGTGGCTTTGGAGCACCCTCCGACGCTATGGCCGCCATGGGAGGCATGAGTTTTGCTTCTCTCATGGAAGGCATGGGTGCACCTCCGGCCGCCATGGGAGGCATGAGTTTTGCTTCTCTCATGGAAGGCATGGGTGCACCTCCGGCCGCCATGGGTGCACCTCCAGCCGTCATGGATTCTCACACACATTCCCATGAAGATGCCGTTGAAGATCTTGCCAACACCGTCGGAGCTTCACATGATGCGGTGCGTGATGCGGTGCGTGATGAGGAGAGGGAGGAAGGTTTATCTTCGGAAGATGAGGACGAAGACGAAGACGAAGAAAAGGAAGATGAAGATTGACGTGTCTTTCATGTCTTGAACTTTTAGTTTGCATTTGAACTTGGTTGGATGAACTTGTAGGCATGATTTTGAACTTGTGGGCATGAACTTTTATTCATCAACTTGTTTGTGTCAAATTTTACATGTTCATTTTTGTCCTAAATATCCATATATGCAAAATGCCCGTGAGTCGCACAGATCAGTATTTTTTTCGCTCTCTTTGGAGCGCTGGCAGTATTATTTATGCCATTGCACGGAAATGGGCCGTAGCGGCGTGTATGAAGCAAATAGCCTTGTTAAACAGGATTTTTGCGCGCGGTGCTTTAGCGCGGCTGTTGAAGATGTATCGTCGACGATGACGGCAATGGAAGAAGTCTAATCGGAGTTGGGTTTCGATGGTCTGCTCGTGTAACATGATTGCTGATATCCGGATCCCGGCCGCGATATGCACTTCGGTGGTGCATGTGCATAATCTTAGATATACTAGATACCGCTGGAGTGTCATCTACAGTATGATCTAGGAGGGACTATCTTAGAACCAGGACACCTCACCTACTACTAATTCTGAATGCCAAATGAGTGGCCGAAGCAGTGCAGCAAACGCACCTATCGGAGCCTGTATCGGGCGCCAATAATGAGCCCTAGATCGTGTCACTGCTACCACTGTGTGTGTACACTGTAGGCGGTATCAATCAAATGTAGCCTCATTCACGGCCGCTACTGTACGTTGCTACTACCGGTACGTACGTGCCTACTGCCTTCAATTTCTCGTCCATGCAAATGCAATCTATCCTCGCAAGAAAAAGAAAAAAAGACAAGCTGGAAAGGAAAATGGCGATGCTGGCTGATCCTGATAATACCACATCACGTGTTCTGCCTTTTGTACTGCTGCTAAACTGTTTTGTCTCGGCGTAAATTGTCACTGTACCCCCCCTAGTAAAATTAGTTCCTTTTTGCGAGTCCTACTTGTAACATTTCACGTGGTTGGATGGTGAAAATGTGCCAATCTAAGAGCAAATGGTAAAAGCCTTGTGCCACTCTACGCCGCGAGCCATCAATATTGCCGTGTTTGGGGTGGCGGTAAAAAAGAGTGAAAAGAGAGAGGGGGAAGAAATTAATTGGAGGCCTATTTATTCCCCAATGTTGACACCCCACTCCCCGCTCTCCTGTCCCCGTCCGCCTCTGCCCCCAAAAGGAAAACCAGCCTGGTTTCCCCAGCGCAAGCCGGCCACCGCAACCAACCACCCGTCCTCCTCCCCGTCCGCCCGCCCGTCCGTAAAACCCAAGAGCAGCCAACAAACAGCAACAGGACTCCCTCCGTCCCTCCCTCCCAGCAACCACCCACCCTCACCCCCACCGCGCCAGCCACAAGAGAAGAGAGATGCCTCCTCCCCATGGCCGCAGTCACCACCGCCAGCACTAGGAGCGGGCCGCGAGAGGGAGCGGGAGAGCCATGGACCTGGGTGGGGTGCTGATGGACGCGGGGGTGGGCGGCGGGGACCTCGGCATGCTCGGATCTAGGCTGCTCAAGCACGGGAGGGCCAATGCGGCGGCGGCGGAGGCCGACGAGCACAGCTGGGGCGGCGGCAGGCCGCCCGCCAAGCAGGCCCGGGCCGCGGCCGGGGACAGCGACGCCGTGTCCGAGGCCGTCAAGGCGGCGGCGCCCTACCTGCTGGGCACCTGCAGCCCCGGGCACGGCCGGGAGAAGATGCTCAGCTTCTCCTCCTCGCAGCCGTCCCCCTGCCCCTCCTCCTCCGCCGCCGCCGCCGCCGCCGCTCAGGCCGCGCTGCCGCTCTACTACGGCACGCCGGCTTCTTGCTCAGGTGGACCCTTGCTTCTCTGCATTTCAAAGCTTGCTACTTCTTCTGAACTAGTTTGATTCAGAGTTTCCGCCTTCTCCGGGATTCAGAGCTTGGAGTGTTTGTGATATTGATTTCATTCTCGACTAAAATATCTCTTCACACCGCGCTTCTTTACTATTTGCGCCTAGATTCGGAGGCTTATCATCATCACAAGTTCTTTTTATTCCATCTTTTTCAAAATTTTCCGGATTCCCTTGATTGGATCAGTGACCCGAAAGAGTTCACATCATCTGTACAAAAGAACAGAAAAGGAGAGCACCGTTTTTGTTAGCTACTATTTTAATAGGCTTTTTATTGGGATCATTCTTGAAATTTGCCTGGACAAGTTTCTCCACCACCACTTTCTGGTGACATCCTCCACGAACTCTTCCTTGTCCTCAACGGCGCGATCGTGCGGTGCGGATTCCTTTTTGTCACCCCCTTTTGTAAAATAATACTCCTCCCTAAAGAAGGGGAAGATCGAAATGGGTTTGCAAAAAAGGTGTGATCTTTGGCACCACGCCACCAATAGCCCACATTTTTCTCACCCAGGAAAGATTCAAGCTAAACATCACACGCGCAGATGGAGGTTGTTGCGTTGGATCAAAGATTCAAGAAAGATTCAAATCTGTGTGTGCTTCTTTCTCATCTGGTGTTGGTTTTCTGATCTTGGCTCAGATTTTCTCCCGCCTCTTTGCTTGCTTGCCCCTGTCAAGAAAGTACTCCTACACATTTATTTGTTTTGGATTTGCCTCCTTGTCTTGCACTGCCTGCCTTGTTGCTCATCTGCTTGTTGTATTATTGTTATCATGGGTGCCAGGGTTGAGCTCGGTGAGCTTGAGCGCCAGCATCCAGAGCGCCATGGCCAGGGTGAGGGGGCCCTTCACGCCGTCGCAGTGGATGGAGCTGGAGCACCAGGCCCTGATCTACAAGTACCTGGCGGCCAACATCGCCGTGCCTCACAACCTCCTCGTCCCCATCCGCCGGAGCGTCACCTCGCTCTACCCGTCCGCCTACTTTGGCTCCTCCACATGTGAGTCAGCCAAGAAAGAGGATAAAAGCTCCATTCACCATTGCCATGATAAAAGTTGGTGTTTGATTGATGGATTGGATTCCGACTTTACTGATCTTTGGATGCATGATTGCGTTGGGTCGTGGATGTGTGCTTTGCGTTGCAGTGGGGTGGGGGCCTTTCCAGCTGGGCTACTCCGGGAGCGCGGACCTGGAGCCCGGGCGGTGCCGCCGGACGGACGGCAAGAAGTGGCGGTGCTCCAGGGACGCCGTCGCCGACCAGAAGTACTGCGAGCGGCATATGAACCGGGGACGCCATCGTTCAAGAAAGCATGTGGAAGGCCAGCCTGGCCATGCCGCGAAAGCGATGCCTGTGACGGCTGCTGCTGCCGCCCAGCCCGGTGCTCTCGCCACCGGGGGCAGCGGCGGAGCCACTGCCGGCGCCGCCATCTGCCACGAGCAGCAGCCGTTGAAGAACTACGCCGGGAACACCATTGATCCTTGTTCACTGCAATATAACAGGTACGATCATCATCATGCAACCATGTCCTTTTTCCTAGCTAGCAGTTTTGAGTGCTTCAGTTCAGAACATGACAGGTGATGCAATATTTGCATAGTAGGTCGACTATAACTGCTACTGTGATGATATCTTCAATAGATTTTTCTCTGTTGTTTTCATTCACTAAATCATTAGAAATGTAAGCCCAGTTCGGTTCTGCCAATTTGAAGTATTACCTCGCATCATTCTTTGCCGAAGGAAAACATTTTAACACCACCATGGTTAAAATTTTCAGTGATATTGAGTAGTCGGGAGCCCTTTGTCGATTCGCTTTCCTCAGTTTATTAAGGCTTGAAATACTTTGTTTCCTGTGGATCAGCATTTCCAGTAGCCTCAACTGCTCAACAGAACTCTGCCAGTAGTGCTATAGACTATAGTCTGATGTACTTCAGTTAGTCGGTGCTCTCGGTTTTGATGGTTTTATTTACTTTTACCACCTCAATCAGTGTCTCCTTCTGTTCATGATGTTCACTGGCCCTGAAATGCCAATTATCATATGTACCGTGCTGTACAGTACTAACCAAGCACATGTTGATCAATCTTCTTCAGGGAAATGGCGAGCAAGCAGCAGCAACACGAGTGCGAGCAAGTGCAGGACTCCGACACCCTCTCGATGCTGACCTCCATGAGCGCGAGGAACACCAACACGGGCAGCATGTTCCCGTTCTCAAAGGAGCATCACAACCACAATCCTTTCGAGGTGACGAGCTCGAGGCCGGACTACGGGCTGGTTTCATCCGACTCGCTGATGAGCTCCCCTCACAGCTCGTTGGAGAACGTCAACCTGCTCACCTCGCAGCGAGCGCTCTCGAACGAGCAGCAGAGCTCGCTCTCCCTGCAGCACTTCGCGGACTGGCCGAGGACGCCCTCGCAGCAGGGGCAGGGAGGAGGCGGTCTCTCATGGCCGGACGCCGAGGAGATGCAGCAGGCTCACCAGCGGACCCAGCAGCTCTCGGTGTCCGCCGCTCCCATGGCGTCCTCCGACCTGTCGTCGGCCTCCACGTCCCCGATCCACGAGAAGCTCATGCTGTCGCCCCTCAAGCTGAGCCGCGAGTACAGCCCCATCGGCCTCAGCATCGCGGCCACGGCGGCGGCGGCGAAGGACGAGGGGGAGGCGAACTGGATGCCGACGATGTTCCGCGACTCGTCCATGGGCGGGCCGCTGGGGGAGGCCCTGAACAAGAACAATGGCGGCAACATGGAGGCCAAGAACTACCTGTCGGCGTCGCTGAACCTCATGACGACGGACGCCTGGGACTCGAGCCCGCTGGAGTCGTCGCCGGTGGGGGTCCTGCAGAGGACCGCCTTCGGGTCGGTGTCCAGCAGCACCGGCAGCAGCCCCAGGCAGGAGTACCACGGCGTGTATGATGGGAACCTCCGGGATGATCTCGGCTCCATCGTCGTGAATCACCCCAGCATCCGCCTCATGTGAGCTGCTTCTTCTGAGCTCTGACCATGGCACCCTGTTACATATCAACATCATCGTGTCCAGAAGCATTTTTACGTTGTAGTTCGTCATTTGAGACTAATCTGTTGTTGTCTTCTCTGCTTCGGGATGTTGAGTTCTTTTTTTTACCTTTTTCTCTGTAACCTTAGACTTCGCTGGGTATTGACGTTGTGTGTGTGTGTGTGGATGGATTTGGTAGTGCCACGTTGTTGCATAATGTGATAATGTTCGATTAATGTTGCAATGCCATAATAGTTGTTGAGTAATGCGAGCTGGTGTATTTTCATCTTTGCTTATTTCGTTCTTTTTACATGTTCATCCGGCAAACTACAGACTCCCCAGAACAACTGAAAACAAACCAACTTAATTACAATCATCTACACATGATGCAACAAAGCTCAAATCAACACAAGATAGGAGGCCAGACTCCAAACTACCCCCTCTAAAGTTAATACAAAGTTGAGTCATCCAATTTGGAACGGAGGGAGTATCAAATTAGCGGGGATTACACTAAACAAGCATCTCCAGGAACTACCTGTGCGAATTCTTTAGTAAAAGCATAGCTAGCAGATCCCGTAAACCGGGCCATCCGGCAAAATAACCGCCGGTTTGTGAGACGGAGCCAGTATACCCGGTCCGAATAGATCCCCAAAATCCGGCCGTCCCGATTTCTTTTTTGTGGGATCCTCCAAACCGCAACCCATTTTCTTCATATCTACGGGAGGAGCTACTTTCTTTTACAACACCCTCTATCGTTACTCTATCGTTGGTGGGAGGGAAATTTCAGATCCAACCGCTTCCCTCACAGCCCGCGTCATGTTCTCCCGAGCTCGATTCCGGCTAAATCTCGTCGTCGGTACTCGTGAACTCCCCCTCCCGCGGGCATTTCCACTTCATCGACTATTCCATAGCTCCAGAGTTTCCCGAACAAAGTTCTTTTGAAGGTAAAACCATCCCTGCCTTTGCTTCAAACATTGGTATATTATAATCAAAACTACAATTGCATACTACTCCCTAGTGTCAAAAACGCTCTTATATTAGGGGACGGAGGGAGTGCAACATAGGAGATTTTTAGTGGTTCATTATCCCAACCCAAGAGTCCTCCCAAAAATCAGGACTTTTTTTCCATTTCCAATCACTTTTTTGTAATATTGATGAAAAACATCATTGTTTTTTAGAGTACTAAAAAGGGTAAATCTCCAACTTTACGTTTAATTCCAGAGATGCATTTTGTTAGACCATTCCAGAGATGCATTTGTTCTTCACATATTTATTTAAGGGCACATCATGTCACATGCCAGATTTGGTTTCTAGCTTCCAGAACCATCTGGTTAGAAGTGCCTCATTTGTTAGTTCCAAATTCAGAATACCCAACCCACCTTGATATTTAGGCTTACAACAAGCTTTCCAATTCATTAAATGATATTGGTTTTTATCTTCATCATCTTGCCGCACAGTTCTAGCTCTAAAAAAAGCTCTTTTTCTAACCCCCAACAGGTACTAGACATAAATATATCTTGAAGAGAGGATTATTAGTTAAACAAGCTTGCACTAGGGTAACTCTGCCAGTTACGTTGAGTAGTCTCCCTTGCCAACATCCAGGATTATTAGTTAAACAAGCTTGAAGTAGGGTAACTCCGTCAGTTATGTTCAGTAGTCTCCCTTGCCAACATCCACATTGTTCCTCAATTTTATCTTCAATTCACTTCCAATATTTATTCCTAATTCTTATGTTAGACATGGGTAGGCCCAAATATTTTAATGGAACATATCTTGGCTCACAAAGAAAAAAAACACCCTGATATAAGTCAATTTTCTCAACATGCACAACACATGAATAATTCACTTTTATGGAAATTTAAATTAAACAAATATTTGTTCAAAGATATCGTACAATAAAATTTGTGTCATCGTCTTCTAAAATTTAATTTAATTTTGTAGCACTAGTTTCACCGTCTTGTAAAATAAAACTTGTGTGTTCTACAAATTGGAGGGTATTAACCCCATTATCCACAAGTTCTCCCAAGGGTCCTTTTACATGCCATTTAAAGGGCATGAACAACTAAATCAAATAAAAGGCGATAGAGGGCATCCCCTATCTCAAACCCTTGTGAGTTTTGAAATCAGGGCCAATTTTGTCATTGACCTTAATCCCAACATGTCCTCCCCTCATAGTGAACACAATCCAATCACACCATTTGTCTGAAAATCATTTTAATTTGAGCATCTGATGAATAAAAGGCCATTTAATATTGTCATAAGCCTTTTAAAAAATCCATTTTAAACAAAGAACATCCTCTTTGTTGTGATGAATATAGTTCAAGGCTTCATACCATAGCACAACACCTTTCATTATATATCGGCCTTTAATAAAGTGAGTTTGAGTGTTGAATAACAAGATTCACCATCCTAGTTAGTCTGTTCACGAGAACTTTAGTAATAATTTTAAAACTCACATCAAGCAAACATATAGTTCTAAAATTTTGAATTTGTTAAGCATCATTGGTTTTTAACTAGAGTAGTAATGCCATAATTAAGTCTAGCAATATCAAGGTTTCCTACATGAAAATAATCCAATAGGGTTTTTATATCCCATTTAACTACATCCTAGAAGATTTGATAAAAATCAGGAGGAAGTCCATCAGGCCTTGGGCTTTTGTTCTTTCCATTTGATAGACAATAGTCTTCAATTCATCCATGGAAATGAGCACAACTAACTTCTCGACATCATCCCTAGAGATTTGAGGTATGTCATGAAATATCTAGAGAAATATTGTGTTCCTCGGCCAACCCAAACAACTTTTTTATAAAAGTGAGTGATATAAAACATCAACTCCACTTCCCCTTCAATAACCCACTCCTCTTGTTTCATAGAAATATCTTTTTCTATCTTCTTTTACCTTTGCTTTAGCATGATAATATCTAGTATTTGAAGGAAAAATGCCCTATAGGCAATAATAAAGTTGTTATTTTATATTTCCTTATTCATGATAAAGGTTTATAATTCATGCTAGAATTGTATTGATGGGAAACTTAAATACATGTGTGAATACATAAACAAATACCGTGTCCCTAGTAAGCCTCTAATAGACTAGCTCGTTGATCAAAGATGGTTAAGGTTTCCTAACCATAGACATGTGTTGTCATTTGATAACGGGATCACATCATTAGGAGAATGACGTGATGGACAAGACCCATCCGTTAGCTTAGCATATGATCGTTCAATTTATTGCTATTGCTTTCTTAATGTCAAATACATATTCCTTCGACTATGAGATTATGGAACTCCCGGATACCGGAGGAATACCTTGTGAAAGGATTGATATGGTTGACTAGAGGGGGGGGGGGGGTGAATAGGCAACTAACTTTTTTAGCTTTTCTTGACCAAATTAAAATTAGCATCAAAATAGGTTGTCTAGATGTGCGACTAGGTGAGCAACCTATATGATGTAACAACAACAAGCACACAAGAAAGGAGGGATACAACACAATAAAAGCTTGCACAAGTAAAGGTAAGAAATAACCAAGAGTGGAGCCGGTGGAGACGAGGATGTGTTACCGGAGTTCCTTCCCTTTGAGAGGAAGTACGTCTTCGTTAGAGCGGTGTGGAGGCACAATGCTCCCCAAGAAGCCACTAGGGCCACCGTATTCTCCTCACGCCCTCACACAATGTGAGATGCCGTGATTCCACTATTGGCGCCCTTGAAGGCGGCGACCGAACCTTTACAAACAAGGTTGGGGCTATCTCGACAACTTAATTGGAGGCTCACAACGACTCCATGAAGCTTCACCACAATGGAATATGGCTCCGAGGTGACCTCAACAGTCTATTATGCTCAAACACCCAAGAGTAACAAGATCCGTAAGGGATTAGTGGGGGAATCAAATTTCTCTTGGTGGAAGAGTAGATCGGGGCCTTCTCAACCAATCCCTAGAAAATCAACAAGTTTGATTGGCTAGGGAGAGAGATCGGGCGAAAATGGAGGTTTGAGCAACAATGGAGCTTGGGGAGGGAAGAGGTGGTCTTCTTGGGGAAGAAGACCTCCATTATATAGCGGGGGAAAAGATCCAACCATTATCCCCTCCTCAGCCCGTGCGATGCGGTACTACCGCACACGGCCGCTGTACTACCGCACAGGGTTGCGGTACTACCGCTGCAGGGTGCGGTACTACCGCTTGCACGGTAGTGACCAGATGAGGGCCTGTTGCATAGGGCAACGAGCGGTAGAACCGCCGGAGCGGTACTACCATGCGCCCCTATGGTGCTACCGTAAGGCAGGTATCAACTCACAGTGGAAATGCACAGAAGTGATAAATTACTTCCGTAACAACTTCCGCTGAGGTTGGAACTGTGGAAAAGTCCGGCACGGTAGTACCGGACAGACGTCGCGGTACTACCGCGTAAGGGCGGATGTAAAAAGTTACATCCGCGCCTACTTCCGCATGCATCAGCGTCAAGGCTGGAGGCAGCGGTACTACTGCTCACAAGGAGCGGTATTACCACTCACAAGGAGCGGTACTACCGCTGGCCCCTGCGGTACTACCGCTCCCTTGAGCAGTACTACCGCACGCCACAAAGGCTTTAGCACTTGGCTGCCTTCATATCGCAGAGACATGGATAAACGAACGGTGCTCCATCGAAGCGAAGGAAAGGTGGTGCAAAGGAGCAGATGTGTACGTGTTGATTCCACCCTAACCTTTCCGAAGCGGACCTCCTCTTAATAGTACGACTTTCCTACGACTCAAATCCACCGAAAAGAAACGTAGAGACCAGCCGTCTTCGATAGGCTCCGAGGGGCACCGAGTTGTCTTGTGCCTAGAGATGAGATATCTGAAATGCTCAATGCACATGATTAGTCCGCAAATGCATAGTCATCAATCACCAAAACCACTTAGGGAGAAATATGCCCTTACAATCTCCCCCCTTTTGGTGGATTGATGACAATACGGGATTTGCACATAGAGATATATAATGAGCATAAGCAAACCCAGAATCTGTAAAATATAGACAGGCTCCCCCTAGATGTGTGCATTCTATAGATATGCTTTGGACTGCAAAACACACACACTAGGATCAACACTCCCCCTATATTTTATAGACAAGGCAATCCTTGCAACAAGATAAGTGACACTAAGCATGGAAGCAAGGTATAGCAAGTGAGCATGAAGATAAGGGCACAAGACAAAATAAACTCACAAGCTACTAATCATACTTGACAATAAAAGGATAAGAGTGATGGCATATGCCTCACACCATATGATAGAATAAGTCTCATGGTCTCACACACAAATAACACGAACCAAAGCAATGATGAAGGTTCAACGAAAGCAAGGAGACAAATCAAAGTACTCGCAAATCCTACACTCTCTCCCCCTTTGGCATCGAGACACCAAAAAGGCATAGAGGACACCTAAGACACATGTAGTAGCTCCCACTATAGTGATCACCCAACAATCTCCTCCTCTGAAGCAGTAGGAATGGACTCCTCATCTGACTCAACCCACTGATAGCCCTTCTTCTTCATCCAAGCAGCCTCAGGGGTGATGGTCTTCTCAGACCCACTCGAGAAGTGCACACCAAGCTTCCTCAAAATCCACTTGTCGTGCTGGCAACTCTCCTTTTGAGCAACGTGAGTCTGGTACTACCCCTTGGCCTGCATGCAGAACAAAGTCTTCACCCTGTCCTTGAGCTTCGAAGCCCAAAATGGCTCAGCAGAGGGAGGCTGATATTCCTCAGGACTGTCGTCCTCCTCCTCCTCAATCTCATCTTCATCAACATCCATGCGGGTAGCCGCTGCCTACACCCGGTAGTGGTGTTAGCCCACTTGTTCTTATGTCGCAACCTAATGGGCTCATAGCGAATCCATATGGGAGCATGAAACTCCTCACCCGGAAAGAGCTTCTCCCAAGTCTTCTGAATCAAGAGGTGCAAATAGGGTCCATAGATGGGAACCTTATGATGGAACACAGCAGACTAAAGCTCGCACCACATGAGGTGAGACACATCAAGTGGCCCAGGTTGTTGAAGACGCGCATCCTCACAAATAAGCATCATGTCCACAAGATAGGAATGCACCTTGTCCTTGTCGCCCATTCAAGGAAAAAGAGAGTTGCGAAAGATCCGGTGCATGATGTCGAGAAATGGGTTCAACACATAAGACTTCTTGCCATTGGGTAAAATCTTCTCAACCAGGTATGGTTGAAGCTTGTTCTTGGAAGCAGACTCTGGGTTGGCATGCAGGCGGATACCAACGGGCTCATCTAGCCCCTCATCACGAACGTGCAACCGATCCATGAACTCCTTCCACTCAGCAATCATCTTCTTTCCATTTGTCATCCAAGTCATGCTCCGCTTCACATCCGAGTGGAAGTGGACAGAAGCAAAAAACCGAGCCACAATCTCCGGGTCATAGTCAAGGTGGAACGAGATGATCTCCTCAATACCAAACTGCTCCACCAAATCCAGAGGCTCACTAAAATGTGCCTGGTTCTTCCTCAGATGCTCCATCTCAATCCGCTGAATGGATACGTTGATGTCCTGCTTAGCCTTGATCACATCTAGAAAGATGAGATTTTGTTGCTTGGTCCAAAACAAGTCATTGCCCCTTCTGAGTTCCCTAGGCTTGACGTAGGGGTTGAGCTTCCTTTGAAGCTGAAACTCTGCTTGAGGCATTTCTTCCAAGTTGACAACTAGCTCCTTGATCTTGGTGGTTGTTCTCTTGAAGTTGCATTGCGGGGCATTGGACCCCTCAGGAGCTTCATTGTTGCGAAGACGCTTTAGTTCATATCACGGATGGGATTCGAGCGCCTAGCAACGGAACTGGAGCCACCACCTATGACACACAACGCAAACACACGAGAAGAGCGAGAAGGATTATTGCAAAGACCTAGGCCAATAAACGTAACAAATAGAAATGAGATTGGATGTGACAAAAAAATAATTTTAAGTCAAGCGGTAGTACTTTAACTGGGGGCGGAATTAAAATTTGACTACTACTCTGACCGCGGTAGTACTGCACCAGGTCGGCACGGTAGTACCACACTCAGGGCAGAAGTAAATTTTTACATCCACGCACCGGGCGGTAGTACCGCTCTAGGCTGAGCGATAGTACCGCACGGGGCAGATCTCGCACGAACGAATCTGAGAACATCCATAAAGATAAATCGGTACTACCATTGATCAAAACTATGTTGTTGTATCACACCAAATAGCATATCTACTGCACAAGCACTCTCCAACCATATCCTCTTGCAAAGATTTAGCCAAAAATCACAAGACTAACTCATATTTCCCACCAAACCTAGATGCAAAATAAAGAGGGAAATTGAGAAGGACTAGGGGAGATACCGGGGTCCAAGGCAAGAGGGCGAGGTGGGGAATGATCCCACCGGATTAAATGAGAGGAGAGTGGCTGGAGACAGAGATCCGACGAGGTCCTCCAGCGCCGTTCTTTGGTAGGAGAGAGAGAGAGACATGAGGGGAAGAGATGAATGGGTATGGGGGAGTTGGAACCCCCTGCCCGTGCTTAACCCCCACACGGTCTGGACAGTACGGTAGTACCACAGGTCATCACGGTAGTACAGCCCGGGCGGTAGTACCGCACTTTGGGCAGTAATCTTGCTCTTCAAATAGTAAAATTCTTGCCATCTTTGGAGGTGGTAGTACCGTCGTCAGTGGTCGTGGTATGCAAGCACAGGAGTGATACGCCCATTTTGCATCATGCTTTTATATCGATATTTATTGCATTATGGGCTGTTATTGCACGTTATGTCACAATACTTATGGCTATTCTCTCTTATTTTACAAGGTTTAACATGAAGAGGGAGAATGCCCACAGCTGGGATTCTGGGCTGGAAAAGGAGCAAATATTAGAGACCTATTCTGCACAGCTCCAAAATTCCTGAAACTCCACGAAAGTCATTTTTGGAATTAATGATAAATATTCAGCGGAAGAAGTACCAGAGGGGGCCCACACCCTGGCCACGAGGGTGGGGGGCGCACCCTACCCACCTGGGCGCGCCCCCTGCCTCGTGGGCCACCTGGCAGCCCTCCGGTGCCCATCTTCTGTTATATGAAGTCTTTTACCCTGGAAAAACTCATAAGCAAGCTTTCGGGACGAAACTCCGCCGCCACGAGGCGGAACCTTGGCGGAATCAATCTAGGGCTCCTGCGAATCTGTTCTGCCGGGGAAACTTCCCTCCGGGAGGGGGACATCATCATCATCGTCATCACCAACGATCCTCTCAGCGGGAGGGGGTCAATCTCCATCAACATCTTCACCAACACCATCTCCTCTTAAACCCTAGTTCATCTCTTGTAGCCAGTCTTTGTACCAAAACCTCAGATTGGTACATATGGGTTGCTAGTAGTGTTGATTACTCCTTATAGTTGATGCTAGTTGGTTTATCCGGTGGAAGATTATTTGTTCAGATCCTTGATGCATATTAATACCCCTCTGATTATGAACATGAATATGCTTTGTGAGTAGTTATGTTTGTTCCTGGGGACATGGGTGAAGTCTTGCTATTAGTAGTCATGTGAATTTGGTATTCGTTTGATATTTTGATGACATGTATGTTGTCTCTGTTGGGGAACGTAGTAATTTCAAAAAATTTCTACGCACACGCAAGATCATGGTGATGATATAGCAACGAGGGGAGAGTGTTGTCTACGTACCCTCGTAGACCGAAGCGAAGCGTTGACGCAACGTAGAGGAAGTAGTCGTCGTCCTCCGGTCCAACCGATCCAAGCACCGTTACTCGGCACCTCCGAGTTCTTGACACACGTCAGCTCGATGATGCACCCCCGATCTCCGATCCAGCAGAGGCGCAAGGGGAAGTTCCGTCGGCCGCGATGGTGTGGTGACGATCTTGATGTTCTCTGTCGCGAGGCTTCGCCTAAGCACCGCTACAATATGACCGAGGTGTAATATCGTGGAGGGGGCACCGCACACGGCTAAGGAACGATCTCAATGATCAACTTGTGTGTCTAGGGTGCCCCCTACCCCGTATATAAAGGAGGGAGGGAGGAGGTGGCGCCCAAGGGGGCGCCATAGGAGGAGGAAACCTACTCCAAGTAGGTTTCCCTCTTTCCTAATCCAAGTTGGAGGGAAGGAAGGAGTAGTACTAGTAGGAAGGAGGAGGGGGAAGGAGAGAAGGAAAGGGGGGCCGGCCCCCCACCCAATTCGGGTTGGGCTTGGGGGGGGGGCCCTCTCTTGCTCCTTCTCCCTCCCTTCTACTAGGGCCCAATAAGGCCCATATACTTACCGGGGGGTTCCGGTAACCTCCCGGAGCTCCGGTATATTCCCAAACTCTCCCGGAACCTTTCCGGTGTCCAAATATATCCGTCCAATATATCAATCTTTATGTCTCGACCATTTCGAGACTCCTCGTCATGTCCGTGATCACATCCGGACTCGAACAACCTTCGGTACATCAAAATACATAAACTCATAATATAACTGTCATCGAAACCTTAAGCGTGCGGACCCTACGGTTCGAGAACAATGTAGACATGACCGAGACACGTCTCTGGTCAATAAACAATAGCGGGACCTGGATGCCCATATTGGTTCCTACATATTCTACGAAGATCTTTTATCGGTCAAACCGCATAACAACATACGTTGTTCCCTTTGTCATCGGTATGTTACTTGCCCGAGATTCGATCGTCGGTATCCAATACCTAGTTCAATCTCGTTACTGGCAAGTCTCTTTACTCGTTCCGTAATACATCATCTCATAACTAACTCATTAGTTACATGCTTGCAAGGCTTAGGTGATGAGTATTACCGAGAGGGCCCAGAGATACCTCTCCGACAATCGGAGTGACAAATCCTAATCTCGAATTATGCCAATCCAACATGTACCTTGGAAACACCTGAGAGCACCTTTATAATCACCCGATTCGTTGTGACGTTTGGTAGCACACAAAGTGTTCTTCCGGTAAACGGGAGTTACACAATCTCATAGTTGCAGGAACTTTGTATAAGTCATCAAGAAAGCAATAGCAGTATACTAAACGATCAAGTGCTAGGCTAACAGAATGGGTTATGTCAATCACATCATTCTCGTAATGATGTGATCCCGTTAATCAAATGACAACTCTTTTGTCCATGGCTAGGAAACATAACCATCTTTGATAAACGAGCTAGTCAAGTAGAGGCATACTAGTAACACTATGTTTGTCTATGTATTCACACATGTATTATGTTTCCGGTTAATACAATTCTAGCATGAATAATAAACATTTATCATGAAATAAGGAAATAAATAATAACTTTATTATTGCCTCTAGGGCATATTTCCTTCAGTCTCCCACTTGCACTAGAGTCAATAATCTAGTTCACATCGCCATGTGATTTAACACCAATATTCATATCTGTATATGATTAACACCCATAGTTCACATCATCATGTGACCAACATTCAAAGGGTTTACTAGAGTCAATAATCTAGTTCACATCGCTATGTGATTAACTAAGGTGTGATCATGTTTTGCTCGTGAGAGAAGCTTAGTCAGCGGGTCTCATCACATTCGAGCCGTATGTATTTTGCAAATATTTTATGTCCACAATGCTCGCACGGAGCTACTCTAGCTAATTGCTCCCACTTTCAATATGTATCCAAGTTGAGACTTAGAGTCATTCGGATCGATGTAAAAGTTTGCAATGATGTAACTTTTACAACAAACTCTTTTATCACCTCCATAATCGAGAAACATCCTTAGTCCTTACTAATGATATTCTTGACCAATGTCCATGATCTACTCCTAGATCATTTGTTGTACTCCTTGCCAAATTCAGAGCAAGGTATATAATAGGTGCAGTACATAGCATAGCATACTTTATAGAACCTATGGTGAGGCATAGGGAATGACTTTTCATTCTCTTTCTATTTTCTGCTTTGTTGTCGGGTTTGAGTCTTACTCAATTTCATACCTTTGCAACACAGCAAGAACTCTTTCTTTGATGTTCCATTTTGAACTATTTCAAAATCTTGCCAAGGTATGTACTCATTGAAAATCTTATCAAGCGTCTTGATCTATCTCAATAGATCTTGATGCTCAATATGTAAGTAGCTTTTACCGAGGTCTTTTCTTTTTAAAGAACTCCTTCAAAACACTCATTTATGCTTTGCGAAAAATTCTACATCATTTCTGATCAACAATATGTCACTCACATATACTAATCGGAAAAAGCAGTAGCGCTCCCACTCACTTTATTGTAAATACATGCTTCATCGTAAGTCCATATAAAACTATATGCTTTGATCAATTTATCAAAGCGTATATTCCAACTCGAGATGCTTGCACCAGTCCATAGATGGATCACTGGAGCTTGCACATTTTGTTAGCACCTTTAGGATTAACAAAACCTTCTGGTTGCATCATATACAACTCTTCTTTAATAAATCCATTAAGGAATGCAGTTTTGACATCCATTTGCCAGATTTCATAAAATGTGGCAATTGCTAACATGATTCAGACAGACTTAAGCATCGATACGAGTGAGAAAATCTCATCGTATTCAACACCTTGAACTTGTTGAAAAACTTTCGCAACAAGTCGAGCTTTGGTAGATAGTATACTACTATCAGTGTCCGTCTTCCTCTTGAAGATCCATTGATTTAACATGGCTTGCTGATCATCGAGCAAGTCAATCAAAGTCCATACTTTGTTCTCATACATGGATCATATCTCGATTTTATGGCCTCGAGCCATTTCGCGAATCTGGGCTCATCATCGCTTCCTCATAGTTCGTAGGTTCATCATGGTCTAGTAACATGACTTCCGAACATGATTACTACACCACTCAGTGCGGATCTTACTCGAAGACCTACGAGGTTCTGTAGTAACTTGATCTGAAGTTTCATGATCAATATCATTAGCTTCCTCACTAATTGGTGTATTTGTCATAGGAACTGATTTATGTGATGAACTACTTTCCAATAAGGGAGCAGGTACAGTTACCTCATCAAGTTCTACTTTCCTCCCACTCACTTCTTTCGAGAGAAACTCCTTCTCTAGAAAGGATCCATTTTAGCAACGAATATCTTGCCTTCGGATCTGTGATAGAAGGTGTACCCAACAATTTCCTTTGGGTATTCTATGAAGACGCACTTCTCCGATTTGGGTTCGAGCTTATCAGGATGAAACTTTTTTACATAAGCATCGCAACCCCAAACTTTAAGAAACAACAGCTTAGGTTTACTGCTAAACCATAGTTCATACGGTGTCGTCTCAACGGATTTAGATGGTGCCCTATTTTAAACGTGAATGCAGCTGTCTCTAATGCATAACCCCAAAACGATAGTGGTAAACCGATAAGAGACATCATAGATCGCACCATATCAAATAAAGTGCGATTCTGACGTTCGGACACACCATAACGTTGTGGTGTTCGGTGGCGTGAGCTGTGAAACTATTCCACATTTTTAATTGAAGACCAAACTCGTAACTCTAATATTCGTCTCCGCGATCAGATTGCAGAAACTTTATTTTCTTGTTATGATGATTTTTCTACTTCACTCTGAAATTCTTTGAACCTTTCAACTATTTCAGACTTATGTTTCATCAAGTAGATATACCCATATCTGCTCAAATCATCTTATGAAGGTCAGAAAAATAACGATACTTGCTACGAGCACCAACACTCATTGGATCGCATACATCAGTATGTATTATTTCCAATAAGTCAGTAGCTTGTTCCATTGTTCCGGAGAACGGAGTTTTAGTCATCTTGCCCAGAAGGCACGGTTCGCAAGTATCAAATGATTCATAACCAAGTGATTCCGAAAATCCATCTTTATGGAGTTTCTTCATGCGCTTTACACCGATATGACCTAAACGGCAGTGCCACAAATAAGTTGCACTATCATTATTAACTTTGCATCTTTTGGTATCAATATTATGAATATGTGTATCACTACGATCGAGATCCAACAAACTATTTTCATTGGGTGTATAACCATCGAAGGTCTTTATTCATGTAAACAGAATAACAATTATTCTTTAACTTCAAATGAATAACCGTGTCGCCATAAACATGATCAAATCATATTCATGCTCAACGCAAACGCTAAATAACATTTATTTAGGTTTAACACTAATCCCGAAAATATAGGGAGTGTGCGATGATGATCATATCAATCTTGGAACTACTTCCAACACTCATCGTCACTTTCCCTTCAACTAGTCTCTGTTTATTCTCAGAACTCTGTTTGAGTTACTAATCTTAGCAACCGAACAAGTATCAAATACTTAGGGGCTACTATAAACACTAGCAAGGCACACATCAATAATTTGTATATCAAATATACCCTTGTTCACTTTGCCATCCTTCTTAACCACCAAATATTCAGGGCATTTCCGCTTCTAGTGACCATTTCCTTTGCAGTGTAAACACTTAGTTTCAGGCTATGGTCCAGCTTTGGGCTTCTTCGCAGGAGTGACAACTTGTTTGTCTTTCCACTTGAAGTTCCCTTTCTTTCCCTTTGCCCTTTCTTTCGGAACATATCAAAATAAACATATGAAAGCAACAACGCAAGCTATTGATCTTACAACATAATTTGCAAAATACTACGTGGACTAAGTTCATGAAAATTTAAGTTCAATTAATCATATTACTTAAGAACTCCCACTTAGACAGACATCTCTCTAGTCATCTAAGTGATCACGTGATCCAAGTCAACTAAACCATAACCGATCATCACGTGAGATGGAGTAGTTTTCAATGGTGAACATCATTAGGTTGATCATATCTACTATATGATTCACGCTCGACCTTTCGGTCTCCGTGTTCCGAGGCCATATCTGCATATGCTAGGCTCGTCAAGTTTAACCTGAGTATTCTGCGTGTGCAAAACTGGCTTGCACCCGTTGTAGATGGACGTAGAGCTTATCACACCCGATCATCACGTGGTGTCTCAGCACAGCTGAGGGAGTCCTGGACTAGGGGGTGTCCGGACAGCCGGACTATCAATATCCGTCGGACTGCAAGACTACGAAGATAGAAGATTGAAGACTCCGGCTCGTGTCCCGAAGGTACTTTCCTTGGCGTGGAAGGCAAGCTTGGCAATACGGATATGTAGATCTCCTACCATTGTAACCGACTACATGTAACCCTAGCCTCTCCGGTGTCTATATAAACCGGAGGGCCTTAGTCCGTGGGGCGAATATACATCTCAACAATCATACCATAGGCTAGCTTCTAGGGTTTAGCCTCCTTGATCTCGTGGTAGATCTACTCTTGTACTACCCATATCATCAATATTAATCAAGCGGGGCGTGGGGTTTTACCTCCATCGAGAGGGCACGAACACAGGTAAAAACATTGTGTCCCTCGTCTCTTGTTACCATCCGCCTAGACGCATAGTTCGGGACCCCCTACCGAGATCCGCGGTTTTGACACCGACATTGGTGCTTTCATTGAGAGTTCCTGCGTAGCCGTCACCGATAGGCTCGATGGCATCTTCAACCAACAACGGTGTCTGGGTGAGACTTTTCTCCCGGACAGATCTTCAGATATTCGCGGCTTTGCCTGCGTGCCAATTCCCTTAGCCATCTGGAGCGGATCGAAGCTACGCCCGACGTCGAGTCGATTCGGAAGCTTAAACTTCACGGCCGATGTCGCGGAGACTTGATCTTGACGGACTCGAGCCAAGCCGCCAGCGCGCGCAGCGATGGGCATGATCTAGCTCTGCCGCCGACGGTGCATGGATGGCGCTTTTCGGATCCGCTTGACCATCAGCCGAGCCGATCGCCCATATCGAGGCGGTGGTTAGACGCGCGCCACAGGGGCTTCAACATCCACGGCGATGGGCGAACACCGATCTTGTCCCTGCGAAACTCGTGATTCCGGCGCGGACTCCTCGCCGGACTCAAGCCTCCGCACCCGCCTGTCGATTGGATTAGGCGCGGTTATAAATTCACCGCGCGGACATCTTCGGCAAAGACTCGCCCTTGGCGATATCCTGAATTCACGAAGCACCTCTCGCTATCGGGAGAGTCTGGCGGACTATGGCGGGATGGTTGGAGTACGGACGGCGAAGAAATTGAGCCCACCCACCACCCACTTTGTAGCCACCGCCGAGATTTAACCGACATGCTAGACTTCGACTCGGCGACATCGACGCTATGGGCGACAATGCGAGATTTAGCAGGACCAGCGCCCACGAGGCCTTTGAAGGCCACCTCGTCATATAGCGTATACATGGTGGATACCCCAAAGGAAGGGATGGCGAAAAAGCGGCGGAGGAAGATTCTCTAAAGAAGCAGCCCAAACGCCGACGCGTCGTGGCGCCGCTCTAAATCCGCCACAACAAGAATGGAGATTCCGGCACGGAGACAATAACACTCGGGAGAGTGCGAAGACAATCCCTCGGCAAGACTCAGCGCGGGAGGGGCTTGAAGCAAGCCCTCACCACAGGCGGCGGGCGAAGGGTTGAGGATGATAACTATATGCCTCCCTCCAAGACAAAGCAAGCCTCAACGATGATGAATTAAATGCGTGCAGAGGATCCGTCGAACAAGAACGCTTCAAGCGCAGGCCCATAGCCACGACAAATAGCCTAAAGAAAAAGCAGCAACAGCTCCAAGCTGATCAAGATCCGCTGGCCGATCGATGGACCGAGGTCCTCGCGGCCGAAGAGTATAAACTCGAACGCCCCTCCAAAAGTTACCCAAGACGCAAGCTGCTCCCCCGACTAGAGGAGGAAGCATACATACCTTCATCACCAGCGCATGACATGGCTGACCGACCACCTCGTGGTCGTGACAGAGAGGCATCCAGGCCCCCTGCCAAGACTGTACCCCGGCATCGCTCCAAAAGTACGAAGCCAAGAGGGAATGCGCCGGACTTGCAAGACGTACTGGAGGATAAGGCAAAGCAATCCAGATCCATCTATGGATCACGTGGGTGCCCTACGACCCAGGACGAATACCGTCGTGCCGGATACTATAATCCTGGCCGGGCCGAACACAGCAGACATCGCTCTCTTGAGCTGCGTCGCGACATCGCTCAATACAGGGGCGCCGCACACCCTCTATGCTTCACTGACGAAGTAATGGATCATCAGATCCCCGAAGGGTTTAAACCAGTAAACATCGAATCTTACGATGGCACCACAAACCCAGCGGTGTGGATCAAGACTACCTTCTCCACATCCATATGGACATGGCGATGATCTACGCCATCAAGTACCTACCACTCAAGCTTAAAGGACCAGCTCGGCATTGGCTCAACAGCTTGCCCGCAGAGTCAATTGGGTGTTGGGAAGACCTGGAGGCCGCGTTCCTTGATAACTTCCAAGGCACATACGTGCGACCACCAGACGCCGATGACCTAAGCCACATTGTTCAGCAGCCAGATGAATCGGCCAGACAATTCTGGACTCGGTTCTTGACAAAGAAAAATCAAATTGTCGACTGTCCGGATGCAGAAGCCCTTGCAGCCTTCAAGCATAACATCCAGGATGAATGGCTAGCTCGGCACCTGGGGCAGGAAAAGCCAAAATCCATGGCAGCCCTCACATCTTTAATGACCCGCTTTTGTGCGGGAGAGGATAGCTGGCTAGCTCGCAGTAACAATCTCCGTAAAAACTCTGGCAGTCCGGATACTAAGGACAACAACGGCAGGTCACGTCGAATCAAAAACAAGCGCCGCGTGCGGCGGCGATAAGGAGGATCTGGCGATCAATGCCGGATTCCGAGGCTCTAAACCTGGTCGTGGAAGAAGCCGTTCAAAAGAACCACTCGGGTCCGTCAATTTGGACCGAATACTCGACCGCTCATGCGGATACATGGCACCCCAAAAGCCAGCTAATCACACCAATAGAGATTGTTGGGTGTTCAAGCAGGCTGGCAAGTTAATTACCGAAAACAATGACAAGGGGCTAAATAGCGACGACGAGGAAGAGACTCGGCCGCCGAACAATAGAGGACAGAAGGGATTCCCCCCACAAGTGCGGACGGTGAATATGATATACGCGACCCACATACCCAAGAGGGAGAGGAAGCGCGCACTACGGGACGTCTATGCGATGGAGCCAGTCGCCCCAAAGTTCAATCCATGGTCCTCCTGTCCGATCATTTTGGACCGAAGAGACCATCCGACCAGCATACGCCATGGCGGATTCGCCGCATTGGTCTTAGACCCAATCGTCGATGGATTTCACCTCACAAGAGTCCTGATGGACGGCGGCAGCAGCCTGAACCTGCTTTATCAGGATACAGTGCGCAAAATGGGCATAGACCCATCCAGGATTAAACCTACAAAGACAACCTTTAAAGGTGTCATCCCAGGAGTGGAAGCCAACTGTATGCAGCTCGATCACACTGAAGTGGTCTTGGATCCCGGATAATTTCGAAGCGAAGAGTTAATCTTAGATATAGTCCCGTTCGTGGCGGCTATCATGCCTGCTTTCGGACGAACGCGTTGCAAAATTCAGCGCGTGCCGCACTACGCATACCTAAAGCTCAAGATGCGGGCCCTCGTGGAGTCATCACGGTCAATGGGAATACTGAGCGCTCCCTCGAGCGGAGGAACATCTGGCGACTCTCGCGGCGGAAATCTGAGTAGCCTTCTAAGGCAATTCTCAAGTCCGGCAGCTAAAAAGCCGGATACATCAAAGCGCGCCTGGAGCAATGCCAACCAAGACCACCTGGCGCGATCAAAGCACGCGTAGCAATGCGGCCCCAACCCTCGCCCATGCATGATCGCAAGAATAACACTCCGCGTACATCATTACGCTTTGGAGATACCATGGGCACAGGGAAAGGGGCACAAGGAACAAAGAGTGCGGCTCGACCACACCAGGGGCTCACACTAAACGCCCCCCTTGTTTTTTATTTTTATCTTTTCTTCTTTTGCGTATACATGACTCCATTAACCAGAAGCCCTGTCCGATGGCGAACTCGCCGAACTCACGATGCAACAATCGGGGACTCTGAGAAGGCTGCGGCGAACACTCGGTGGTCTCAATTCGAGCATTAATTTGAATACATACACCAAGTCTGCAGCTTGTCCCTGGAGGGGGACGTGTTTACTTAGTCCAAATCCCTTGCTTACCGCACTATTTGTATCAGTCTGCTCTCTCAGCAGACTTTCTTTCATAAATAATGCAACATGTTCTTATTTGCAATTGCATTACCTCTTATGTATACTTTCATTACATGACTTCTTGCACCCGTACATTTTGGTACGGCCGAATACGCCAGGGGCTTATGTTCCCCAGATTATGGTGTGATTAAGTCCGAACACTTTCACAAGTGCGGCACCCCGAACTTATAGCATTATATGAATCGGCTCCAAATTATGTCTTGGGTCAATAGTTGGGTTTGCCCGGCTCCCATGTTTTGGTGCCTTACGTTCCGTACCGTCGGCTAAGGTAGCACTGGTAGAACCACTGCGATTGCGCCCGGTTGAGCCGGTTAACGCCTCGATGGAAAGCTAAAACCGCGGGCATAATATGGCGAGAGACTGGTCATTGTTCGAGAGGTTCTTCGGGTCCTTAAAGACTCACGCTGCTTGAGCGAAGTTCGGATGATGTCCGATGAAGGCGTGGATAGCGCCCGGATTCGGTCTTCGAATACCGAGGCTTCGCCAAATTTAAAATTATAGAACTCTATGGCTAAGTGAGAGTGTTCAAGCATTATAAGTCCGTCGCCTTGTTAGTCGTGTTGAGCACCTCCTAGATGGACCCAAAATGGGAACAAGAGTGCTCAAGTTTATCGCCGAACACCCCAAAGACTCGTGGCTTGGGGGCTGAAGCCAACGACTTGCCATCTCTCGATTTAACAAGCGGCCGCCTGAAGGTAATATTTTAAATTAAACAAGCGTTGCTCATGGCGCATATGAACGAAGTTTTCAGCGCCCAGGATAAAAATACAGCGAGTTCACTCAAAGATTACATTTCGGGAGCACTCATCTGCAATATCGCAGGCTCCCTACAGGACAACCTTATAATACCGCTCCGGCGTACGATGCTCCTTGCCCGGCGGCGGCGGATCCGTGAGAAGCTTCTCCGCATCCAGTTTGCCCCATTGCACCTTTATGCGGGCAAGGGCCCGACGAGCACCTTCAATACAGGCGGAGCGCTTGATTACATCCAGCCTGGGGCATGCATTCATCAGCCGCCGCACTAGGCCAAAGTAGCTTCCGGGCATGGCCTCTCCAGGCCACAGCCGGACTATGAGACCCTTCATGGCCTCCTCAGCTACCTTGTGGAGTTCGACTAGCTGCTTCAGCTGGTCGCTTGGGGGCACCGGATGGCCGGCCTCAGCATACTGAGACCAGAAGACCTTCTCCGTCGAGCTCCCCTCCGCGCCATGATAGAATGCGGCGGCATCGGACGCACTACGCGGCAGATCTGCAAACGCCCCTAGAGAGCTCCGAATTCAGGTAAGTATCCGGTAATCCACATTAACATGCACCTTTGCATGAAAAATGCCTTACCATAGCTATTTTCTTCATGTCCTCGACCTCTGAAGGGCCTTCGGGCCTCGGCCTTGGCGGACTTGGCACTTCGAGGCGAGGCAAGCTCGGACTCTCGAGTCTTGAGTCACGCTCCAAACTCTCATGCTTTTCCATGAGAGCACGGAGCTCTTGCCGAACTTCCGCCACCAGTGCAGCTTGCTTTTCTCGCTCAGCCCGTTTCGTGGCCGCATTGAGTTCGGCCACGGACACGGCATCCTTCAGGGCTGCCACCTCGTTAGTGGCCCCTGCAATACACATATTATCCTTGTTAATCTTATTTGCAGCCAAAACCCTTTTACAGAAGGTACTTATTTAAGCGGTGTTATTCACCTTCTTTTCCTTGAGCTGCCTCTTGGCATGGCGAGCTCTTGCTCCGACCGCTCAAGATCCTTCTTCAACGCCGACCTCTGCCGTTAATGCGGCGAGTCAGCAACGCAACCTGCAAACCCATATTGACATATTTTTAGCAACCTGCGTATATCTTGTTAGATCCTTAGTCCGGCTTTTCCTTCCGAACACGAACTAAGCATCGAGATCTTGTCTATGCGGTATTACATTACACAATTTTAACTTCTTACCTCAAAGCTGTTAGAAGGCTGCTGCGAGCTTCAGTTAGCCCGCTCTTGGCGGCTGGACCTTCTCAATCACCGCACTCATGATAGTGCGGTGTTCTCGATGGAACCGCCTTTAAGCGCTTCCACAGGTCATCCGGCGCCTCGGTTGGGCCGAGGCCGCCCGCGTCCGCATCTTGCCCTTCTTTGAAGGGCGCTTGCGGACTCTGGAACCGCTGCGGGTTCCGATGTAGAGTCCGGCACGAAGTCCGGGAGGTCGCCTGAAGGCGCCTCCGGAGCCTCCTCCTTATGGGTCCCCCTTTGGGATCCCACCTCGGCGTCCTCGTCGGCGCGTGAGGTAGAGGCAGTCGGGACGGAATTCACGTCCGACGAAGCCAACGACCCGCTCATCGAGTCGGGGAGATCATCCATGGCCGGACTACATATAGAATGCGGTGTTAGAAGGATACTACGTGACATGAAGGGTGCGGCATATATATGATCCGACTACTTACGATCTGGCTGGACGCCTGGCCCTTGGAGGCCACTCATCCTCGCCAACGTCGATGTTGGCAAAACTGTCCGGGGGGATAGTCCTCCCCCTCTTGGACCCTTCGGCCGCCCTAGTTGGGGAGGCCTTCCTTTTCTTCTCTCCCTCCTCCGAGAGAGAGTACTCCTCCTCCTCCTCGTTTTCAGGGGAGGAGTCGTCGTCGTCAGACGCCTGATTACGGGAACTCTTTCGAGTCCCCGTGGCCACCTTCTTGGCCTTCTTCTCCGGCACCACGTGCGGTGCCGGAACCAGCAGCCTTGCTAAGCGGGCATCCACTGGTTCTTCTGGCATGGGAGCCGGGCTGATGAGTAGCTCGGCCTTCTCCATCCATTCCTGTCAAAGGAAGAGGCAGATTAAAACCTCACTAGAGTCAATTTAATTATCACAAGTGTCCCGTAATGGGGTTGAATCACTTACCGCGTCAGTTGGACACTGCAGCGCTGAATCCGCGATCTCTGCGCCGGATCTTGAGGGGCTTGGCGCCCTTGAACAGCACCCTCCAGGCGCCTTCGTATGTTGTATCGAAGAGCCCGCTCAGCGCCTGGTGCTGTTCCGGATCGAACTCCCACAAAGTAAAAGCCCGTTCTTGGCATGGGAGGATCCGCCGGAGGAGCATGACTTGGACCACGTCGACGAGCCGGAGCCTCTCGCTCACCATCTTGTTGATGCACGCTCGGAGTCCCGTCACCTCCACCGGACTACCCCACTGCAAGCCCTTCTCTTTCCAGGAGGTGAGCTGCGTGGGGATTCCAGATCTAAACTCGGGGGCCGCCGCCCATGTGGGCTTCTTGGCTCGGTGATGTAAAACCACCCGATTGCCACCTTAGCGGAATCCATGAAGGTCCCTTCTAGCCAAGGGACGTTGGGCAATTTGCCCAACATGGCGCCTCCGCATTCCGCTTGCGTGCCCTTCACAACCTCCGACTTGATGTTGAAGGTCTTGAGCCACAGGCCGAAGTGGGGCTGGATGCAGAGGAAGGCCTCACACACGACGATAAACGCCAAATGTTGAGGGCGAAGTTGGTGCGGATCATGGAAATCCGGGCCGTAGTAATACATGAGCCCCGGACGAATGGATGGGCGGAAAGCCCGGTGGCGGAGGAAGTGGGGAGGAAAACGACCCTCTCATGAGGCCACAGGGTAGGGATGAGCTGCCCGCGTCGGGCAGCCGATCTGTGATATATCGCTGGAAGGTATCCGGCGTCGCGCAGCTTGGTGATGTCCTCCTCCTTAGCGGTGGAGGCCATCCATTACCTCCCCTCCGGACATATTCGGAGAAGGGTCGAGTGAGATCTTGCGAGCTTGAGCGCTGGAGCTTGAGTCTTGTGAGGATGGATAGGCAAAGGAGGAAGAAGGCGTAGGTGAGAAGGTAAATCCTTATCCCGTATATGTAGGCGGACTAAACTATGTGTCCCTCACCAGCCTGGTAAAACTCGCTTATCTCCCAAGCGCCACTATCAATGGCGCGGTTGGGTTACCCACGTTCGTATTGATGAGAATCCCGGAATAAGGGGAACACGATCTCTGCTTCGACAAGACGTGCCAAGGAAACCGCTTCGCTAAACGTGCTACAGTGGAATAATAAAAAACGATTCAAACAAGGACTTGGCTGCGATGTGATGTCATGCCGCATAATACGTCAGCAGATTGAGCTAAGTGTATATTTTATTCTCTCTACGGTGGAATGTGGAAATTATTTTTGCAGAGCCGGACACTATCATGGTGTTCATTATCTTCTCCGGATTATTCAAGGGAGGAACCCGCCTTGCAATGCCGAACATTATGCACGCCGGACTTATCGTCATTGAAGACTGGTTCGAGGACTCTTGAGGAGTCTGGACTAGGGGTGTCGGACAGCCGGACTATCAATATCCGCCGGACTCCAAGACTACGAAGATAGAAGATTGAAGGCTCGGCTCGTGTCCGGAAGTACTTTCCTTGGCGTGGAAGGCAAGCTTGCAATCTGGATATGTAGATCTCCTACCATTGTAACCGACTCTGTGTAACCCTAGCCTCTCCGGTGTCTATATAAACCGGAGGGCCTTAGTCCGTAGGACGGATATACATCTCAACAATCATACCATAGGCTAGCTTCTAGGGTTTAGCCTCCTTGATCTCGTGGTAGATCTACTCTTGTACTACCCATATCATCAATATTAATCAAGCGGGGCGTGGGTTTTACCTCCATCGAGAGGGCTGAACACAGGTAAAAACATTGTGTCCCTCGTCTCTTGTTACCATCCGCCTAGGCGCACAGTTGGGACCCCCTACCGAGATCCGCCGGTTTGACACCGACATTGGTGCTTTCATTGAGAGTTCCACAATGTCGTCACCGATAGGCTCGATGGCATCTTCAACCAACAACGCTGTCTTGGGTGAGACTTTTCTCCCGGACAGATCTTCGTGTTCGGCGGCTTTGCTGCGGGCAATTCCCTTGGCCATCTGGAGCAGATCGAAGCTACACCCTGGCCGTCGGTCAGATTGAAGCTTAAACTTCACGGCCGATGTCGCGGAGACTTGATCTTGATGGACTCGAGCCACAATAAGCGCCGCCGCACTTTCTGACGATGGGCATGATCTAGCTCTGCCGCGGACGGTGCATGGATGGCGCTTTTCGGATCCGCTTGACCATCGGCCGGGCCGATCGCCCATATCAAGGGCGGTGGTTAGCGCGCCACAGGGGCTTCAACATCCGCGGCGATGGGCGAACACGATCTTGTCCCTGCGAAACTTCGTGATTCGGCGCGGACTCCAAGCCTCCGCGCCCGCCAATCGATTTGGATTGGGCGCGGTTATAAATTCACCGCCGCGGACATCTTCGGCACTTCGCCTTTCGGCGATATCCTGAATTCAATGAAACATCTCTCGTTATCAAGAGATCCTGGCGAACTACGGCCGGGATGGTTGAGGGTTCGGACGGCGAAGAAATTCAGATCCACCACCACCCACTTTGTAGCCACTGTCGGCGATCTAACCGACATGCTAGATTGCGACTCAAGACATCGGCGGAATAGAGCGGCGATGCGGAGACGAACAAAAACGAGCTTATCTGACTGACAACAGGACCACCTTGTCGCATGACATATATATGGTGGATACCCCAAAGGGGAGCGATAACGAGGACCAACGGGCCACGGCAGAAGATAACACCGCCGATAAACGACCAAAGCGCGGCGTTTGTCCCGCCTCGACGACAACAACGCTCCCAACAAGCCCGCTATACGACAGGGCTCACAATCGGACGATGAACATGCACATAAGCAACCGTCCGAACAGGACGAGTCAGATAGTCAATCAAAGCCCGGCAAAGACAACAGTCCGGACGACCATATGTCGGACACATCGCCGGAGAATAAGAACCTCCGGAAAAGACTCGGCAGCACTGCAAGAAGCCTGAAGAAGGAAAAATGGAAGCTCAAAACAGCGGAAGACACACTCATAATGAGATGGGGCAAAGTGCTCAACACCGCAGATAAGTACGGCAATGGCCAGCAATCAAAGAGCTACCCTAAGCGCAAGCTGCTACCGGAATTCGACGAGGAGGCCATAGAACCCCCACCGTCCAAAAATAAAAGGGCTGCTTGGCTAGATAGACGGCCAGACGACAGGCCAAATTCTGAAAGCGGCGCCACACACAACTCCACCAATGAACTCGGAAGGATAGATGGCCCAGCCAGGTCCATTTATGGGCCAAAGGAGAAGGCCCCAAGAGACGAGGGACACAATGTTTTTACCCAGGTTCAGGCCCTCTCGATGGAGGTAAAACCCTACGTCCTGCTTGATTAATATTGATGATATGGGTAGTACAAGAGTAGATCTACCACGAGATCAAGGAGGCTAAACCCTAGAAGCTAGCCTATGGTATGATTGTTGAGAAGTATGTTCGTCCTACGGACTAAGGCCTCCGGTTTATATAGACACCGGAGAGGCTAGGGTTACACAGAGTCGGTTACAATGGTAGGAGATCTACATATCCGTATCGCCAAGCTTGCCTTCCACACCAAGGAAAGTACCTTCCGGACACGAGCCGGAGTCTTCAATCTTCTATCTTTGTAGTCTTGGAGTCCGGCGGATATTGATAGTCCGGCTGTCCGAACACCCCCTAGTCCAGGACTCCCTCAGTAGCCCTTGAACCAGTCTTCAATGACGATAAGTCCGGCGTGCATAATGTTCAGCATTGCAAGGCGGGTTCCTCCCTTGAATAATTCGGAGAAGATAATGAACACCAGGATAGTGTCCGGCTCTGCAAAAATAATTTCCACATTCCACCGTAGAGAGAATAAAACATATACACTGACTCAATCTGCTGACGTATTATGCGGCGTGACATCAAACCGCTACCAAGCCCTTGTTTGGATCGTTTTTTACTATCCCACCTCAGCACGTTTAGCGAAGCGGTTTCCTTGGCACGTCTTATCGAAGCAGAGATCGTGTTCCCCTTATTCCGGGATTCTCATCAATACGTGCGTGGGTAACCCAACCGTTCCCGTCGCCACGCCTCCTCTATCGAAGGGGAATCCCAACCGTTCCCCTCTATCGAGCTTATCAGGATGAAACTTTTTTACATAAGCATCGCAGCCCCAAACTTTAAGAAACAACAGCTTAGGTTTACTGCTAAACCATAGTTCATACGGTGTCGTCTCAACGGATTTAGATGGTGCCCTATTTTAAACGTGAATGCAGCTGTCTCTAATGCATAACCCCAAAACGATAGTGGTAAACTGATAAGAGACATCATAGATCGCACCATATCAAATAAAGTGCGATTCTGACGTTCGAGACACACCATAACGTTGTGGTGTTCCGGTGGCGTGAGCTGTGAAACTATTCCACATTTTTAATTGAAGACCAAACTCGTAACTCTAACATTCGTCTCCGCGATCGATTGCGAAACTTTATTTTCTTGTTACGATGATTTTCTACTTCACTATGAAATTCTTTGAACCTTTCAACTATTTCAGGACTTATGTTTCATCAAGTAGATATACCCATATCTGCTCAAATCATCTTATGAAGGTCGAAAAATAACGATACTTGCTACGAGCACCAACACTCATTGGATCGCATACATCGGTATGTATTATTTCCAATAAGTCGATAGCTTGTTCCATTGTTCCGAGAACGGAGTTTTAGTCATCTTGCCCGAGAAGGCACGGTTCGCAAGTATCAAATGATTCATAACCAAGTGATTCGAAAATCCATCTTTATGGAGTTTCTTCATCGCTTTACACCGATATGACCTAAGCGGCGATGCCACAAATAAGTTGCACTATCATTATTAACTTTGCATCTTTTGGTATCAATATTATGAATATGTGTATCACTATGATCGAGATCCAACAAACTATTTTCATTGGGTGTATAACCATCGAAGGTCTTTATTCATGTAAGCGAATAACAATTATTCTTTAACTTCAAATGAATAACCGTGTCGCAATAAACATGATCAAATCATATTCCTGCTCAGCATAAGCGCTAAATAACATTTATTTAGGTTTAACACTAATCCGAAAATATAGGGAGTGTGCGATGATGATCATATCAATCTTGGAACTACTTCCAACACTCATCGTCACTTTCCCTTCAACTAGTCTCTGTTTATTCTGTAACTCATGTTTCGAGTTACTAATCTTAGCAACCGAACAAGTATCAAATACTTAGGGGCTACTATAAACACTAGCAAGGCACACATCAATAATTTGTATATCAAATATACCCTTGTTCACTTTGCCATCCTTCTTAACCACCAAATATTCAGGGCATTTCCGCTTCCAGTGACCATTTCCTTTGCAGTGTAAACACTTAGTTTCAGGCTATGGTCCAGCTTTGGGCTTCTTCGCAGGAGTGACAACTTGTTTGTCTTTCCACTTGAAGTTCCCTTTCTTTCCCTTTGCCCTTTCTTTCCCTTTGCCCTTTCTTTAGGAACATATCAAAATAAACATATGAAAGCAACAACGCAAGTTATTGATCTTACAACATAATTTGCAAAATACTACCTGGACTAAGTTCATGATAAATTTAAGTTCAATTAATCATATTACTTAAGAACTCCCACTTAGACAGACATCTCTCTAGTCATCTAAGTGATCACGTGATCCAAATCAACTAAACCATAACCGATCATCACGTGAGATGGAGTAGTTTTCAATGGTGAACATCATTATGTTGATCATATCTACTATATGATTCACGCTCGACCTTTCGGTCTCCGTGTTCCAAGGCTATATCTGCATATGCTAGGCTCGTCAAGTTTAACCTGAGTATTCTGCGTGTGCAAAACTGGCTTGCACCCGTTGTAGATGGACGTAGAGCTTATCACACCCGATCATCACGTGGGTCTCAGCACGACGAACTTTGGCAACGGTGCATACTCAGGAAGAACACTTCTTGATAATTTTTAGTGAGAGATCATCTTAAAATGCTACCGTCAATCAAAGCAAGATAAGATGCATAAAGGATAAACATCACATGCAATCAATATAAGTGATATGATATGGCCATCATCATCTTGTGCTTGCGATCTCCATCTCCGAAGCACCGTCATGATCACCATCGTTACCGGCGCGACACCTTGATCTCCATCGTAGCATCATTGTCGTTTACACCATCTATTGCTTCTACGACTATCGCTACCGCTTAGTGATAAAGTAAAGCAATTACAGGGCGTTTGCATTTCATACAATAAAGCGACAACCATATGGCTCCTGCCAGTTGCCGATAACTTCGGTTACAAAACATGATCATCTCATACAATAAAATATAGCATCACGTCTTGGCCATATCACATCACAACATGCCATGCAAAAACAAGTTAGACATCTTCTACTTTGTTGTTGCAAATTTTACGTGGCTGCTACGGGCTTAGCAAGAACCGTTCTTACCTACGCATCAAAACCACAACGATAGTTTGTCAAATAGACTCCGTTTTAACCTTCACAAGGACGAGGCGTAGCCACACTCAGTTCAACTAAAGTTGGAGAAACAGACACCGCTAGTCACTGTGTGCAAAGCACGGCGGTAGAACCAGTCTCGCGTAAAGCGTCTGGCGTAATGTCGGTCCGGGCCGCTTCATCCAACAATACCGCTGAACCAAAGTATGAAATGCTGGTAGGCAGTATGACTTATATCGTCCACAACTCACTTGTGTTCTACTCGTGCATATAACATCAACGCATAAAACCTAGGCTCGGATGCCACTGTTGGGGAACGTAGTAATTTCAAAAAAATTCTACGCACACGCAAGATCATGGTGATGATATAGCAACGAGGGGAGAGTGTTGTCTACGTACCCTCGTAGACCGAAGCGGAAGCGTTGACGCAACGTAGAGGAAGTAGTCGTACGTCCTCCCGGTCCAACCGATCCAAGCATCGTTACTCCGGCACCTCCGAGTTCTTGACACATGTACAGCTCGATGACGCACCCCCGATCTCCGATCCAGCAGAGGCTGAAAGTGCAACTAATGCCCGGGTGGTTTTGGTAATTAATAACAACATATATATCATTGAACTAATAGTTTCTTGAGAATCATTTCAGAAAGTTCAGTGATATGGGTATGGCAAGGACTGAAGATGTGGACCCCTCAAAATGCTAAGGCAAGCATTGGCAAAAGCTCAAGACTCCATTTTTGGTTTAGTGATCCAAGATCACATTGAGTCTATAGGAAAGCCAATACTATTAAAGGGATGAGGTTATGATAATGATCTGGTTGCTCAAAGTGCTTAGTGATACATCTCCTAAACTATCGGCACCTTTCACGCCACATACACTCATAAGTAATCTCGGTCCCACCGATTTTCCAAACTTCAGTCACACCGAGATGAACCACCTCACCATATAGCCAAACCCTAGAAATCTCGGATTTTCCGATTCGAACTCGGTCTCACGAAACTTGAGTTGCCAAGCTTCAGAACCTTCATCATCAAATCGGTGTCACCGAGATGATGAAGTCGGTCCCACCGAGATTGGCAAGCTCTTGTCTTTACGAATCGGACTCACCGAGTTTGTATTTTCGGTCCCACTGAAAATCCCAACGTTCACATGATTTGAACTTTCGGTCTCACCGAGTTGTCAACTTCGGTCCGACCGAGATTGGTCAAATGTGTGTAACAGTTGGATTTTGTGTGGAGGCTATAAATACCCTCCACCCCTCTTCATTCGTGGAGAGAGCCATCGAAAGTACTACCACTCCTACCTTACATTTACGAGAAGAGAACTACCTACCCTTGTGTTGAGATCAAGTTGCTCCACTCCCACCATATGAAGCTTGATCTCTAGCCTTCCCAAGTTGCTTTCCACTCAATCCTTTCTTCCACCACAGCCAAATCAGTGAGGAGAGTTGAGTGTTGGGGAGATTATCATTTCAAGCACAAGAGCAAGGTGTTCATCGTCACCAACACCATCTATTACCTTTTGGAGGGTGGTGCCTCCTAGATTGGTTAGGTGTCGCTTGGGAGCCTCCGTCGAGATGTGGAGTTGAACCAAGAAGTTTGTAAGGGCAAGGAGATCGCCTACTTCATGAAGATCTACCCCGAGTAAGGCTAGCCCTCCGTGGGCGTATGCCATGATGGCATAGACAAGGTTGCTTCTTCGTGGACCCTTCGTGGGTGGAGCCCTCCGTGGACTCTCGCAGCCGTTACCCTCCGTGGATTGAAGTCTCCATCAACGTGGATTGACGATAGCACCACCTATCGGAACCACGAGAAAAATCTCCGTGTCTCCAAATTGCGTTTGCTCTTCTCCACCTCTCTTTACTACATGTGCAATTTACTTTCCGCTGCCTATACTCTAGAATTGCATGTGTAGGGTGATACTTGACTTGATCATCATTGTGAACTTGCCAAAAACTTGTCTTTATCAAAAGGCTGAATTTTTATATTGTCAAGTAGTCTAATCACCCCCTCTAGACATACTTTCGATCCTACAAGTGGTATCGAGCTTTGGTCTCCATTGTATTGGTTTCCATTGCATTGGACTCCATAAGCTTGGTTTCACAACCTAGGAGAGTATGGCGTCTAGTGAGGGTAGTTTTCAGAGAGGTCCTTACTTTGATGGTTCAAACTTTGCTAGTTGGAAGCATAAAATGAAAATGCATATTCTTGGCCATAACCCAGCCGCATGGGGCATTATTTGTGTTGGTTTGCAAGGTGAATTCTTGAGGAAGGAAAAGTTCGGATCGCGAAGCCTAGCGGATGAATTGCGGATGTTGCAAAACAATGCTCAAGCTTGTGACATTCTCTTCAATGCTTTGTGTCCCGAGGAGTTCAACAAAATCAGCCGTCTTGAGAATGCAAAAGAGATTTGGGATACTTTGGTCGAAATGCACGAAGGTACCGAGTCCGTGAAGGAATCAAAGCTAGATGTTCTTCAAGGTCAACTTGACAAGTTCAAGATGAAGGAAGGTGAAGGAGTCGCTGAAATGTATTCTAGGCTTGCTCTCATCACCAATGAGATTTCCGGCTTAGGAAGCAAAGAAATGACCGACCGATTCATCATCAAGAAGATTCTCAGAGCTTTGGATGGAAAGTATGACACCGTGTGCACTTTGATCCAAATGATGCCAAACTACAAAAATCTCAAGCCAACCGAAGTCATTGGAAGAATTGTTGCTCATGAGATGACACTTAAAGATAAGGAAGAGCTTCACAACAAGTCAAGTGGTGCTTACAAAGCTACATGTGATGCTCCCACAACCTCAAGTGACAAGCTAGTTTCCAATGAAGAGATAAGCCTAATGGTGAAGAACTTCAACAAATTCTACAAGAGTAGAAGCAAAGAGAGAAGCTCAAAGTCTAGATCATATGATGAAAAGAGATCTTCTAGTCGTGATCGAAACTGCTACAATTGTGGAAGACCCGGACACTACTCAAATGAGTGTTCGGCTCCCCACAAGAGAAGAGAAGAATCTCCAAGAAGAAGAAGCTCAAGAGATGAGTCACCTCGGAAGAGAGAAGGAATAGAGATGATCGTTATGAACGAAGACCCTCTCGGAGAAGCAAGGATTCGGAGAGGAAAGACAAGTCATCAAGGAGCTACACAAGAAGAAAACATCAAGCTCATGTAGGTGAATGGGTCTCCGGCTCCGACTCCGACAATCACTCCGAAAGAAGCTATCACTCCAACTCCGACTACAGTCAAGATGAAGGTGTTGCCGGTCTTGCTCTCGTGTCCTCCAACTCCAACTCCTATGACATATTTGATTCACCAAATGAGGGAATTGGAAGATGCTTCATGGCTAAAGGCCCCAAGGTATCACACCCTGAATTCATTGACTTTGATAGTGATGAGGATGACTTGCTTGGTGAAGATGAGCTCTTACATGATAAATCTAGTGAGCCTAGTAATGATGAACATGCTAGTAGTCTTTATAGTCGAGAAGAGTCGAATGACAATGCTATGAAGGAGATTGAGCGTCTAACTAAAGAACTAAACACTCTTAAGTTAGCTCATGAAACAACTCAAGAAGATCATAGAGAGCTCCTAAGATCTCATGAGAAGCTACGCTTCGAGAAGCTCACTCTAGAGCAAGAACATGAGTTTCTAAAAGCTATCAATGACGATCTTCGAAAGAAGAGTTCTTCATATCTTGCCAAACGACTTCTCTTGTCTAATTTCTTGCCTCCCATTAAAACTAAGCATGACAAGCATAAGAAAAATTCTTCATCTAGTAGTAACAATAAGCATGCTAAATCCAATATTGTTGCTTCTAGTAATTCTCTTGATTCCACTAACAATGTTTCAAGCCAAGTTACACTTGAGCAAGAAAATAGTTTATTGAAAGGGATTATAGAAAGGTGTCTACAAGAGCCTTGCGGAAGCAAGAACTTTGAGAAATTGTTACTTAAGCAAGGAAGGCACCGGAAGAATCAAGGAATTGGTTTTGAGCGAAAGTTCAACGCCGAGGGTGTTGAATGGGAAGAAGGTCAATATCCCACTCCACAGTTTATTCCTCAAAAGGAGAAGTACAATCCTACTTCTTCCAATGTGGAACAAGCTCAAGATGACCTTCCACCACAAGACCACAAGCTAAAAGGCAAGGACAAGCTTCAAGAGGAGATTGATGCATTTATTGAAGCACCTAAAGCCATGGTCAAGTGGGTTCCCAAGGAAGCGTCAAGTTCTACTTCGTCAAGCTCAACTACAACCCCAAGGATTCCCATCAAGATGATGTGGATCCCAAGAAGAAGAACTAGAGAGTTCTTGAGGGTGACTCCGCCAACATACTTCACTCCCATTCATTTTGGCAAGAACTTGTGCAATCAACTTCCACATCTTGCACTAGTTCATGGAGTCACAAACCCTCTTGTTGGTAAGTCAAGGGACAAGGTAATCATTGCTTTCATGGACATCATCTATTGTGTACTTCAATCTATGTCCATGGATATCCTTGTTTGTTCCTTGTGGGACTAACCCATGTAGGTATTGAAAGTGCCCGAATCCAAAGGATTGCTCCCAACTCTTGATGATCTTCATCAACATTGAGCATCCACATCTTCAACATCTACATGAAGTCTTCTCGACAACCCAAGGTTAGTTTGACCCTTTAAAGGGGTTCTCACATCTAGGGGAGCTTTGCTCTAAAGAATTGAGCTAAAGCATCTTCAAATGATGTGAACACATCAATGCTTTATGTAAAAGTGGTAACCCCACTTGTGCTTAAACGATGAGTATGACCTATGATCAAATGTTCTCATTTGGCTCCTAAGTCAATATACTCATATATAGATGACCTAGTCATCGACAAATTGTGTGATAGTAGCTAGAGTTTTGATTGTGCATGTTTGACACATATTTCATTATCTATCTTATTGTGTGAGCATGTTGGATGCATGATTTTATCCATTCAAGGACATCCATTTGTTGCCTTGGTCTTTTTGATTTTTCGACCAAATGGATGGACAAGAATGCCTAAGTTCCTCCCTAGCTATCTATGCTTTCTTGTCTCAAATTCTATTCATGCTTATATCACAAACTTTGAACAAGTCATTTTCGGACCCTCCGAGTGAGGAGCACTTTCGGAACCACCGATCCGACAAAGGCTAAACTTCCAAAACTTCTATTTGATTTGGTCGACCAACCCACTCAAACTCGGTCAAACCGAAAGCGTTTAGATTGATCTAGGTTTTCACCTCGGTGAAACCGAGTTGTGATTTTCGGCGTGACGAAGTGCATAACGCCAAATTGTCCATCTCGGTGCCACCGAAGTTTACAACTCGGTCCCACCGACAACTAAGGGATATATATACTCGAGGGCAGCGCGTTGATTTCTACTTCAAACGCTTCGCCCCACACCTTCTTTGCCGTCGCTGGTCTCCGGATCGTCTCTAAATGCCGCTCAGCGCCTCGCCGCGAGTCTCCGTCGCCGTCAGCGGACATCTTCTCCGCGCCGTTGCCGCCGTGAAAACTCCACCAAGTTAGGGTGAGTTTCGATCCCACTCGTGCTCCCATCTCCGATTCAATGCACGTTTGGTTTGCCTGTAATCTTGCCACGAATGAGATCTTCCTGTACACCAGATTAGTTCCTTTGAGCGAAATTGAGTAAAAGTTTTAGGGTTAGGTTTCCGCGAACACATCTTGGTGAGACCGATTTTACATTTTCGGTATGACCGATTTGGCCTCTGGCCATTGCCTTTGCACCTTCGGTCCAACCGAAGTTGTGCAAATCGGTGTGACCAAAATGAGGATTTAGTGAAACCCTAGTGTTTTCGGCGGGACCGAAACCCACTTCGTCCAACCGAAAGTGGTGTGAATGCTACATTAGAACACTTGGATTCACGAATTTTAAACTCGGTCGACCAAATGTATTCTGTGAAAACCTAATACTGAAATTTGAACTCATTTTTTGCAAAATCTTCTGCAGTTTGTGATAACTCTTCTACTCTGCCTACACCTTATCTATTCACGGGTTGTCGGCCATGTCGGATGCCAAAGTGACAGCGAACAGTCGAGTCACCTATAGCAGATATTCTAGAGGCAGGCACTAGTCCTGATCCCAGTAGCTCATCAGATGATGGTGAGAGGAGTACACCAAGTGGTTTGCCTCCTGCAGCCACCAGGGCCAGAAAGAAGAGAAACTCTGATGAGGAAGACTCAGATTTTGTTGTTGAGGAAGAGGTCTCATCAAAGCCTAAGAGGTAAGTTGTTGCCAAAGAGCCACAAGGTCAGCAAACAAAGAAAGGCACCAGAAAAGTCAAGCAATCCACTGTTGCTAAGAAGCTGAGTATGGAAGAGGAAACTACGAGCAAAGTGAAGAAAACTTCCAAGAGGAAGAGGTTAGTGCATGATGCAGCAGAGGAAGATGAGGATGAGGAAGCACCCTAGCCTCCTCGAAGCCTAAGCTCATGGGTGATGCCATCGAGGCGGGAGCTACTTCAAAGCCCAAGCAATCTGCTCCAAGAAAGGCAGCTCCAAGAAAGCTGCTGCCAAGCCCAAGAAAACAACAGAACATTCCAAATCGAGAAGAACAAAGATGATGTGCCACCAGCTGTGTCAGATGATGAAGCACCAGTTCTGCTGAAACTTCGTCCAAAACTGCCAATCCACAATGATGCTCATCCACAAGCTGAAAACATGAAGGAAAAGAAAGATAGAGGTCTCAGGCTATGGAGACAAGCTGATCCATATGCCGTGAGGAGAAGAACTGCTGTTGATCCCAGATTCCACACCAGAGAGCAGCAGGACTTCTATGAGACTGTGCTGATGGACAAGAAGCCCATAGTGGCAGTCACAAGATTTGTTGACTGGAAATACATTGACAGTGAAGAGCACAGAGACTTCTTTCCACATGTGCATGAAAGCTTCACTGCATGTGGTGTTGCAGATTTTGTAGGTCAGAAGTTGACTAGTTGGAATGATGAAATGATTATGCAATTCTATGCCACAACTCATTTCTATCCAGATGGAAAGATCACATGGATGACTAAAGGCCAAAGATTCTCTTCTACTGTTGATGAATGGGCAGAACTGCTGAATGCTCCAGTGCAAAGAGAGGATGACATTGATGTTTATGGTATTCCCAAGAAGAACCATGAATCTATGAAGAATATGTACAAGGAGGTTCCAGCTAAAGATTTGGGAATATGGAAGCTTGGCTCAGTGTATTATCTCCAGGCAGGTCTACCTACCACAAACACAATTCTGAGGCATACCTTGATGCCCAAGTCTGGAGATCATCGCATGATCAGAGGATACTCTATCAACATGCTGCATATACTTGATGAGAAAGCACCTTTCAAGGTGATGGACTTGATAGTAGAAACCATCAAGAGGACTGCGGTGACGAGAAAAGGTCGTGTGGATTTGCCCGCATATTCAGGATGCTTATCAATGCCAAGTTTGGCACGGGCACATTCTTGTTGGATAGAAACACTTACCACTCCAGCTGAGCATGAGGACAATGATGTTGTGATGGATGAGGAGGATCCAACTTCGTTGAGGGTCAAGCAAAGATTGAAGCTGCCAAGAAAGCCAAAGCTGAGAAGGAAGCGGCGGCAGCAGCTAAACCAAAGAGTGTTGGAGAACAGCTCTGAAGCTACCCAAAGGATTGAGCAACGCTGGCCAGCATTATGCAGTCTCGGAGAGCCTAGAGAGGATTGTTGAAGACAAGATCCATGCTCTGGATGTGAAGTCGATCAAGTGCAAGTAATCACAACAAGCTTGAGGCGATATTGAGGAAGCAAAGAGGAGAAGGAAGAGCTTATCGTGAGATGCAGGATGACTTAGTCCAGATGATTATCAACAGCTGCTCCGGTTCCCACAAGACCCGATCAGCTGCTATTCGATGGATGACACGGGACTACACCTCGGCATCTCCCACAGCTCCATCGGTTGCTCCAGCTCCAGCTCCAAAGACCACTCCTCCAAAGCCACGAGACATCACCAAGTCTTCGCCGATGCTGCCATATCAACTCCATCAACCCGCACAGAGCCGCCATGCAGAGTCCCCAGTGGCGCTTAGCTCTATGCCTTTTCGAACTTTTGGTAACTTGTTGCCAAAGGGGAGAAATTGTATAGATCATAGGACTTCGAGAGAGAGTGCTTTTGTCTTTGCGCTTTTGCTCTTTCGTTCATTTGCGGTTTATTTGAGATACTTTTGGTTTTCGTGACATTCCGTGTGTTTGATACTACGTTTGATCCCACCTTAATGAGTGCTTGGTCGTACTATGCTTTAATGTGTGCTTAATGCTTATCATATGCTATTCCTATCTTGTATGACCATTTACTCATGTCTTGGTGATTGGGTGCATGCTATTCATTCTTATCATTTTGTGCGCTCCACCAAGATGTATGTGACATGGAAGAGTGACCCATGATCCTAATCGATTGTGCATTTGCATTCAAACGCAAATCTTAAATAATGCACAAATTTAGGGGAGCTCTTGCTTATCACATACTTCTCAAAGCGATTTATATTATTCATTGATTATATCCTTTGTCGAGCTTTGATCTATATGTTGTCATCAATTACCAAGAAGGGGAGATTGAAAGTGCAACTAATCCCGGGTGGTTTTGGTAATTAATAACAACATATATATCATTGAACTAATAGTTTCTTGAGAATCATTTCAGAAAGTTCAGTGATATGGGTATGGCAAGGACTGAAGATGTGGACCCCTCAAAATGCTAAGGCAAGCATTGGCAAAAGCTCAAGACTCCATTTTTGGTTTAGTGATCCAAGATCACATTGAGTCTATAGGAAAGCCAATACTATTAAAAGGGGATGAGGTTATGATAATGATCTGGTTGCTCAAAGTGCTTAGTGATACATCTCCTAAACTATCAGCACCTTTCACTGCCACATACACTCATAAGTAATCTCGGTCCCACCGATTTTCCAAACTCAGTCACACCGAGATGAACCACCTCAGCCATATAGCCAAACCCTAGAAATCTCGGATTTTCCGATTACGAACTCGGTCTCACGAAACTTGAGTTGCCAAGCTTCAGAACCTACATCATCAAATCGGTGTCACCGAGATGATGAAGTCGGTCCCACCGAGATTGGCAAGCTCTTGTCTTTACACGAATCGGACTCACCGAGTTTGTATTTTCGGTCCCACCGAAAATCCCAACGTTCACATGATTTGAACTTTCGGTCTCACCGAGTTGTCAACTTCGGTCTGACCGAGATTGGTCAAATGTGTGCAATGGTTGGATTTTGTGTGGAGGCTATAAATACCCTCCACCCCTCTTCATTCGTGGAGAGAGCCATCGAAAGAACTACCACTCCTACCTTACATTTACGAGAAGAGAACTACCTACCCTTGTGTTGAGATCAAGTTGCTCCACTCCCAACATATGAAGCTTGATCTCTAGCCTTCCCAAGTTGCTTTCCACTCAATCCTTTCTTCCACCACAGCCAAATCAGTGAGGAGAGTTGAGTGTTGGGGAGATTATCATTTGAAGCACAAGAGCAAGGAGTTCATCATCACCAACACCATCTATTACCTCTTGGAGGGTGGTGCCTCCTAGATTGGTTAGGTGTCGCTTGGGAGCCTCCGTCAAGATGTGGAGTTGAACCAAGAAGTTTGTAAGGGCAAGGAGATCGCCTACTTCGTGAAGATCTACCCCGAGTAAGGCTAGCCCTCCGTGGGCGTATGCCATGATGGCATAGACAAGGTTGCTTCTTCGTGGACCCTTCGTGGGTGGAGCCCTCCGTGGACTCTCGCAGCCGTTACCCTCCGTGGGTTGAAGTCTCCATCAACGTGGATTGACGATAGCCCCACCTATCGGAACCACGAGAAAAATCTCCGTGTCTCCAAATTGCGTTTGCTCTTCTCCACCTCTCTTTACTACATGTGCAATTTACTTTCCGCTGCCTATACTCTAGAATTGCATGTGTAGGGTGATACTTGACTTGATCATCATTGTGAACTTGCCAAAAACTTGTCTTTATCAAAAGGCTGAATTTTTATATTGTCAAGTAGTCTAATCACCCCCTCTAGTCATACTTTCGATCCTCTGAGGCGCGGGGAAGTTCCAATCGGCCGACAGGCGTGGTGGCGATCTTGATGTTCTCTGTCAGCAGGCTTCGCCTAAGCACCGCTACAATATGACCGAGGTGTAATATCGTGGAGGGGGCACCGCACACGGCTAAGGAACGATCTCAATGATCAACTTGTGTGTCTAGGGTGCCCCCCTACCCCCGTATATAAAGGAGGGAGGGAGGAGGTGGCCGGCCCAAGGGGGGGGGGGCGCCATAGGAGGAGGAAACCTACTCCAAGTAGGTTTCCCCTCTTTTTCCTAATCCAAGTTGGAGGGGGAAGGAAGGAGTAGTACTAGTAGGAAGGAGGAGGGGGAAGGAGAGAAGGAAAGGGGGGCCGACCCCCCACCCAATTCGGATTGGGCTTGGGGGGGGGGGCGCCCCCTCTCTTGCTCCTTTTCCCTCCCTTCTACTAGGGCCCAATAAGGCCCATATACTTACCAGGGGGTTCCGGTAACCTCCCGGAGCTCCGGTATATTCCCAAACTCTCACGGAACCTTTCTGGTGTCCAAATATATCCGTCCAATATATCAATCTTTATGTATCGACCATTTCGAGACTCCTCGTCATGTCCGTGATCACATCCGGGACTCCGAACAACCTTCGGTACATCAAAATACATAAACTCATAATATAACTGTCATCGAAACCTTAAGCGTGCGGACCCTACGGTTCGAGAACAATGTAGACATGACCAAGACACATCTCTGGTCAATAACCAATAGCGGGACCTGGATGCCCATATTGGTTCCTACATATTCTACGAAGATCTTTTATCGGTCAAACCGCATAACAACATACGTTGTTCCCTTTGTCATCGGTATGTTACTTGCCCGAGATTCGATCGTCGGTATCCAATACCTAGTTCAATCTCGTTACTGGCAAGTCTCTTTACTCGTTCCGTAATACATCATCTCATAACTAACTCATTAGTTACATGCTTGCAAGGCTTAGGTGATGAGTATTATCGAGAGGGCCCGAGATACCTCTCCGACAATCGGAGTGACAAATCCTAATCTCGAATTATGCCAACCCAACATGTACCTTCGGAAACACATGAGAGCACCTTTATAATCACCCAATTACGTTGTGACGTTTGGTAGCACACAAAGTGTTCTTCGATGGCAGGAGTTACACAATCTCATAGTTGCGAGAACTTTGTATAAGTCATGAAGAAAGCAATAGCAAGATACTAAGCGATCAAGTGCTAGGCTAACGAGAATGGGTTATGTCAATCACATCATTCTCCTAATGATGTGATCCCGTTAATCAAATGACAACTCTTTTGTCCATGGCTAGGAAACATAACCATCTTTGATAAACGAGCTAGTCAAGTAGAGGCATACTAGTGACACTATGTTTGTCTATGTATTCACACATGTATTATGTTTCCGGTTAATACAATTCTAGCATGAATAATAAACATTTATCATGAAATAAGGAAATAAATAATAACTTTATTATTGCCTCTAGGGCATATTTCCTTCAGTCTCTCCTCTAGTGGTGTTATGTGAACGTCGACTACATGACATTTCACCATTGTTTGGGCCTAGAGGAAGGCATTGGGAAGTAATAAGTAGATGATGGGTTGCTAGAGTGACAGAAGCTTAAACCCTAGTTTATAAGTTGCTTTGTAAGGAGCTGATTTGGATCCATATGTTTCATGCAATGGTTAGGTTTACCTTAATACTTCTTTTGTAGTTGTGGATGCTTGCAATAGGGGTTAATCATAAGTGGGATTCTTGTCCAAGAAAGGGCAGTACCCAAGCACCGGTCACCCACATATCAAATTATCAAAGTAACAAATGCAATTCATATGAACGTGATGAAAACTAGCTTGATGATAATTCCCATGTTGTCGGATGTTGGGTTCCGGCAGACCCTTAAGGTTTGAATTCTAGGGTGCGGACGAAGATCTTCCCCCTACCGACCTACGTCCGATCATCTTGTGAGATCTAAGCTAAAAACGATGAACAACACGGGGAACACAAGATTTATACTGGTTTGGGCCACCGTTGTGGTGTAATACCCTACTCCAGTGTGTTGTGTGGTGGATTGCCTCGGGGGCTGACGATGAACAGTACAAGGGAAGAACAGCCTCGCAAGAGGTGTTCTTGAGCTGGTGCGATGAACTGCTTGGGTGAGTTCGATCGCCTCTCTCTCTCTCTAATGAGCTCTTGATGAGTCCCCAAAACCTGATCCCTCTCTACTGTGGTGGCTAGTCCTATTTATAGAGGCCCTGGGCCTCTTCCCAAATATTGAGCGGGGAGGGCGCCAACAACGGCCATTTTGAAGGGGGACATATAGTACAAGTTATCCTGACTAAAGTTGGTCTTCGGCTGCCAAAGGCACTAGCGATGACGCCGTTTTGGGCTCCACGGTGACCTCCATCCTGCCGCTCTGCTGGTCTTGGTGTCGTTGCACTGAAATGGCAACCTTTGCCTGATGCCTCGGTACTCGGCGCTTGCCCCTTGCCCTTTGCAAAGAGGAAGCAAGGACACTGTGCAGGCCGGGGCCCGCCTGGTCTCGATCGTCATGGCTTGCGTCACGAGCACCTCGCGAGGTACCCTGCCTTGATCTCTCCGCCTCCTCGCGAGCCTGCCTGGCGAGGCCGTTCCTGAGGAAGCCTTGTGCCGTACCCCCCCCCCCCGCGAGGCTTTGCTCCTCCCGAGGGTCTTGAGTCTTGTGCTGATAAAGATGGGCCGTACTGGGCCACCACTTGAGCCACGCCGCAGGCTGCAGGTAGGCAAGTCTGGGGACCCCTGTTCCCAGAACGCCGACAGTAGCCCCTGGGCCCAAGGCGCGCTCGAACTTGGCTTAGCGGAGAAGCGAAGGGGCAAGTGCGGAGCGCCACGGGCCCCATCATCCTGCGGCCTTGGGCGCCGCGTGGCGGTTGATTGGACGTGGGCGTCTCCGCTTCCCCACGCTGCCTCGGCAACCGCTCGACTGACAAAAGGCTGGCTCTGGGTTAGCCTTACCTTATTACTCTCGCCCTCCTCGCTCCAGATCCCCTTTTCTTGCTCTTCGCCTTCCTGCCTCCAAGATCTCCAGATTTGCCGCATTCTTTCTCCTCCGGCGAATGATGGCTCCCCGGAAGACTCCGGCTGGGGCTGCATCGGCCTGGTACTCGCGTCCCTGGCCTCCCCCAATGTGACGGAGAAGAATCTCGCCCTCACGCGCCAGATGGCGGCGTCGCAGATCAACGAGATGGGGGAGACTGCGCTTCGGCTTGGCTCTGCCCAGCCGGAAGACAAGGGGAGCACCTTCTACCCCATCTTCATGGGCGCCGTTATTGCTGGTCTGGTCCCTCCTTTCTCCGAGTTCTTCCTCGCCGTCCTTCGCCAGTATCAGTTGCATGCTCTGCACATCCATCCCAACTCCATTCTTCTCCTGTCGATCTTTGCCTACTACTGTGAGGCGCACATCGGGGTGGTGCCCTCCGTGGCCTTGCTGCGCCACTTCTTCTCCCTCCGGGTCTCCGGTGGCAACATCTCGGCGTGCACGAGCTTTGTCGCGTACTCCAAGTACAACGCCATCTCAAAGGCCGGGAAGAGGGCCGAGGGCTTCCGGAGCAAGTGGGATGGTGGACGCCGGGTGCCACAACCCCCTGCTGGAGCTGCCTACCAATCAGACAGAAGCTGTTGAGGCGTGGTCCTGCGCGAAGCTTGATGATCAGCGGGCAAAGCTGGTGCTGGAGAAGATGAACGCCGACCTGAGTCCGGGCAGCCTGAGGGCGGCGAAGCTGACCGGGGCCTCGCTCCTGAGGGAGTTCCTGTCGCACCGGGTGGCCCCTCTTTAGGCGCACTTACGCCCGCTATGGAGTCTTGCGGACGCGGACGTCATTCTCCACCTGAGCTTGGACGCCCTGAGCAACGAGGATCTGACTGTGGCCCTCCGCTTCTTGGTTGGAGAGGAAGTGGCCGGCCCGGTGGATGCCCCGGTCCCTTTGTTCCTTCGTGACGACTGGAAGCTGGTGGTGGACACCATGCCCACCTTCGACGGGGTCGGCCTGGTGCCGGCGGAGGATCCTGAGGGCCAGCGGCGGCAGCGGCGATGAAACGTGTCCTCAAAGTAGTCCAGCGGAGAAGAGGAGGGAGACGATGACGAGGACGAGGAGCGTGACTCTGAGGCGACCTTCGAGGGGACGGGGGAGACTTCTCCCCGGTGTAGGGCGAGCACCCTCCGCTCCATGCCTGACGACGACGAGGCCGACGCCAGGCGGGGAGGGGAGGACGCGCCCCTGGTCCCGAGGAAGGTGTAACGCCCTTGATGCGGCTATATCTCTCACGTGTCGAAGCACGACTTAGAGGCATAACCGCATTGAAAGCAATGTCGCAAGTGAGGTAATCTTCACACAACCCATGTAAAACATAAGGGAAAGAGATACATAGTTGGCTTACAGTCGCCACTTCACACAATACATAAATAAACATCCATCATTCAGTTTACACTCAAGGTCCGACTACGGAACCAAAATAAAAGAAGACTACCCCAAATTCAACACGGATCCCCGATCGCTAACCTGGGCTCCACTTCTGATCGTCTGGAAATGAAACATAGTAGCGACCAAGGGCCTCATCAAATTCCCACTTCAGCTCAGTTGCGCCATCTGCGCTGGTATCATCGGTACCTGCATCTGTTTTGGTAGAATCTGTGAGTCACGGGGACTCAGCAATCTCACACCCGCGAGATCAAGACTATTTAAGCTTAAGGGAAGGGTGGTGTAATGAGGTGGAGCTGCAGCAAGCGACTAGCATATAGGGTGGCTACGATCGCAAAAGAGAGCGAGAAGAGAAGCAAGGCACGGTCGTGAAGCTAGTAGCAATCAAGAAGTGATCCTGAAACTACTTACGTCAAACATAACTCCAACACCGTGTTCACTTCCCGGACTCCGCCGAGAAGAGACCATCACGGTAACACACGCGGTTGATGTATTTTAATTAAGGTCAACTTCGGGTTTTCTACAACCGGACATTAACAAATTCCCATCTGCCTCATAACCATGCGGCACGACTTTGAAAGATAATACCTGCGGGGTCTCCCAACAGCCCATCACAAGCTCTCACGGTCGATGAAGGAATAAACCTTCTCCCGGGAAGACCCGATCAGTCTCGGAATCCCGGTTCGCATGACATTTCGACAATGGTAAAACTAGACCAGCAAGACCACCCGACTGTGCCGACAAATCCCGATAGGAGCTGCACATATCTCGTTCTCAGGGCACACCGGATAAGTGAAGCGTACAAGTACCAACGTGACCCAAGTTGCCAAGGGACGGTCCCGCACGGTGCTCTAGTTTGGACCAACACTCGAGGAGCACTGGCCGGGGGTAAATAAAGATGACCCTCGGGCTCGCGAAAACCCAAGGGAAAAAGGCTTAGGTGGCAAATGGTAAAACCAAGGTTGGGCCTTCTTTGGAGGAGTTTTATTCAAAGCGAACTATCACGGGGTCCCATAAATCACCCAACCGCGTAAGGAACATAAAATCAAGGAACATAACACCGTATGACAGAAACTAGGGTGGCAAGAGTGGAACAAAACACCAGGCATAAGGCCGAGCCTTCCACCCTTTACCAACTATATAGATGCATTAATTAAAACAATAGATATTGTGATATCCCAAAATATCCATGTTCCGACCAGGAACAAACTTCATCTTCACCTGCAACTAGCAACGCTATAAGAGGGGCTGAGCAAAAGCGGTAACATGGCCAATCAACGGTTTGCTAGGACATGGATGGTTAGAGGTTTGACATGGCAATATGGGTGGCATGATATAGCAAGTGGTAGGTATCGCAGCATAGGCATAGCAAAAGAGCGAGCAATCTAGCAAGCAAAGATAGAATTGATTTCGAGGGTATGGTCATCTTGCCTGCAAGGTTCTCAGAGTTGTCGAAGGCTTGATCCTCGTAGGCATTCTCAACAGGTTCCTCGTACACGTACTCGTCTCCCGGCTCTACCCAAAGCAAGAACACAAGCAATGGAACAACAATCAAACAAGGAGCAATGCACAAGCAATATGATGCAATACATGACATGCTATGCGAGATGTGATATGCAATGCATATGTGTGCTCCGGAAGGAAAATGATGAACCGGGCATCAACTTGGCAAACCAAGTATGCCGCCGGAAAGATGAGATGATTTCGGTTGAAATCGATATGAAGATCACCGGAAACGGATGCACGGTTTGCAAATGGCAAGCAAAACAATAATGACGCGAATCTGCATTTAACAGCACGATGCTACTTAGAACACACCAATAAACTATGCTACAGCACCCCAACATAAAAACAAAGCATATGGCAGTGATCTACAGGAGATGCTTAACAAAAGAGGAACACTGAGCTACGGCTAAATCACATCATAACAGGTTCAAACAAGCATGGTGAAAGTGCAAAAAATATCAGGTTCACATACTTAGTGGAAATACTAGGATGCCAGAAATTAACATCAGGAAGGCATGTTTAGAGCAAGCAAACAACAAGCTACAGGAACTTATAATAGCAAAACAAGGCATGACATGAATCTACTCAAAGCATAGATCAAAAGTCCCTTACTGACCATAAGCCAAAAAGGACCATAAGAAATGATTGCACCCATGTGAACATTGCAAGTTTCATTACAGATCTCAGACTTAGCAGAAAAACTGGGCATGACAAAAACAGATAACAAGTAGGCATGTTCGTGAGCTCGATGCACTCACTACAGAGCATCTCATGATAAACTAAACATACACCCATCAAGAAGACATGACATAGAAGCTATACATGGCAAGAACAACATCATAGCATACACGGATCAACTACAACAACCTTGTGAAAATTGAATCTCATGTAAACAATCTGCCAGGAAACATTTTGAAGCAAAAGTAGAGCACGAAAATGACATGCTAGACTACTCTATAATTGACAACAAAGGCATGGATGGATAGAGCACATCCATATGTTCAAAACACCCTTACTGATCATGCTCAAAATGGGCATAGATCTCTCTGTAACAACATGAACACATGGCATAAAAATAACAGCAGGACATGACTTAGTGAAAACACTAAGTTCCTGAAATCACCACATAACTCACAAAAATACATGGCATACACCCCTGGAAATATGGCATGGCATAGTTCAACACACATGTAGGACTCAAGTTCATAAGGTGCACACATTAATCATGGCAAACATGATAAAAGTGCAAGTTCTGTTAAGAAACAGAAACTAACATCACATAGCCCTCTTCCAATAGCATTTCGGGCACCAAGATGAGCTCAAATGAAAATGATGCAATGAGGTAAAATGATCTACTCTTCGAGACGAACAATTTGATATATTATACGCACGAAACGGAGCTATGGATGCAGAGATGTGGTGCGATGAAAATGCAACAATATATTGACAGATTATGACTTAGTGGATTTCGGGGGTCGGGGAAAAAGTCAACCGAGGCGATTTTGGATCTGGATCTGGCCGGAGAGCTCGAGGACGGTCGGCCGGAGTTGGAGCTCGGGGATCGCCGGAGTTGGCCCGGTGGCCGGATCCGGCGGTGGCGCTGGCGGCGGACGCCTTGTGGCGAAGCCTTGGCAAGCAAAAGCGCAGACCAGCGCGCGCGGATCTTGAGCGGCGAAGCGGCGGCAGCGGCGGCGGCGTGTGCCGCGTGCGTCAGCGGCGCTGGATCACGGCGGCGGGGAATGGCGCTGCGTCGGCCTTGGCTTGCTGTGCAGCGAAGCGGCAGCAGCGACGACGGCTCATGGTTGGGCGGGCCCTTTGGCTCGCGGGCGGCGCGCGCGGAGCACGGGCGAGGGCTACGTGTCGGCGCCGAGAGCGCGGGCGGCGGCGGACGTTGTCCGGCCCGCTCCGGACACGTCCGGTGGCGGCGGATCTGGGATTTTTAGGATTAGGGGGGGAGAGGATCCGTGAATTTGGAATGGGGGGGGTGTATATATAGGTATAGAGGGAGCTAGGAGAGTCCAAATGAGGTGCGGTTTTCGCCCACACGATCGTGATCCGACAACGGAGAGCATGGAATTGATTTAGATGGGTTATCGGGCTGTTTTGGAGGGGTGTTGGGCTGCAACCCAAAAGAGGCCTTTGTGAGAGTGCGGTTAACCGTTGGAGTATCAAACGAGCTCCAAATGATCCGAAACTTGACAGGTGGTCTACCGGTGCTATACCAGGGCCACTTGGCAAGGCTCGGTCCATTCCGAGAACATTCAACACCCGCACACGATAAAAATGTAAAAGGGAGCACCGGGGAACATAGGAGTGCCGGATTGCAAAACGGACAACGGGGAAAATGCTCGGATGCATGAGACGAACACGTATGCAAATGAGATGCACATGATGACATGATATGAAATGCATGACATGGACAAAATGCAAAATGAAGAAAAACCCAACCACGGAGGGAATATCATAGCACATAGCCGAAAATGGCAAGAGTTGGAGTTACAAATATGGAAAGTTACATCCGGGGTGTTACAGAAGGACAGGTCCGGGCTGATCTCCTGAGGGGCTTCACCAGCCCGCGCGTCGGCCGGGGCCAACTTTAGCTCTTCAGGTGCGCCTTCTTCTTCGGTCGAGCCTCCCGAGGCTGACGCGGATCCTCAGCCACGTCTACCTCCGCAACCCCGACGCCAACCTCGACGATTTGCTGGAGCCCGTGGACGCCAAGCGCTCCGCCGCCGCTGCTGAAGCCGTCAAGGGTCGAGCGGAGGTCTTGCTATTGAAGTTCCGCACCTTCAACACCGCGCCCAAGTGAGGCACTGCCGGCCCCGCGGCTCCAGGAGGTGGGGGTGCCAAGCGTGACTCTACCATGAGTGGTGGCGCGGCCCAGGGGTGATCTTCTTGCGGACTTTTTCCTGCTTTGATTCCTGCAACATGCACCATGCCCCGTGGAGGTGTTTAAATTTGCGTCTGGTATTGTGAGAACAATCTTTGGTCTGTAATATTTGCTTCTGGATTTGCTAGATTTTGCGATTTCCTTCCTATTCTCTTGTGTTCTACGTCGGCAGGGCCCGGCCCCGTGCATACCTCAGCCGCCGTTAGCCCCGAGCGGATCACCGGGACGGAACTAAGGAGTGAGGGGCTACGTGGCAAGTTAGGCTCCTGAGTCGCGATGCTCAGGAGTCCCCCTTGATGCGCAAACGACGAATAGGGAGTGGGTGGAAGAGAGGATTGGCCGTTCTACGTCGGCAGGGCCCGGCCCCGCGCATACCTCAACCGCCATTAGCCTTTCGGAACTAAGGAGTGAGGGGCTACGTGACCAGTTAGGCTCCTGAGTCGCGATGCTCAGGAGTCCCCCTTGACGCTCAAACGGGTCTTCATACCTTGGCTCCGCTTGGGGAGGGACGTGCGACGACCAGGTCCGAGGGACCTGGCTGGGTGGCGTGTGCTCGGGCGTGGCCGGGGCGCAACCCCCGTGTCCAGCCCCCTCGCGCGACGCTCCCGAGGGGAGGCGTTGCGATGAAGCCAGACACTGAGCTCTGTGTTCCCTGAGGTTGACACAGCCGTGGGCTGCCCTTAGTTGTTTATCACCAGCGCGGAGCATAGTGCTTCCGTATGTGTACGGGCATAGCCGCTCCTCGGCAGTGTCGTCAGCCAGCACGGAGCATGGTGCTTCCACTGGTGCATGGGAGGGGGGCTCCCCTCCGGGAGGATCCCCCGGGGCGTGTACAGCCCCGCCCTGACACGAAAAAAAAGGCCGACACGGTAGGGCTAGGAGAGGTGTATCTGGGCACCCGTGAGCCAGCGTGGGACCCATGGGGCCCTACCTCGAGGCGGGTTGCGCCTGGCTCTGGGCCTTTGTCGGTGGTACGTTCCTGCAAGGTGGTTAGAATGCAAATGCTCTACGTCCTCAGGTCCCGGCCCTCGAGCGAGCTCAGTCGCCGCTGGTATGATAGGTCACGATGCCGTATGTCAAGGCCAAGGGGTGAGGGCTGGAGAGCCAGTAAGAGCCCATGAGTTGCGATGCTCAGGCACCCCCTTTTAACATGCAAGCACTTTGCATGAGAGTGGAGAGGCCCACGGTAGGCAGCAGATGATGATCATGAGTAGGTTAGGCATGAAGAAGCAAATCAACTTAGATAGATGCAGAGAAAGACACACACCACTGGGTCAGGCCCAAGTGACTTGGTGATGATGTAGCCCGAGGGGCGCCCCCAACAAGGTAAGCTCTAGAGAAAAGCAAAACGGATACATGCCGCGGGGACGGATCCACGCGACCTGGGAATGATGCAGCCCTGAGGGCGCTCCCAGCTGAAACGAAACTTGAAAGAAGTCACCTGATACCATTGCAGTGCGAGGGTTGGAGTAGCTCGCGGTGCGAGGTGAAGAAGCCAATCCTCGCGAGCCCTCGGGGCTCCGAGCCTAGGAAGGCTCGCGAGGTCCGGGCGGCCCAACGAGGTCCATCTCCCCTTCCTCCATGAGCGCGCGATGCTTGACCACATGAGCTTCCAGAATGCTTCTCATCAGGCGCTGGTGGGCTGCAGCCGCGTTCGGTAGGCTGAAGGGCATGCGAACGTAGCTGTGCGGTGGACCCGCGCAACGCCCCACGCGCGAAGGCCAGAAGCGCTGCCGAGACGCGACTCGATTGAGCCCTCGGTAGTCGATGCAGACGCCCAACCCGCCATCCTTGCCTGGATGGGGAGCTACGCCGGGCAGGCGGCGGTTATCGCGCATGACCCTCGATTCCTGTAATTCTTGGGCGACCTTGGTGATGAACTCCTGAGGGTCGGGCCCTCCTTGCCTTATGCCTTCATCAGGAAAACGTGCCATGAAGCATGCCTCCAAGTGGTGCCCAAGCGCCTCCCTCGTGATTTTGGCAAAGCCAGTGGATCCCCAGGAGAGAGCCCCCGAGCCTTGACCAAGGAGGGCGCCGGGCACGCCTTCCTATGCGATGGAGGGTGGCGCCCCTTGGATGGGCGCATGTCCGGACGCAACGCCTCTGGAGGAGCCTTCCTCCTGAGGCCTTGAACCAGGTGAGGTCTTCTTCTTCTTGGGAGCTGCTTCGGGAAGATTTCCACTCTTGCTGTCTGGGTCCTCGATTGATGTGGCCTGGAAGGCGCGCTCGAGGGAGAACACCGCATCCTTCTCTTCACAGGGGACCGTGATGACCCCACCACTTCCTGGCATCTTGAGGACGTTGTAACCATGGTGGGTCACTGCCATGAACTTAGCCAGGGCTAGGTACCCGAGGATGGCATTGTATGGCAGGCGAATGTGGGCGACGTCAAAGTCAATGAGCTCAGTGCGGTAGTTGTTGCGCTGTCCAAAAGTGACAGGGAGGAGGACCTGCCCTATCGGTATAGTGGAACCATCAGTGACTCCTGAGAAGGGCTTGATTGGTCGAAGCTGATCGTATGGCACTTGAAGATTGTTGAACGTCTCGACGGACAGTACGTTGAGCCCTGCCCCACCGTCAATGAGGGTCCTTGTAACTTGCACATTGTCGATGGTAGGTAGAGCATCGAGGACACGGCCGTTGCAAGCACTTAAGCTGATCCGCTGAGCTGAACGTGATGGCGCACGCTGACCACCTGAGAGGGCGCGTGGCCTCTGAAGGAAATATGCCCTAGAGGCAATAATAAAGTTATTATTTATTTCCTCATATCATGATAAATGTTTATTATTCATGCTAGAATTGTATTAATCGGAAACATGATACATGTGTGAATATATAGACAAACATATAGTCACTAGTATGCCTCTACTTGACTAGCTTATTAATCAAAGATGGTTATGTTTCCTAACCATAAACATGTGTTGTCATTTGATTAAAGGGATCACATCATTAGGATAATGATGTGATTGACATGACCCATTCCGTTAGCATAGCACTTGATCGTTTAGTATGTTGCTATTTAATTCTTCATGACTTATACATGTTCCTATAACTATGAGATTATGCAACTCCCGTTTACCGGAGGAACACTTTGGGTGCTATCAAACGTCACAACGTAACTGGGTCATTATAAAGGAGTACTACAGGTGTCTCCAAAGGTACATGTTGGGTTGGCGTATTTCGAGATTAGGTTTTGTCACTCCGATTGTCGGAGAGGTATCTCTGGGCCCTCTCGGTTATGCACATCACTATAAGCCTTGCAAGCAATGTGACTAATGAGTTAGTTGCGGGATGATGCATTACGTAACGAGTAAAGAGACTTGCCGGTAACGAGATTGAACTAGGTATTGAGATACCGACGATCGAATCTCGGGCAAGTAACATACCGATGACAAAGGCAACAACGTATGTTGTTATGCGGTTTGACCGATAAAGATCTTTGAGGGAGTCCTGGACTAGGGGGCGGCCGGACAGCCGGACTATCATTATCCGCCGGACTCCAAGACTATGAAGATAGAAGATTGAAGACTCCGGCTCGTGTCCGGATGGTACTTTCCTTGGCGTGGAAGGCAAGCTTGGCAATACGGATATGTAGATCTCCAACCATTGTAACCGACTCTGTGTAACCCTAGCCTCCTCCGGTGTCTATATAAACCGGAGGGCTTTAGTCCGTAGGACAATATACATTACAACAATCATACCATAGGCTAGCTTCTAGGGTTTAGCCTCCTTGATCTCGTGGTAGATCTACTCTTGTACTACCCATATCATCAATATTAATCAAGCGGGGCGTAGGGTTTTACCTCCATCGAGAGGGCCCCAACACGGGTAAAACATCATGTCCCTCGTCTCCTGTTACCATCCGCCTAGACGCACAGTTCGGGACCCCCTACCGAGATCCGCCGGTTTTGACACCGACATTGGTGCTTTCATTGAGAGTTCCTCCGTATGCGTCACCGATAGGCTTGATGGCATCTTCAACCAACAACGCTGTCCGGGTGAGACTTTTCTCCCGGACAGATCTTCAGATTCGGCGGCCGCTTTCTGGGCCAATTCACTTGGCCATCTGGAGCAGATCGAAGCTACGCCCGGCCGTCGAGTCGATTCGAAGCTTAAACTTCACGGCCGATGTCGCGGAGACTTGATCTTCGACGGACTCGAGCCTGACCAAATCGCCGCACTATGACGATGGGCACGATCTAGCTCTGCCGCCGAACAGTGCCTTGGTGGCCGCACCCGGATCCGCCTCGGCCATTAGCCCGGAGCCGATCGCCTAGATCGAGGGCCGGTGGATAAACGCCGCCCGGGGCTTCAACATCCACGGCGATGGGCGAACATCGACCTTGTCCCCGGCGAAACTTCGTGATTCCGGCGCCGGACTCCTCGCCGGACTCCGAACCTCCCGCGCCCCTACCAATCGATCCGGATTGGGCGCCGGTTATGGAATTCACCGCCACGGACATCTTTCAATACTCGCCTTTTGGCAATATCCTGAATTCACTAAAGCATCTCTCATTATCGAGAGTCTGGCGGACTATGGCCGAATGGTTGGGGTTCGACGACGAAGAAATTCAGATCCACCCACCACCCACTTTGTAGCCACCGCCGATGATCTAACCGACATACTAGACTACGACTCAAGACATCGGCGCTATGGGCGGCGATGCGGAGACGAAGAAAATCGAGCTTATACAACGACAGGACCACCTCGTCACATGACATATATATGGTGGACACCCCAAAGGGAAGCGATAACGAGGATCAGCGGGCTGCGGCGAAGATGATCCCGCCGATAAGCGACCAAAAGCGGCGGCGTGAGCGCCGCCCTAAGTCCCGCCTCGATGACAACAACACTCCCAAGGAGCCCGCGATAGGGCAGGGCTCACAATCGGACGACAAACATGCAAATAAGCAACCGTCCGAACATGACGAGTCAGATAATCAATCCAAGCCCGGCGAGAACAACAGTCCGGACGACCGTATGCGGACACGTCGCGGAGAGTAAGAACCGGAAAAGACTTCGTCGATCTTGCAAGAAGCTGAAAAAGGAAAAACGGAGGCTCAAAACAGCAGAAGACACACTCAGAATGAGATGGAGCAAAGTGCTCAAAACCGCAGATAAGCACGGCAATGGCCACCAATCAAAGAGCTACCCGAAGCGCAAGGTGCTACCGGAATTCGACGAGGAGGCCATAGAGCCTCCACCATCCAAAAATAAAGATGCTACCTAGTTGGATAGACGGCCAGATGACAGGCCAAATTATGAAAGCGGCACCACACATAAATCCACCAACGAATTCGGAAGGATGGATGGCCCAGCCAGGTCAATTTACGGGCCAAAGGAGAAGGCCCCAAGAAGCAAGGCAACACGCCAAGTGTCCGATGATAGCGGCACACACAAATACAGGGGCGCCAGACACCCACTATGTTTCACCGATGAGGTCTTTGGACCATGAATTCCCAGCGGGATTTAAACCCATCAACATAGAGGCTACGATGGAACAACAGACCACAGAGTCGGATAGAAGATTATATACTACATATACATATGGCGGAGGAGGCGATCTCCACGCCATAAAATATTTACCCTCAAGCTCAAAGGGCCAGCCCGTCATTGGCTTAAAAGCCTCCCGAAAAATCTTGTTGGAAGTTGGGAAGAGCTCGAGGGCGCGTTTAGAGCAAATTTTCAAGGGACATATGTCCGCCTCCGGATCACGATGATCTAAGTCATATAACTCAACAGCCGGAGAGTCAAGACGGAAGTGCAGAACAGGTTCCTTACCAAAAGAACCAAATAGTCGATTGTCCGGACGCCAAGCCTTAGCAGCTTTCAAGCACAATGTCCGAGACGAATGGCTCGCCAGCACCTCGGTCAAGAGAAACCGAGGACAATGTCCGCACTAACAAGCCTCATGACCCGCTGCATGAGAGAGGATAACTGGTTAGCAAGATGTAGCACCAATGACCCAAGTACATCCGAGATAAGAGATGGAAGCGGAAAATCACGGCGCAGAAAAAGAGCAGCGCCGGAATAAAGAGAAAAGCCCAAAGAGCACGGATCAACGCCGGATTTAAAAGCTCATGCGCCCAATAATAAAACACAGCCTCTAAAGGATGACGGTGACGAATTGTCCAACAAAGAAGATTTTGGGTCGGATATGTCAAATCCACAAGACCCCGGAAGGCCTCGCAAATCACACCCACACGGATTGTTGGGTTTTAAACAGTCCGCCGACTAAATGCCGAACACAAGGGGCTCGGCACGCGTCAGCGAAGAAGATAAACCCCACCAGCAGAGCACCGAAAACAAAAGACTTTCCCACAAGGGGTCAAAGCGATAAACTCACTTCATGTGATAATACGGAAAAATAGTGCGGCACTTTCTAAAAAGAGCTCCGCGGTCCAACCAGCAGATAATAGAGATTGGACATCAAAACCAATCACTTTCGACCACCGGACTATTCGAGCGTTGAAATGCGGACGGACTCCACGATATTGAATCCCATAATAGACGGATTACAATTTACTCATGTCCTATTGGACGGAGGCAGCGACTTAAACTTGCTGTATTCAAAAACAATCCGTAGGATGGGGGTAAACCCTACTAAAATCCGACACAACCGCACTTCCTTCAAAGGAGTGACGCCAGGCCCTTACGCCAAGTGCACATGCTCCATATTACTAGAAGTCGTGTTCGGATCGCCAAACAATTTTCGGCGAGAAAAATTAACCTTTCACATCGTCCCATTTGAAAGTGAATATCAAGCACTCTTGGGACGAAAGGCTTTTGTCCGCTTCAACGATATACCGCATTACGCGTCTCTTACACTCAAGATGCCCGGTCCGCGTGGCGTCATTTCAGTGCGAGGGTCACTTAAAGACCCCGGACTCGGATAGATGAATCCGGCCTCGGCGGGCTAGGGGCTCCCTAGCCGCATACCCCATTACTGAGGCTGCGCTTTCTAAAACAACAGCGGGTTCATACAAACCCGCTTTAATTATTATATTTTTGTTTTACACATATTTTTCATACGATTTGTTTTCAAACTAAACGTTCCTCTCTTTTCTGAGATGAACAAGTGCACACCGTCCGGGATAAGCGGCGCAATGGAACCTGGTAGCGCAGGCGTGTAGTAGGGACCGCTTGTGAGATTCTTTTCAGATTAAGACCTGCGTAAACCTTTTTCTGGCTCTTGTTGTTATTCTCCTTGGTTTCTTCCTATAACCAAAGCGAACTGGCGCTTAGCATCGGCGCGTCGAAGACCATGCCGTGCACGGACACTAGGGGCTTAGGGCATCGTTCTGCCCATTATTATAAAGACCGAACACCTTAGGGAGTGTTCGGCATCTCGAGTTAGGCATTATATGCATCAGCTCCGAATCATGTCTTTGGTCAAATGTTGGGTTTGCCCGGCTCCTGTGTTTTGCTGCCTTACGTTCCGTATCATCGGCTAACGCGGCACCAGGAGAACTACTGCGATTGTGCCCCGGTTAATTTGGGTGAGCACCTCGATGAAAGCCGAAAACTGATTGTCATGATCTGATGAGAGACCGTCAACCACCCGATCGACTACCGGAATGTTTAGAATTCCCCACTTTGACGAAGGACCGTTTCCCGGTCAGGCACTTACGCACCCCAAATTCAGAGATGTGCGGTGCCACCAGGGGCTATATCGTAGCCCCACCCTCGAGCTCCACTGGCTAAGTGAAAGTGATAAATCATTATAGTCTGGATTGCCTAGTTCGCTACGCTACCACCTCCTTAAACAGGACCGAGACGTCGGATTAAGTGTGAAAACGCGCTATTTTGCGAACACCCCTGCACCTTGTGCGTGGGGGCTGAAGCGAACTGCCATCTTTCAAGTTATACAACGATATCGTGGCGGCCGCCCGGAGAAGTTTTATTACTTGGGACGCACAAGTATAAAAAAGCAGTTATAACATAATCATCGATTTACAAGCTAATCGTTCATTTGAGCGCGACATTTTCGAGCACGCAACTCTATTACACGAGCGCCACGCATAACTTCCCAGTAGTGCTCGGCGAGGGAGCCGATTTCATCGAACCTCGAGCGGCAACAGCGGTGGCATCCATCTCCGGACAATGCGCCTTCACACGTGCAAGAGCCATCCGCGCGCCGGATGCAGGCCGACCGCTTCATCTCCTTTATATGCGGCACCGCTCGAGAATTGCTGCGAGAAGCCAAAATAGCTCGTCGCCTTGGACCTCTCGCCATACATGGGCCACGATGTCGATCATGGCAAGTCCGGACAATCTATTTAGCTTCGGCCCATTCGCCAGCCGATGCTGTTAATGGAAGTGAGCGATCCGGACCGTGGAATTGAGACCAATATAGCTCTTCCGTCTCGTGATCCTCTTGGCTCGGAAGTGCTTAACGGCGTCGGCACTTTTCGCAGCTAAGTCCATATTCGGATCCTCCGGACTCCACAGCCGCTCAAATTGAGCATACTTTGCATCCATAAACCGGCG